>OZ038487.1:2132380-2229880 GCA_964036315.1 Acanthosepion esculentum | reverse complement strand
GGTTAGTTCATTATTGGTAAGGAGGGGGATGATGTTTTTTATTGGAGGATTAGTTATTAGATAAGTTTAATATTTTATTTATGTTGGGTTTTTGATGAGGATCACTTCCAGAATTTGTAGTCATTTTTGGAGTTGTTTTTATAGAGGATTTTGATGTTATTAATTAAGATTTTTCTTATGTCAGATGAATGGGTTACTGGTGGTGCTGTGTATTGTTACAAGGTGACGTTTTTTTTAATAGTGTTAGTGAGAAAAAAAATAATCAAGAGGAAGAGTTCCGTAGTCTTTAATAACACATGCCTATATATATGTGTGTGTGTGTGTGCAAGAAATCAAATTCTCAAACAATGTAAATAGATGTTTAATGCATTTTGTAGGAATTCTGTTTTTATATTCTTCAATTTAAAAGACTGATTTTCAAACATTTTCCTTAAAAATTCCTCAAGTTTTCAAAGCTGTTCTAATTTTTCTGGAGACAAAAAGATGAACGTAAAGATTGTTTTGAAACAAAATAGCAGAAAATTGGAATTTTTTATATTGACAGAATAGATTTGTTCATGAATGTTTTGGCTTGAGTTTAAAAAATAAAATTTTCTCAAAGTTCATTCATTCATCTCAAATCAATTGTTAAACGTATTCAGTTGAATCATTTTCAACAACTTAAAAATTTTTCTATCAGAGCAGAAAAGACAGAAATTGATAGAAGCAAAAACAAAATGAAATACCAAGAAGAAAAGGAATTTGAAAGAATTTCAGATTATTCACGAAAGGCATTTTAGGTTTAAAGCTCGAATCTCAAATGTTAATTTGATCTTTTTCCAAATAATCCAACATTTCTGAAAATTGTCACGACCTTAGGCAATATACTAATTGTACACAAAAACAAGACACATGCAAGTGTTTATAAACAAATTTCAACAAACACATAAACACTAACAGTCTCTGAAAGTGTGGCCTTTATGACTCCTGCTTGAAGTTTTTAACAACGGGAGGTTCCAAAATCAAAGAGCTTACTCCTTTGATGAAACACTTTCACAATTTAAATAGGCGAATAATCCAATAAAATCATCGTCCAGCCTCTCTGTTCAGACTCACGTTGAGTCTTACAAAATGCCAAACAACAAAACAAACACAACCCTTTTTTCTCAACAATTTTTGTTGTTTTCAGCCAAGATTTTGTTTGCAGTTTCTACCTTTCCTGGTTTTCTCAGAAATAACTGCAATTCAAAGTGCTCCAGTAATTATCTCTCTTTCTAGACATTTTTGCTCTCTGTTAAAATCCTATAAACATACAGCCATTATTATTAAACCTTATTTTAACTGTGTGTTAAATAATAGTTTAACAGACTATTATTTTTAGAGAATTATATTCGACTTTGACTGTCTCATTTTGACCTTTGAGGTCAGATATGGAAAACAAAGGAAGTCGATGGTGATTGGCTGAAGCTAGCATGGGAAGGTTGGATGTAGAAAAGGATTTCAGGGAGTTAAGACTTACATGTTGAACAATGTAGACATGTTAAAATTGTGTCTGGGAACTTACACCCCAGTGGCGGGTGATAGAGCAACCCCACTGGCTAGTTAGAAAATATACATGTTTATGTGTTTAATAAAGTAGTAAGTTGAAATTCCTTTTATTGATATCTCTTAATTCCAAACCCAAATCATTTTGCTACCAAAAATATTTTGACACCCGACTGGGAAAAGATGAGAGAGAAGATATACGACAATATATTAATTTGAGACTGTCGCCCCCCCCCCAAGAGAACCCCAGAATGAGGGGGCTATACAACACCTGTTCATTATAAGAAAAAAAGGAAATTATGCAATGATGTCTGATTCTGTTACAAGGCCATAATGATATATGATGATGACAACAGGGTGATCTTGTGATCTATATACAGGAAGTCATTTCTTAAATATCTTAAATTCTTAAATATTTCTTAAATATTTCTGTGAATATAATTGTGAGAAAAAAGTTAATGTAGTTGAACAATTATCAATTGCTATGTTATCATTTGGGATATTTCTTAGATGAAGCATTCTTATTATCTTATTAATAGTATTTCTTTCACCTTAGGCTACAAGAACTCTGACAGGAGGCAGTGAAGGGAAACGAGAAGAAAGGTCGAAACATCCATTGCAAGAAGACAGAATGCATGGTTGTCAATAAAAGGAATAACTCAACCTGAAAATTACAAACTAGAATTACCAAAATCAAACAAGTACAACAATTTAAATATCTGGTTTAACAGAGGATTGAAAATACAATACTGAAATCTAAAGGCACATTTGGATAGTCAAAAATGCCTTCCAAAAGCTGTGAAGTATTAAGAAATAGAAAAATTTCATTAGAAACAAAGTCCACCTATATGGAAGTGAAATCTGGACAATCTCCTTAAAGATGAAGAAGAGACATGAAGCAACAGAAATGTTGTTCTACAGAAGGATGCTGAGAATCCCATGAACTGAATATATGAACAACAACAAAGCTTTAGAGAAAATGGAAAGGAAAAGGACGCTTACACTTAACATCAGGAATAGAGAATTGATATTTCTAGGGCACATAATGAGAAAAGGAGGCTTTGAAAATTTGATACTTACAGGACATATTGAAGGCAAGAGAGCCAGAAGAAAACAAAAACAATGCATAACCTGCCTAATGAGCTTGAATATATGGATGGTGTAGCAGGGTATAGGAGAGATCACAAAAAGACCAAATTTATTAAGAGCTACAAAGGGCAGGAAATTGCAGAGAGCCATAATTACCAATGTCCTGTAGGGACACAACACAGAAGCTATTGTGCTTTTATATTAAGTAGTAATTGTTAGACTATGAACATGTGATCATATGTAAGGGATGGCCCTTTAAAATATATATATATATATATATATATATATATATTATAACAAATTACAATAAAAGCATTTTACATAGCTACACAAAAACTTTCATGTTTCAGTACTAAGATGGTACTTCCTCAGGCTATGGTAGATAACTTGTGATAAAAATGATTTTATTAGGGAAGTTTAAAAAACATATCTTTACCTCTTTTCATAAATTAAGAGGGGAGACATAAGGTCAGAATTAAAAATATACTTATGGGTATGTCTAGAATAACCAATAAAGGTCTGTGCTGAAATATAAAAATAAGGTCAGAGAGTGAAGGTGAGTGGGTTATTTATACATGTCAAGAAAACTGATGCTGAGACATACCATTCAACAAAATTAGGGAACAATTTCAGTGACAAATGTATTATTGGTGTAACCAAGTATGATATTCAGATTTGTTGAAGTAGACAAAGTTATCAGAAAGAAATTTAAAAAAAAATAATTTTTATACTCAAGAAGCTTCTTAAAGGGGCCACCAGGTAAAATTAAAAATGTGGAAACAACTATATCGGTTGTTAATTATACAGAATAGACAGTAAAATATCGCAATATTATAGTTGAATAAATCAAATAAATGTTGGGTGGACCATTATATACTAATAAAATAATGGTTACACAATTATAATATGTAATTATTCATGAAAAAATTTTTTTTAACTATATTTTAAGGTAAAAGGTAGACAATGGTAGCATAGCACCATTAATTCATTTCTTTGGTTTAACAGATTTTTATTGTTAGGAAACTTTATAATATGCAATTTTTCTTGTAAACATAGGGGACATGGATCATGTAAGGATTTACAGGTTCTAGGTATTTTTAGTATTTTCCATTTTACCATATGAGTTTTTGTTAACTTCTTTTAAGTGCCAAAAATATTTAGAAATATTTTGCTTTACTTTGTATTGAGCACTTTTAAAAAAATAAATGCTACGAACTGTGGATTTTTTACTCCATCTATTCTTTTTCTCATTTGAAGATATATATATATATATATATATATATATATATATATACACACACCATGGAATATTAGTGTTTGAACCTTTTATATTTTATATATATATATATATATATATATATATATATATATATATAGAGAGAGAGAGAGAGAGAGAGAGAAAGAGAGTGTGTGTGTGTGTGTGTGTGTGTGTTGGAAAATCAGTAAAGCATTGTTACTGTCAATTTCTCACCTCAAGCATTCTTCAAACATGGATTCATGTTCACACTGTCTATATCTAGAAATGCTTTATCTCTGATAGTTAAGTTCTCTTCAGCCGTAAATATAAGAAAAATTTATATATATATATATATATATATATATATATATATATATATATATACACACACACACACACACACACACACACACACACACACACACACACACACACACACACACACACACACACACGTGTGTTTTTTTTCATCTTTGTTACAAACTATCAACTGAAGACTATGCTTAAACTTTTGTTAAAAGCCAAGCTAAGATGTAGATTAACTCAGACTGACACAGTTGAGAAGCTTTATTACACAGCCATTGCATGCTGTGCATTTTTTCTTAAATTTAACTTTGTTTTTAAGGAAGTCTGCAGAACTATGAAAACCTTTCTGTTCCTAAAAAAGAAAAAAAAACAAAGGAATTTTGAAAAAGAAAACAGAAAAAAAAAGAAAATCTGAACAAATCAACCAAGAAAACAATCAGCAGGTGATTTTCTCTTAACACCTCATAAACCAATAGATTATCAAGGTTACAGATTTTATGCAACAGGACAAAAGCTGTACAGACACCTGGTAAAAGAAGGTGAGGTGCTAGTCAATTGGCCTGAATTAAGGGCCAATGAAAAAAAAAAAACATTGTGTGCACTAGTTAGGACAAAAATAAATGAAACTGTCACTCCACAAAAAAACTGTATAAAAAAATAACTGTTGAGTTTGGCGGTAAAAAGCTTGACTCCTTCCCGCTCATGTGGGACATACTGTTGACCACTATTGAAGACTGTCTGAACCTGGCCAAAAAAGATCTAGGAGTAAAAGAGAACCTATTCCATATGGAATATCAGTACCAAAGGTGAACCAGGATAACCATACATCAATTTGGCTGTAGACTGCTTCCAATTTGGGAAAATTATAGCCATAAGACCTGATCATATATACAGAGATTAGTAGTTGGGTCTCATTATTAATTAGAAAGTTTCCAGCTCCATTCCTAGCTGGAATGTCATTGTATCTGGAAGTAGACCAGCAAGCTGCTACTGTATGAAGAAAGGCTCTGCTAAACTGGTTATCAAGTAGCAAGAGCCTCTTCTGCCCATCAACCTGGACAGACTAAAAAAGGCTAAACTTCCAACTGTAGAAATTTAAAGACTTTTAAGGGTCCTTCATAACTATTGAGCTTAGAAAAAGATATATAGACAACTGACCAAATTCCTAGATGCGAAAGTCAAACCAAATTTAAGTATGCAGTTAATACTGCTTTAAAAATATTGTCTCCACTGGCTGAAAACCAGTTTGAAGTAGTTAAAAAAAAAAATGAAAATTCTGATCCTGTTTTTGAATACATTCCTTTATAGGACTTTCAAGTTAGTTTTTCTGAGAATTTGGTCAAGGATGACATTATCAAAACTGAATTGAGAGTCAAAGAACCATGACAAAGACCATCAATGTCCCTTACATCAGGCGCATATGTTTATCTCACTGTAGTAGTTTGATGCATTCACTTTTGCACAAATGCCCGTAGGAATGGCATGAATCTATTTTTCTCTCCTCAACTATGGCTTAAATAGCAGAGTAGATTGTGCTCTCAAGCCTTGGAGAGCAACAAGCTTAAAAAAGAAAAAGTCTAAATTCCAAAACATGTAGAAGGCAATGAGAAGCCACTCTACTCTAATTCCCAAGTCATCATTACAGTTTGCAGACGATAAAGAAAAGCAATATCGGGAGAGCTATGATTGCCTACATCCTAAAAGGACATTTAAAAAAAGAACAAAGTTTTAAGTCCAAGTTGAGGAGGGGTAGATTTATTAGTAATATCCAATGCTTTGGTGTTAATATATATTGTTTACAAGGAATTATGAGAATATTCTGCTGAGGGGGTTCCACATCTTAGATGTGGCAGGACATTTGGCCGAACGGACATTTCACCAAAAACATACGAGTAAAAATAGTAGCAAGAAATACCTGAAGTATTTTAATTAACAGTATTATAAGATAGAATAGGACTAATAATTAACACTGAATTTCAAGTGATTAAATTACTAAATCTAAATTTAAACTTAAGTTTTCTTATTTCAATATTTGCTTATTGAAATTAGTATTTTTTTAAATATTTGAGTGTATTTGCATAAAAAGTAGCACCTAATTATTTAAATTCATATTTAACAGTAAGATAAAAGCTAGTTCATCACTTTAAGGTAATGATCATTAAGAGGGAAACTGAAAGATCTTTCGTATCGTAAAAGCTTAAGATTTTTGCTGTAGTAAAATATGCTTTTTCTCAAAATACTTATCATTTTACAGTAATATTTGAAGTAAAATATAATATATACAGAATAGATTTTCAAAAAAGCCTGTCAAAAAATGAAAAAATTATAAATTAATACATGTAGCATATATTACGATAAAGAGTGTGACAAACATGTAAGTATGCCACTATATTTTTGGTTAAATGTCCATTGGCCAAATGTCCAAGTACCTATCTTAGCAGATTTTAATTGTCATTCAAGAGGTGATTCTTAACTGCTAAACAGCACCTTGAGTGCAATGTGTTTGCTTGTCATCACAAATCCAGCAGACTCTGTGTGTGTGAGTGTGTGTGTTTTATATATTTATCATAAAGGGTGAAGAGTTTCAATTAATTGGGCATTTATGTACCCAATGAGAGTGCAGGTGAGTGGGCTGACCTGTCCTGGCAAATTGATCCCTTTCTGGTCTTGCCAACGTGGGTAGGGGTTAGCAAGTGATTGGAATGTTGTTCTTAATCTGGATTCCAACTGTGGATTTAAGATTTCTAACATTCCTTCAAATGTAAAAGTTTTTCACAAATTTGTCAACATGAGCTTGATAAACTTCAAACTAAACATCTGAAAAAGATAGAATAGACTTAGAATGCGATATTTTAACTGATCCACCTTTTACTAAATCAACTGAAATCTGATTAGGAGGAGTCAATTTTAGACTCTTAGGTTGTTCAAGTTTTCATAGGGTGGTTTACTTGGACCGTCTAAATTGGACTAAAATTAGATAAGGCAAACCCTAGCATAGTTGAATACTGGAAATTCAACACATCCTTGTTGAATGTGAAGGTTTTTCAAGAGCAGCTAATACGAAGCTTAAAGTGAGAATTGATGCAACGCTATGGCTGGAAATGTGGAGATAAAATGAAAAGTGGAATTTGGTATTTTGGTGTTAATTATCGACACTGACTTGACCTAGCTAGAATAGCAATGCAAACAGCACCTGAATCTTGAGGAGTTGTTAAATTGAATGATGTCGATGAAGTAGGCACAGCAAAGGTAGAAGTGGTCTCCTTGCTTAATAAGAATGATCAATCTCTGGGATTTAGTATTTTAAAATGAATGTCTGCAGAGATAAAAAAAAAAAAAAAACAAGAGCCACAGAATCTCATACTGAAGAGTGCTACAAATTGGCATATTGTCAGCGTCACATCACTAAACTACAAATGAAGGTATGTGAGGAATATTTTGATTACTACCAGAAATTTTTCACCAGGGAACCCAATCTGGGTTTTTTTCAGGTCATTGCCTATTTAGGTGACACTTGCATTGCCTTAAGGTGACTGAAGCAGATATGTGCAAGTTTCCCATAATGGAGAATGAAATTTGATAAGTGACAAGACATTTGTTCCTCTGGTTGGCACTAAATGAAAAAAGAGAATATTCTGACATTTTAGCATTTAGTGAAGTTGCTGCACAAGAACGAACCTGGTGGGAATAGGATTAGTAAATTTTAACCATTAAAGCATACACAGAGTTAAAGATTTTGGCTAATAACATGACAAACTGATTTCAATTTGTGCAGATATCATATCTCATGCCCCCTAATTAGATTTGTGTTGTTATGTGTGCGACTATCCAAAATGACCTGCATTTGGTGTTCATGATCTGTGATAAAGTCTACAATCAGATCAGTTTAGATCTGTTCAATTTGAAAGAAGTTGACCATCATTTCCTGGAGGCTTTCATGTTCCCAGTTGGATTCAAGCGAGACATTTGCTCCTGGATGTGACTACTGTATAAAACTCCTAGAGCCGTAGTCAGAGTGAATTGGATCAAAGCCTTTAAGTTGCCCAGAGTTATTTGCTAACATTTTCTCTCTTTTTCTTTTAAAGTAAAATGTTCCCCAAAAAGACAAGGCCCAAGTTTGACGTGAGGTTACTGTAAGATAAGAGGAAGTAAATACGGATTGTGAGGAAATATAGTCATTGCTTATTACATGATATCAATCTTCCAAGCAGGAAAGATTTACCTTGCCTTAAAAATAAGCAGACAAGATAAGCTAAATAAGCCAGTTCTATGTACATAGCCATTTAGAGATCATGCCTTGAAATTGCCAATCCTATATTTTAACACTTTCTATTGAGTGTAAATTATTTCTTTTGAGTAAAAGTTATGAAAAACAAAATCTAAGCTCATAGTCTCTACGCAAATTCATATTTTGAATTCCAAATAAAGACCAACAATGTGCAAAAGATAAATTTACTTATCTTTAATAAGCTGATTGAAAAATGTCAATCAAAGCTCTTCCCAAATTGAAAGAATAAAATCATTAATATCTGACTTATTTAGATCAGCATTGCTTATTTTCGTTGTGTTATTCATATTTTAGTCATTGTTGAGGCTCAGAGAGAACAATGACAAAAATGTTGGGATTATAACAACAAAGAGTGGGACAATATTCCAAGCGTAAATTATGAAAAATTAATCTCACAGAAATTCACATGTTTTTAATCCTCTGAACTTTGATATTTCAATGGAAAAGCTACTGCCTTAATTGATAATTAACCAGTGACTATATAATAATGAACTGATTTTTCTATTTCTTTGCTACCATAATACAGTATCATAACAAAAAACAGCACATCATAGAACAATTTTTGATAACACAATACCTTTTAAATGATCTAACCTAAAGAAAGCAATTTCCAGTTAAATGAGGAAACAAATTTCCAAGTGATTTCTAATTAACATAATTTGAAAGAAAATGTCCATGGAAGTTAACTCCATATTTACTGGGGGTTTTTTTTTTTTTTGGTTTTTAATCATTTTACCTCAAGCAAGGCAATAAAGCCACTAGGACACAAGAGGTTACTGAGTGCTAAAGAACATGAGAAAAACTACTATTAAGGAGAAAGGAGAATAAGAGAGTAAGAATTAAGACAGTTAACTGGGAAGCCAGAAGCAGGTTCCACAAGCGAGAAGTGTGAGAGAAGAAACTGTTAGCATAGAACTTATGGTTACATGTAAACATTTCAGCTGTAAATTGATGAGACCTTGCCGCCAATCTAGTACTGTGCTCAAATTGATTCAATATACTATTTCCACTTCATGTCAGTTGAAAACTTTAGTCTGAGAAAGCACAAATCATTCTCCTGGAGGTTAGCATCAGCCATGCTGATGGAAGATGTGTTTTCTCAAATGATTAAAAGAGACAGTTTCGTTTTTGAGTCATTAAAATTAACAAGCCAGTGCTTGCCCCATTTAACAACACAACAGATTGTTAATTATAGAGTAATTTCTATGCACTTTCTTAAGAAAATAAGATGAATAACCCAGAAAGAATCCTTGACCTATTTACTCCTTGACCTGTCCCATCTTTAGAAGGATACAATATGACTTTCTTTATACATGAAAGGTACACATGAAAAAAAAAAGGAACTTAAATAAAAGTAAACAGATGAAACAAAGTTTTTATTTGGAAACATTTTTTTCAGTCTACTGCTGACTTTAGCGCAAAGAAGCCGAGTGCAGGAATTTAAAACTAATCACATGGCGAGCATTTGAATGGAATGACTAAACCTGGTAACAGACAGGTTTGCAGAAATACAAAATATAATAGAAACCAGAGTTTCAATGGCTTAGCAAAATAAAAAGAATTATTTTCATTATTTACTACCGCTTACTTAACTTCTGCTCAGCTATGATACAAACGTGATTTTGAAATTGATAAAGCACACCAACTTCAAGTTGGCCTCAGGCAGCTCGACATTCCCTTTGGAGAGCAGCTTGAATGTGATGCTAGAATTTGATACTTTCATTGAAAATTTTAAATGACATTTTCAAAAGATCAAATAATGAAGAAATTCATGCTTATACACAACAAAAACTTTGCAGACAGAGTCGTTTCGTCTGATGAAATGTCCAGAGGTTTCGTTTAACTAAAAGTAAAATACATGAGTAAACACATTGTATCAAATAGCTGTCTGATGGCACCAACTTTACCAAATATTCACATCTGTATTCATATATGTCTGCGTCAATACAGGCACACAGAAATGCCACTCCCCTAAAACTTTATATCCGTATCCCTATCAGTGAATATCTCCACATATTTTTATTTTATTTTACACCTTTGTTTCATTCAAACAAACAAAAAACACACACAAATATATATATATTTCTTTCTCTTGTTCTCTTTGTATATTCATTTTTTCTTTCTCTAGATTCCTTTTTATCTGTACATGAGAGTTGAACCACCCTGCCTACTTTTCCTGTGGGCAGTCTAGACCTCCTTGCAGTTAACCAGACAATACTTCTCATCAGCCTTGCCCAGCCTGTCTATTCTTTTCTTTTTATTTTATGAAAGATATTTCTCACTTTAATCAACAAGAGCAGCCTTTGAGTGAAGAAGACACACAAAAACTAAAATGGAACAAAAGCCAAAAATGTTACCGAAATAGGATCACAGCTGGGAAATGTGATTTTAGGAATCTGGATACATTTGAAAGTCAGTTTAGCTTTCAAGATTTCCGAACAATGGCAAGCCAGTAATCAATCGGAAACACCAAACCAAATCTCCTTTCCCTCTATTTTCTTTAATACAAATTATTGAAGAGACTTCAACTCCCTTCAAATGACTTACGCACATTTTAGGCTTTAAATAATAATAAAAAAAAGAAGCTAATCATTGTTTTTCCTTGCAATTTTTTATAGTTGCAAAATGTTGTTTTGAGCTTGAAAGCCACAAATCAATAATAAACACTTATTAAGCACTCGGGAAAGGGAAGGCAAAACCCATATTTTCCCATAACTCAAACAAATCATCTAAAAATATATCTTTTTAAAACAGAATTGAAGTATTTAGAATTGTATATATGGAAAAGTAATGTGTGTATGTGTTTACACACAAACAATATTTTGTGACATAAACAGAATAGTTTATTTTTTAAATTAAAGGAAATTAAACTTTCATTAAAAATATGGCTTTCATTGCTTTGCTTAAACAAAGCAGAGAAACCCTAAGGAAAAGAAGAGATTTATTTAATCTATTGGAAAAAGCTAAATTAAAATAGTTCTCCATGTTTTCAGGAAAATATTGCAAGTATTACCCCCCCCCCCAAAAAAAGAAAACCAAAAAAAAAAGAAGAAAAAACGAAAACCAAAAAAAGAAAAAAAAGAAAACCAAAAAAGAAAAAAAAGAACCAAAAAAGAAAACCAAAAAAAAAAGAAAAACAAAAAAGAAAAACAAAAAAAAAGAAAGAAAATTGCAATAATTAAATAAAGCATCTTTGGCACATTGTCTTCAGTTCCAAGAGGAAGTATTACCAATATTGCAGGGATAATTCTCACTTTTTTATGAACATATTTTGCCAGTTCATTTTTCAGTCTTCCTCAAGACTATATAATAAGCAGTGACTTAAAAAAAAAAGCAAAAAAAAATCATTCAACAATGTTCCATATCTTCAGAAGACCTGAGAATGGGCCAAGTGAAATATTGTCAAAAACAAAGATATCAATTTCCTCCCAGGTAATGTCAGGTTACATGAAATTTATAAGAATGAGAAATTGCTGATACTTAGGAAAAGTAACAAATAACTAAAATAAAAACAAAATAAGGACAAAGATTACATATTGGAATCTTTCAAGATCTCAATGGGAAATACTAAAAATAAAAATAATAATTTGTATCATTTTCCAAATATTTTTTCAGTTATTTTTTCTATAATTGCGAAAATTATTATTTATTCTAAAAACTATGCCAGAAGGTAAAAAAGAAAAAAAATGTTACAATTTTTAAAAAGAATTTTTATAATACGAGCACTGAACAGAAAGACTTAAATTAATCTTAGCAAAAAGTAATTATAGCCGAGTTAAACCAGAACAGAAATAAATTTGAACTTATATTAAAAAGCAAATATATTTTCTTTTCTAAAAGAAAGTTAAGTTCTCAACCAACAATTTTTTGTTGTTGTGACGATTAAAATATAAAGCTTAGTGGTTAGAGCAAAGGGCAGTCGTCAGTTGCAGGAAAAGCGTTTCACAATCTTTAAAATTCTTGAGCAATTAAAAAAGCAGATCAGAACAATTCAATTACAAAGGAAAAATGTCAAAAGCAAATTGCCTCAGGACCGAAAAAGGTTCCCAAGTAGGAAACACCTTTTCTTTTTGAAAAAGAATTTTTCTTTTAATGTATTTAAATTGAACATAAATTTACATAAAACTGAATGAATCAAATGTTTTTTTCTTAAATCTCCATTTGTTCTGATGAAGGATTATACATTTGAAGGTTGGGAGCAAATAAAGCTTCTATGAAGATTGGGAGCAAAAAGTATGAAATATTTATGTTGGATATTTCATGCACATAGACACACACACCTTTTTTTTTTCTTTTAAAACGATTGCTTCTCTTATTCCACTCGCATACTTAAACGGTCTCCTGCAAATTCTGTTGTAAAATCCCCAATAGCTATAAATACATTAAGATTCATGTCAGGACCATGTTATCTGAAAGACAGCATAAGGATAAAGAGATTGAATGAAGAATTTCAAGTCCCATTGATTCACAATCAAATACAGAATCTCATCGAAGAAAATAGTAAAAGCATCGAGCCAAAATGGGAAATGTAACTTGTGTCATTTTTTGGAAGAGAGAAAAACCTCAGGTGGAAAAAGAAACTCAGTTATAAAGTGTTTATGGAATGAAGAAGTTCATTAAGGCAAGATGAAGGATTATCTACTAAGAACTAATTTTACCTACAGTTGAAATGAGTTATTGCCAAAAAAAAAATGCAACAAAACGAGAATATAAGAGAAAAAAAAATGAATGGAACTTGTCGCTTCCTTTCACTTTTATGCCAGTAGATATTTATTTGCTGTCAACTTCATAGTGTCTGCCTAATATTAGAGGACGAGACAAATGAGACAAAACAGCACCAACAACAAACCTTATTAATAATTAAATACACACCTGAGGATGAGGAAACAAAAAATGTTTAATTATATTTGCAAATACCAATAAAGATGTTACTTTTGGTTCTATTCTATTTAAGTTTCTTTTATTTCATTTCTTTTTATATTTTGGGCAAATTATTTGGCAAAAATAATTATGGTAAAAATTCAAGCAAACCTCAAAATAAAAAAATTATTTAAATTTTTCTTGGTTGTTTTTATTCATTGTAGAAGTCTTTTACTTGATCTTCACAAATGATCAAGAACGATTCTTTCATTTTTCAAATGGATGATTGAACATTTCAGGCCTGGGGTTATTTTTTGTTTTTTAAATAACCACATACCTCATTTCTTAAATACATCAAAATTTACAATTTTCTTTTAACGAATATATTTTATGTATTAGAAATAATGTAATTTTTTAAAGTGTTTCCTTTCTTTGATTTCACAAATTCAATCAAATTTGTTTCATATTTGCTGAATGGTAATTCAGCAAATATTCTCTGAATTGTTACACTTTTGAAATGAGTAAAAAAATAAAAAATAAAATTATACACAAAAAGGTTTCATCCATTAAAAAAAACAAAAAAACCCCAAAAAACTATGCAGTCACACAGAACAGACAACATTTATAACCCTGAGAATAGGGCAAGATCTTGATGATCCTTGGAAGAGGTCAAGACCTTGACATGACATGACACAAAGGGACATGAAACAGAATCAAGAACCCACTTACACAAAAATAAGCATCTTATACATTAAAAATATGCTATATAATAAGACTCCCTTTTGTCAGTGGCAATATTAAAAGGTATCTTGTAATTCTATTTGTTCAGCTATAGGAATATAATAGGAACCTCCACAAAAACGCCATACCTAATGTTTAAGATGAATTTTTAAAAATGAAAAATCTTTCTTGAAGTTTTTACTTTAGTTTTAATTTCAAGCTAATAGATTAAATTTAATATTTCCAATAAAAAATACTTTGCTGTATTTCAAAAACTAATTTAAATTGACTGGAAGGAGTTTTTGTGTGTTGTTTTTTTTGCTAAAATAGCTGATTAGCACCCCTTTTTTTAGTTATCTTTCATTGCAATGTAATTCTATTTATTAAAAATCTTCCAAAAATAAAATATACTTTTCTGAAACTTTGAGGAATATTAGCTGATTTAAAGTATAATTAATCTGATTTGAAACAAATATTTAAGTTTAAAATATTGCAGAAATGCATTTTTTAATCTGACAGTAGCTTGATGGCAGATCTAATGTTGCTCTATGGAAACTTTATCTGTAAAACATAGAAAATGACGTGATTGCCATTTTTATTTAATTTTTAAGTACTAAGTAATCTTAAAAATTTAGGAAAATATTCTCCATATTCTAATGTTTTATTGAACTTAAAAAATTTTGGCTTTAAATTTACTAAAGTCATCACTCTTATTTTCTGATAATGTCAGGTATGGTTGCCCGTACTCAGTATACAAAAAAATTTGTACTTTCATTGCATTTTTTTATTTTACGATTCAGAGCAGATTTTCGGTAAATGGCGTTTTTTAAAAACAAACTGATGATTTAAATTCTCCATGGAGTCCTGCTTTTAAATAATATAAATAGGCTGAAATTTTAATTTTTCAAAATTTTATAAAATTTAGTGGGAGTAAGAGATGTAAATAAAAAAAAAATTATTTCAATAATTTCATTTATTTGTGAGTAAGTTCTAACAATTTCATTAAAATCCAACAATCCAAATTTGATTTTTGCAAAAGTTTCCAAACAATGTGTTTTTTACCAAGAAAAAAAAAAGAAGCTAAATTTACTAATAATAATCTTTAGCCCATTCACTGATGCAAGTTTTTTTAACCAAAATTTTGAACTTGCAGGAAAGGATTAAAAAAATTAATAATCAAAAATACTTTGGTCTTTCCTCTTAATAATAACAAATATTTTGACAATCAAACTTTGTTTTTATCAAGTTTGGGGTCTTTTTTCATCATGGTATGCTCTTTTTTAGTAAATGTTTGGAAGTACCTAGCATAAAGTTTTCAGGTCTTCACATTGATCATTGCCTGTAGGGGGTCAAATCTGTATTCCTGTAAATTCCCATAAAGGCATCAATGTCATTTCCATCTCTTCCAGCTTTAAACATTAAATTGGATGGCCTAGGATTATCTTTCTTTTAATCAAGTCTCCAGTGCCAAAAAAAATAGAGACAATAAGAAATAAACCATCCTCTTCACTCCCAAGAGCAGACCAAAGCGACCCTCTATATATTTGGATTATATTTTAAATTTAATGTGATTTCTATCTTTGTGAGTTCCAATTAACTTCTTATGCATTTTTATATTTGTTTTGTTGTCTAGTTCTAATGTTGAAAGAGTATGAATGTATGAATTTGTAATAAAAAGACCAGTAAAAAGAAATTGGTCTTTCTTCTGTGGATAAACGTGGCACAAATGCCTTATTTTCTGAACAGGGTTTTCATTATCATTATTTGATGACATTTTTTGACCCGAGGAATTCTTCAACTTTCAAATGTCTAAAAGAACTGAAATGATGAAATGAAGAACTAAAACAGAGAAAAGGAATTAAATAATGTAAAACTTCTTGCTGACGAATTAAAGCGAAAATGACCCAAGATGAGGGAGATTAAAATTTAATGTTGGACAAAATAGAACAAAAAGAATTGTTGTCAAAATCATCCAACAGTTCCTGTAACAGGTGCAAAAATGGAAGACAAGGTACAGAAGCTCTGATGAAATACTTTGTTCCTACCGAGTCTAGAATTAACGGGAACAATGGGAGTGGAACAAAATAGTCAGACATTAAGAAAGAAATATCAAGAGCCGAATAAATATTGATTAAAATCAAATAATCGTAGTGGAATTTTTCATTTTGCCAACAGGTGGAGAATTCAGAGGAGATTTGCCAGGGAATAATGAGAAAATATAGCAAAAGGAGTCAAAAATTCCTGTCAATATGTTTGCCAAGCAATAAAGCATTAAGAGTGAATTAACGGCATGACAAGACTTCAGCAATTTCTTTTTGACCTTCATCTGCAAACAGTTGACAAGATGAGTTTCAGTTTTCCTTAAGGGACAATGAGATCTCTTTAAAACATTCAATGCTTTCTCTCTCTCTCTCTTTCTCTCTTAAGCAAAATAAAAAATATTAATGATTCTATGCTGTTAGTTCAAGGCCTCAAGGAGTGCAAAGAATGTTAGTAA
This sequence comes from Acanthosepion esculentum, assembly GCA_964036315.1. Taxonomy (NCBI): domain Eukaryota; kingdom Metazoa; phylum Mollusca; class Cephalopoda; order Sepiida; family Sepiidae; genus Acanthosepion; species Acanthosepion esculentum. The sequence goes on along the minus strand of OZ038487.1, from coordinate 2,213,359 downwards.
GATAAACAGGTTACAAATGAATTCATACAATTAAAGAGCGAGTATGTCAGTGCACTTGAGAGTAAGAAAATGAATATAATGGCTGCTTTGCATCTTTCTAGCATAAAGATGAACCTTGGAAATTTGACCTCCTTTAAATCCATTTACACTCACACATTTGTTTTTTATTTCATGGTTGACAAAATTGATACAACACTTAATATAATCAAAACTCTCCTTCCCCGAGTAAATAAGAATGCAAACAATTCAAAGAATTTAACAAGAATTCTGAGAGAAATGCCTGGCATTATTCACATTCCTTGTTCATTTTATAGCAGGTTTTGGCCAATGGGTTCTTTATCCTTCCTCAAGTATACAAATTCATCCAACTGTTTTCTTTTAATCTAATATATATTTCTCTTTGCTTTAAACATTATATTTAGGGGAGATATGTGTTTGAATATATATCCTAGTTTTTTAAGCAGTGTACATCTATGCCTATTGGCCTGTGTATGTGAGAGTCTTAATAAAGAAAAAAGAAACGTACCTCCTGGCCGGGTTTGAACCTGCATCTCCCTTGATGTTGAACACACTGTTAAGTCCAGCATGCTTTTAGATTGCTCAGCTACAAAAGATTTTCAGTCAAGCAATATTTAATTACCTTATTTAAGAAATGCACATCTCTTGTTCAGATCTCTCAAAGCCCATACCTGCTTTAATTTTCATATGTAAAATATTAGCAAAGTAATTTCTAAGGAACCAACTTTCCTAGCAGCAGCAGCAGCCGCCCTAGCAACTAGTTCAATATAATTGTTCCACTTCATGTCTCAGTGGAAAACGTGAGACCAGCAAGTTGTTGTTTTCCTGGTGGACAGCATCAGCCATGCTGATGGAAGGCAAAAAAGGTTCTCTAAGATGATTAAGAGAGAGAAGTTTTTCATTTTGAAGGTATTAAAATTAGCTAGCCATTTCTTGTCCCCAGTTAACAGATTGAAAGTCATTTTTTGAGATCAACTGCCAGTTTTATTTTATGAAATTTGTCAGATTTATTATTAGGACAGGAGTAACTGGATCTATCATCAACACAAAGTCAGGAATTGATGAGCAGTAAGGAACAAATGAGTTCAAAGGATTAAGCCTTGGGCAATACAACTGTATTAATACAAAAAGATCGAGAAGATTCAAGACGACTTTCATTTTGGGAGTTCATACAAAAGACTGAATAAAATTAAAAAAATCAGCCAGAAACTCTATAATCTTTCAACTTGTGAAGACCAAACCCTGCCAAAAACATTGTAGATATCACGCTTTGATAGCATTAGCCACTTCTTGGGCTCAGTTGCAAGAATCAGACAATGTAACTGATCTGGAATTCAAATAAAAAGATCGAAAGAAATGAATCATTCAAGATAAAGGTTGAAATGTTTTCATTTTCCAAAACAAAAACTGTTAAAACTTAATCCAAAAATAAAATTTGGAACAGTCTGTTCAGTAAAACAGACTTTTCTTATTTTTAGGCTTTCGTCCCCTAAAATTATGGACATTAGCTTTTGTTAGGAACAAATGAAAAAAAAAGTTCCCAAATTTGGTACAATATCACTAAATAAAAAATAAAAAAATTTGAAATGTTTGTATAGCCGGAGTATCCCTGGGCTCAATTCTCAGTTCAAATATGGAAGAGACAGGAGTGAATAAAGGGAGATAACTTGACACATCCATGAAAGGAACAATGGCTGCCAAATAATTGTCTATAAATATATCACCTTGAATAAACAATGTTTCATGTGATTATATTTCAAGCTTCTGCTTATACTTTTCTCATATTTCACAAATATGGCTCAATGCCAAATATTGGCTTAGCCCAGTAAATATCTGAAATGGAAGAACTGTTATTCTGATTAGAGCAGTAAACTAATTGGTAATAATCTAAATTATTTATTAAAGTTATTTGTAAAGCTTCTCACCATAAATTAAGTGAGAAAGAAAACATATTTTCAAGAAAAATAGACTTGTGGGATGTTTGGAAATTTAAAATTTGGTAATTATATGAAGCACACTAGATAAAAAAAGAATATGGGAATTTTGCTTATGCTGTAGAAGAAATCAAAAATGGTGAACAGAATTAAGGTCATAAACATGCGCTGGTCTGAGTTGGTCTAGTTTCTTTGATGAGAAAACGATTCCATGAAGACTGGTCCACAAGTCTATATAAATGATTGTGAACTCTGTCAAGGATGGAAAGGGAGGATTTTGACACTCCAGATCAGATATGGCAGCAATACTGCATTTTTGACCTGACTCTTTTAAAAATAATGCATAGCAGAAAAGGTCAGGTAGTTCCTGGAGGGATGGAATGCGCAAACCATTCTTCAAGTTTCTGTACCAAAGCATTGTACATAAAAGGTAATAATCTAGAATCCGAGAAATTTATTTGTGAAGCGTTATTTATGAGGTAATTGTTGTGATAGACAATTTCTTTCAGCATAATCTATCTTACACATTTACAAGTTGACCATTCATTCATGCAATGAATAGAGATTGCCACATCTGGTCTGGTGCTTCTGCTATGCATTTAAAGATTCTTGATAAAACAAAGAAGAATCTGCAATGGTATTGGTCCTGACCTGGCATCTTGGCTTCAGTCACTTTTCCACCACCAAAATGTAGCCTGTGCCTTTTCTATAAATGTTTTCATGACAATTGCTCTGATGAATTTTTCTCTTTGGTATCTAGACTTTATAAATTTAGGTGCAGTACTAGACTGCGAACAAGATCTCATCATTTTAGAGTTGAAATGAGAAGACATAACTGAATATTCTATGCTAACAGTGTCTTCGTCCACACTTCTTGCTTGTGGAACTCTCTTCTGGCTTCCCAATCAACTTCAATCTTCAAAAATTTGAATGTCAATTGTTATCTTGTCTTCTTAATTCTTGTTCTTTTATTGTTCTCTCACCTGAATAATGTTTTTGTTTTTCTCATATTCATTCAGACTCAGTAACCCCTTGCATCCTAGTGGCTCTATTGCCTCACTTGGGGTGAAATGATTAAAAAGAAAAGAAAAAAGTATACAAGATGAAGTACGAAGCCAAGGAACTGAAGTTTTGACTTGTATTTTTCTAATGTTGTCTTCGGATTAACTTTTAATAATCATCAAAGTTGATTTAAGAGCAAAACTAAAATCATAACCGAATTTAAAGCAACAGAGAATCAGTGACATTTGATTTGAAAAATTGCAAAAGATTGGATGATTAAATCGTCAAACTGCTAGAAAGAGGAGATAAAAGGTGAGTGCTTAAAAGAAATGGTAGATATTATAAACTGTCAAACACCTACAATTTCTGCCAGAATTTCTAGGATGAGGAATTTTATTTATTTATTATTTTGTTATTTGGTTGAGCTAGCTCAGACATTCCTGAATCTATCACGCCAACCATGACGGTCCGGCATCAAGTTTGGAAGGTCATTAGGGTGCCATTTTGTTTCATTATATCGCTGGTCAATCTAGGTGGTTGCTGGGTGACCAACCTGTCTTGCTCCATGGCTAGGTGTCCTGAAAAGCACATTTTACATTCATGTAAGATTGTAGAAATACCAGGGATGAGTCCATAAAACTGTGATTTAGTTGGATGTTGTCTCCAACAGATGTTAAGTTTAGCTCTCAGCATCTGAATGTAGATTCCATTGAGCTTAGACTTAAGGATTTTAGTTATTGTCCAAGAAATGGCACCATACATTAACACTGCCTTTATAGTGGCTCAAAATTATCTCCCTTTGTGGTTGTCTGGTTGATCAGATTTCCAGATTACATCTATTTTATTCAAGGTAGCCCAGAATTTAGCTATGCAAATTATCACAACCTTTTCAGTAGAATTTATCTTGTTTCCTAAGTATATAAAAGATTTGATAGATTTTATTGATTCATCTGAGACAGTTTATATTGAGACTTGCTGGTTGAAGCCATGAATTCGGTTAGAGGCCAACATCATTGGCATCATTTTCTAGATAAAGTAGGAGAACTGTAGGATTGGTAACGGTGATAGCTAGGTTGCCTGCATCGTCAATTTCTGTCAACATTTTTTGCAGGATATCAACTTGAGAGGACTGACATTTTGTCTTCATCTTTGTTATTATCACAGCATTTTAGCCATTGCACTCTTCAACCTTCTTCAGGTTTTTATCAATTCAGTTATCCTTCAGGAAATTTAAATTGAAGCCTTTATTTAATCTATAGGAGCAGATTGTACTTTTTCTACTGTCCAGGTCTAGAGATATATCATCTTGTTCTCTTTTTAGTACTGCTCAGTTATTGCTCACCTTGTTGCCACTAAATCAAAATGTCTTATCCAAAGATTGAACTCATGATCACTATTCCACCAAATTCATGAACCAACATTTTAATCTACTCGACTATTCTCTTGTGGGAAAATTCAGAACCTAGAACTTGGATCCTTAATCCTACATTTTTTCCCCACCTGTTGCTGCTACTATGTTTAGATGCCTTTGCTGCTGCTTCCAAAGCCTTGCTGTCATTACTGTTTATTTATTAATGACTGCTATATGGTATTTATTTGTATGCTAGGTCTACTGAGAGATGTCATCTTTTACATGATCCCTAGAGATATCAATGTGCCAAGAATCTATATAATCAAGTACAAAGGAAAAACAAAACAAAAAACACTGTCTCCATATATATGTATATATCTGCATTAGCAGAAAATCCGAAAGTAATAGTGAACAGAGTTTCTCATCTATGAGAACAAGAACTTCCAGTTTGCTGAAAATGTTTGACTATAACAAAAAGAAAATACAAAGCAACAAGTTTTCCGGTTGATCTTCGGAATAAATGCTAAACAGAACCCAATTTAGAACTGAAAATCTTAACCATGAGAACTTTTTCTCTAACTTCCTGTTTAGATATGAAAGTAGGAAAAAAATATTCGGATTATATGCAGGAAAATCTGATAGCAGCCTTCTGTTTCCTAATCCGCAAGATTTACAGTGCTGTCAAAGAAAGCAAGAAAGCAATGATTACTGTATGTTTCCAAGAGACATGCACTCACTTGCCCTTGTAGACTTCAAAATAAGAATGTCAAATTATTTAGTCTTTAATTCTTTTTTCAATATAATTGCATTTTACACAATGCATTCCTTCCAGATCAGAGAATAAAATTAAGCCATTTTAAAAAGAACAAAAGAAAGAAAACATGTTAAAATCCCTAACCAGCCAAAATTATTAGAATTTTCAGATTTTGCTGTTGTATCTCGATTTAACAAGTCGTATTATGATGCATAGTCGCATAAGCATCAATCCTAAAATGCAGTTGTCAATGAGCAGAGTGTTGATCATGTGATCAATTGAAATACCAACTATAAATAGATTAGAATTAAATAGTAATTATATTGAGTATAATTAGTAAAGGTCATTCGGTACTGTTTAAAAATATTCCTACTTTGTCCAGACTTATAAAAGATAATTGTGACCAAGATCTGAAAAGCTCATAATATTAAATACACTTTGATATTTTACTTGGAAAATGTTACATACATGCACACACCTGTAAGTATGTATGTATGTATATAAGATATTTTTACATGCAAATATCGATAGTACAATTATTGATAAAAATAAGTGGTACATTCCAAATGGTGAAACCTAATAATTTAATGGATTTCAACAAAATCTCTTGCAATAGAAAAATAATTCGTTTGAATTTGATTGAATTGAAAAAAAGATAAAATAAAACGTCGATATTGCTAAGAAGCTTAATTTAACTGAAAATGTTTTAATATTTGTCCAGTATTATAAGACTACTATTTTAACTAGTTTAAATTTATCAATATAAGTTATCATTTTTAATTTTTTTAGCTCAGCTTTGCTGTTAAAATTTATCATGAATTGTGCAAGAAAGAAAAAAAAATCAATACAACAAATTATAATGTGCATAAAAAAAACAAATGCGGTACAAAATAAAATTGCAAATAACTGAGACGGAAAACTTTACAAAGAAATAAGAATCCATTTTCATTAATGTTCATAGAACTTATTTTTAACACATCACCAAATGTGTTTAGAGTTTTCTTGTTTGTTGCTCTCAAATGGTACTCTCAACAAGATGGTTTCCATAACAATATGGCTGTTTCCTGTGAAGACAAAAGTCACATTGCCTTATCAATATCTATTAAAGACAGCATTGTATGGCATAAGGCTGAAATGAAGATGAGTGTGTTGACAAAATCTGAAGGAGGAATGGCCTATCTGCACTGCCTTGAAAATCAATATTCAAAATCCTGGCTTTTCTCTGAACTAGCACATTGTCCACTGAATGAAGCTGTTTCAGTCACAAATCAGGCCATTTATACTGCTTCATATAAACTGTATACAACATGTCTATGAGAAGATCCAATTAGAAGATATATTAAGAAAACTGACGATGGTTTTCTATTGGATCTTCTATGACTTCTGACTAAATGACTATTTTTTGTCTTTGTTTATTTGAAAGATCAATTTTCCCCAATCACTGGCATTATTTTTTTTTTCCTAAATTATTCAGATGAATGTTCTCATGCTTGTGGGTTTTATCAGAACATTTTGGCTGAAGAGTTCCTTTCTCTTTATTCAGCTGTATCATCTCATGTGTGTTTGGGGGGGAGGTTCTCCCTTCTTTGAGATTTGGATGCAAAGGTTCCAGCAGGTAACCGTAATCCATAAATCAGTCTGAAAAGAAAATAAAATCTGGCTACATGTACATAGTATATAGTATATCACTTTACATGCAAATTATTTCTTGCACAAACTACAGATGCTATCATTATTTTCTATAACAGGAATCTGTATTGTATTTTCTTTAAAAGTAGACATTCACATGGCATTGGCCTGATCTAGAATGGGGCTTTAATGAGCCTAGATGTTCACATAGATTTGTTCTGATTCAATATGGGACTTTGAGTCTAGACATTCACATAGCATTAGTCTGATTAACATGGGGCTTTAGACATTCCCATAGTATTGGTCAAAAGTCCTTTATATAAAGTCTCCTTCTCCCAAACATTCTTCACTGAGCTTTCCTATTTCGTTTGGATCTTTTGTAGGGAGGAAAATATGGTTCAAATATTACAGAAAATAACAACAACATCTATTTATAATTATTGATAACTATTTCATTACTGAATTTTTTTTCTACCCTAAAATAACAGACATGTTTAAATATTATGAGTAACATTGTTCTCCTCCTCAAGTCAGAAATAATCAAAGAATACAGAAGCCGAGTCATTCAAGGAATGCTAGCAATCAAGTCAGTAAAATTAGCCGAATTTAGCAGAGAAATTCAGCTGACTTGCCATTGCTTGGCAAACAAAGAACTGTAAAAAAAATGCTTGGAATATATGGTGCTATAAAACAATCAACATTCTTAGATCTTCTACCCTCAAAACTCACTGAGTTTGACTTTAGTGTTTGTATTTCATTTGTAGCTTCCCAAGAATAAATGCCCAGGGTTTAAATTTATACTTCAAGAATTGACTTTGGCTGATAGGCAAGCTAATATTAAATATAATGAATTTTAGTTGTTTTAAATTGAAGCTTTTATTATTATTACCATCAACTTATTAGTTTTGGCTAATTGATGTATTGCATTAGATATATATTAGAATTGAAAGCCATAAAGAATATTAATATAGCAAAATCAATCCATCAATTTAAAGTGTTAAAATAAACACAATTTGTTTATTGTCTTTAACAAAACATGCTTAAATGAACACTTGCTGTATAAATAAATACACCCATATATATATATATATATATATAAACTGGAAATAGTTTGTCTGTTCATTATGCATGGCAAAACCATTTCATATGGAACTCAAATCTGGGATATAGACTTATTGGAATCATGGATGAGGGTATCTACCAACAAATGGTAAGTAACAGGCAACCATATTGCTGCAAAATTTAACTAATTGTATATAAATTAAAATTAAAATAAAAAAATGAACATATTGTCTTACTAAAATAATCATTCCCATTTAATTAAACATTACTCATTAGGTTGATTGGTAGTTTTTCAAGCTGTACATGTAAAAAAAATAAAATAAAAATAACATCACATTATTCCTTAACAATTCAGATTCACTTAAATGAAAAATATTTTTTACAATAAAAGAAAATTTAAAATATAATAATAATAATAGTTTCTTTTTCTGTTATAATAGTTTGTAGTAAAACACTTATCATTACACATTAATTTCTTTTAATAAAAATAGGTAGTAATAAATTTCAAAAATTTGTTTTGACTCAAAAATATATATAGAAGTTTATATAATTCTAAAAGTGCAATATTTCTATACAATGAATCTTGATGTTGAACAAATATTTATTGAAAATATATTGTTTGAAGATGTCATTAAAATATCTACAATCATTTTTTTCTAAGATTCTAAAACTTTTCAGGATTCTACTAGCAGAGAAACAACACTGACCATCTTACCAACATAACTAGGAATCTTTCTACTGTCATTATAATCAGTTGCAACCAAAATTTAACCTCTGACCCTATGCATATCAGCTAGTTATTATACCATAGTTTTCAATTAAAATACATAGGCTTGATTCAACATAAAAAGCATTTATAAATGACTGTATGTGCAAATATCTATTAAGAGGACTAGATAATTATTTCTTCTGTAAAGAGAAAAAGTCTCTTGATATTTATAAGACAAAAATTAAATTTTCAAAATGAATAAATGCCTGTAAATATTTGGAGCTATTATCCAAAGTTGTGTTTTGTTGAGTAATACAGAATTTTGAAGGACTTAAGAGTAGATAGGGGTTTGCCTATCACTTGGTTCATACTCCTCCCCAATCTTTTGAATAGGATTAGAGGTTTATACCTTGTTCCTGGTTTAGGATTGGGTTTCCGGTGCCTTCTGAAGTCTACTTCAACTATACTTCTAACATCTCAGCCTAAACTCTGAAATTTTATTTGCCATTAATTTTTTTTTTTACCTCAATAAGAACAGATAGATTTGCATATCATTCAGTTCACACACCTCCCCAGTCTTAAAGTAAAGGTTTATCTCTTTTTTCTTGTTTAGGATTGGGTTTCCAGTCCCTTATGAAGTCTTCTCATTCTCTTTCACTCCCAGTAGCCCCTTGCATCTTAGTGGCATTATTGCCTTATTTGGTGTGAATTGATAAAAAAAATAAAAAATAGTAAATTTTGAAATAGTTTAAATTTAAGATGCAGACCAAAATTTTCATTTATCTTACTTAGCTTAAATCTTTTGAAAGTGCTTCTGATTTAAATTTCAGCTGATAAAAAATAAAAAATAAATATTAAGTTAAAATATATAATAAATTTTTTCTTTCTTCTTCAACCATTGACAATATTGGTACGATGTGTATTACATCATATTGACTGGAAAGTTCTGCTTTTACATTAACCAAAGAAAATTTCTTGCTTAGCCATCATCTTTAGAAGAAATGTTATCATCTTAAGAAAAAAAATTTAAAATACTGATTAATTTTTAAATTGGAAAGCAACTAATTAGTACTAAAATGTATATGGTAAGTAGAAAAACAAAGTCTACGTGAATTGTCATGTGGCTAAAGTAGGTATGCATTTGCCACTGATGCCAGAGATCAACAAAAAGGCAGGATTTTGGATGCCGATTTCTTTTAGGCAGTTTAGAGATCTCACTTGGAAAATTAGTGTGACAAATCTTTCTTTTCTCTATCTGTCCATGTATCATAGTTAAGCATGGCACAAGGTTAGTGTATATTTGAATATCAAGTTAAAACTGTATACTACTGGCTAAAAATACAACTTCAAAATATTTATGTTATTAATATATAAATAATATAAATGCAAAGAAAAAGCATTAACTTTATTTTAAGAAGCAACACTTACAAAAATTGAATAAGGAAACAAAAAGGAAACAAAAGAAACACAAAACTGCACAGGACTAAAACTACAAAATATTGTTTGAAATCCAGAGATTTGATGATCTGATGTATATACGCACCATTTCATCTTCAAATATTTCATGCAATTAGAAGACAATTTTTCTGTATGTCTGACAAAGACAATGATAAACAGAAGAAATGTTGCCCAAATAATTCATCAAATACTAGAATCTATAAATTGAACTTAAAAAAGAATATAAGGAATGTGAAACAAATTGGATGTTAATCCCGAGGAATCTGACAATCAAGTGATTCTATTCAATTTTTAAGGAAATTATTTTCATATTTGATGTAAACAATCAAGTAACAGAGAATTAATTGAAGGGAAGGAATTAAGACTTTGGTGACAATAAGAGAAATTAATAATAAAGAGAGAAAAATGTTTCAATGCAAGAATAAAAAAAAAAAGACTTTACAAGTGGGGCTCATAGTGGGGCTTTTGAATATTAATAGAATGACAAGTCAACTCACAATACAAAAAAAATCATGTCAACAAATGAAGTCCTTTTGTAAGTAAAAAGAAATGAAAAATAATTACAAAAATTTATGGAAATAAGAAAGAAGTTGATGAAATAAATGACGAAATGACCAGAGAACACGACTTCCCTGAAACAAAGGCAAGTTAAAGAGAAGAAAACAAATTAGTAAGTTGTTTTCATTATTGCAAAAGGATTTTCAATATTGGCATTTGTTTTTTAACATTTACAACTTAAGATCCAAAATAGACTAAAAAATTTAAAAGGCTTTATTTCTTGTTTAAGTTTGTCTTTTTGTTGAAACCAGACTTGATAAAAATAAATAAGTCTTTCAAATTAAAATCACTTCCGATTCATTCACTTGGTTAACATACAATTAAGAAACACCTTTCAAAATAAAAAATATGCTGAACAGAAAATAGATTAAAAAAAAATAATATGCTCAGGTGTTTTTTTCTCTACTCCAAAATGCCATTCTTCTGATATTCAGCAGAAGGGAAAAATCTATTCCTCTCCCATTTCATCTTTAAGTGTTTTATGGCTAAGTAGCCATGCCACCCTCCAGAAAGCAATCAACCTCTAACAAATGCAAAACAAAACAGAACTAAGTAAAGAGAAAAGAGGCATAGGGATCTGAGTGAAAAGAAGGGTTCTCTAAGAGATGCCAATATTCCAAAAGGCTCCTGGCTGTCTAAAAATTGGTTCCTGCCTTGTTCCTTGAATCAGTGACAGTGAAAAGATAAATGATTCTATGCTGAGTTTTTTAAAATGTAGGAGCAGAGACGGAAAACCTCATTTGTTTGCCACACCCTGCATGCCAACTTACACATACATTATGTAGTTGTGTATTTGGGCAACAGTCCTTCTGTAATACATGTTACATTGAAAATGACTGACAAGGTATTTCTGCTAAGGTTTTTTTTTTGTTTTTGTTTTTTTTTACTGTATTTTTATTGCACATGCAAACAAGAAATTTTGAAATTTCTGCTTGGCGTATAGTGTATAAAAAAAAATATCGCAGTCATTCTTGATTTGGAATGCTTTTGAATAATCTGTTAGTTATTTTCAAGGATTTCAGTTGTACTATTGCCAATAATTGTGTAAGTTGCTGATATGTAGATATGTTTGAACTCCAGGACGAATATATTATGGTCATGTTGATACTACAAAGGGTCGTTTTGGGATTATATGATTAGGACTTCTATTATTTTTAAATATTTTCTGCAGTGAGAAGCATATATTATGTTTCTGTTTTCAACAGGTATTTTACATATAAAAGTCAGTATGCATTTTAGTTAATTTGAATGGGTCCTTATAGAGCTATGGTCTGGCAGATGTAAGGTCATACATCTTAAATAACTAATAGTAATATCTTTGATATAATTATTCATTGATTTAAATTCATGAGAAGCACCATTCCCTATGGGACATTTTAATTCATAAATAATGTTGGTATTACAGATTTGGAATCTCATTATGACAAGAAATTACAAGTGAGTGTTGAAAAGCTTTTGGCCCATTGACCACTTGACCAAACATCAGAATTTTTTGTAATCTCCTTCTTGGTCAAGTCAAAGACTTTTCAACAGCTCCTTATAATATTCAAAACATTTATGAACGATTCCTATTTTTAAAAATCTATTTATTCATTTGATTCATCTATCAAAGTAATAGATATATGCACACACACAAAATGCATAATTCATACTATATATGTCAACCTATATGGTTCAAGTCAGAAAAGGCATTTTCAGTGCGAGTACCCACCACTAAACATTCTGACTACCTTACTTTCTCTAATTTCAAATTGTATAAGAGAGAAGCAGAATAAATTAAACATGTGGAAGAACTAAAAGAAAGAGAAGGTCCCTCTAAGGTTCAAGCCAGCCATTTTTTTTTTAACTAGCCTATTTTATGATTACAACTGTGGTGAGCCACAAGATGAAGAGAAAACCAATTTAATTATTGAATTTAATTATTGTATCTTAAATGAATTGTTGGAAAAGCATAACCAATCGAAACCCATTAACATTCTAAAGTAGTTGCTACATTAGGAATATTATATATTTCACTGAATTTATATATTTCTTTCATATGTATCTCTTAAGAAAGAAAAATACCTTAAGTAAGTTTGTCAGTTACAAAAATAACATTTCAGAAAGCAAGCCCAATTTAAGTTCATAAGAATGAAGTTTCTGTTAATGGAAAAAAAAAAACATTTAAAAAGAAAAAAAAAACTACTAAGATTATTAAATTTTGAAAGGAAATGAAAAAAAAAAGAAACTGCAAGAATTAGAGCTTGAGGGAATTTTTCATCAATAAAGAAAAAATATATGAAAGTTTTTATTAATGAAGTGAAACAAATGCGATTCTGATGAACATTCTTAAATTAAATCTGTCGGAACATAATGATAAAATGCAGAAGTTAGGGGAAAATAATTTGATCTTAATTTTGTAATAACGCTAATGAAAACAAGTTCGTTTAATAGAGAGAAAAGATGTTTTTTATAAAATATGATCTTATTACGTTTAATGGTTGGAATACAATTTGATATTTTGAAGTAAATCTGCCTGCTTTATGAGTGGCTTCATTGAGAAAAGTGCCAATGAACAGCTTTTCTCCATTCATCAAGAGGAAGAAATGTATCAAGCAAATAAGAGTCGTTAGAAGGTTTCTATCAGCCTCAATTCAGTCAAACGTATGCAGGAAGTGGTGAGACCGTAGAAATGTTCTCTATTATCTACCCAAAGTATCAATGGTTCACAGCTGATAGCGGGGGGAGCAGGAGGAGGAGGTAGTACCCCACACACACACACACACAATGGACAATTGCTGCACATTTAAAGAACCAGCTATAATTGGACAACAAAGGAATACATTAAGTTGGCAGTTGGAGAGAAAGAAAGTTAAAAAAAAAGGAGCAGAGACTGGAAGTTAGAAAGTATAGATGTTGGCAGGGAAGCGTATATCCTTAAGGATAATTAAGGCACAATATACACAATGAAGAGAAAACATCTAAAAGGAACTTGTTACATTTCTAGCATCATTCATCATCAGTAAACACTTTAAGAGATCATGGTATGTAGAAATGGCCAGGAGTTAAAAAGGCAATCTGTTATTCAAGTTGTAACAGTATGGCAGCTAGACATAAAAGTGTTTGCAACTAAGACCCAGGTAAGCAAAGAGAGAAGAGAAAGAAAGGACAAAGCGAGAAAGGAAAGAAAAAACAGAAAGAAAGAAAGGAAGGAAACTAAAAAGTGAAGACAGAAAAGAAAAAAGAAAGAATTAGAAAAATAAAAAGGCAAATAATTAACAAGAGAGCAAAGAATGAAATATAAAGTCTGTTCAGGTTCAGTAGAATTGCATGCTGCTAAGCTAAGACCATTATCATCATCAGCTTAACGATGCTCACGAAGAATGTATGGTTCCCAGGTGTGGCCACTTAAGTGATCAGAGAATAATTAAACATCAATAGACCAGATGTGTTAGTTTTTCATTTCATTCTGCTTTCCTCAATGCATTTTTTTCCTTGTCAGTTTTAATTTTCAATCTTTTCAATGAAGAGTCAAAGCAAATGAAGATTAAAATCACTAACTTATAAAAGTCATGTGACATTTCAAGCAGGCATAAAGTTATTACTACAGACATTTCTTGGGTTCTCATTTTAAACAGACACACACAAGATTTTTATAATTATTTTGCAAGCAATTTTGGATAGCTTATAATGGTGAATTTGGAAGTGAATACAAAGAGTTTAGGACTTATTTTGTTGTTCTTTGCAATTCTTATCAATTTGCTGAGAGATGCTATCAATGGAAGAAAGTAAAAGAAAACACAAAAGAAATCAATAAAGATAACTAGAATGAAAAAGAATAAGACTTATAAAGTGTAACTTAGATGTGGCACAAGACCATGAGTATGGAGAACCCATTGAAGATGGAGTTCACTCATAGTTAATCTAGTTAGAGAATCCTGTTAACAATTACACCATGTCAAAGTGCCCTTGTCAGCTGTTATAGTAATTTACTAATCCTAACTTAGTCCAGTGAAGATCAAAGTCACGATTCAGTTGTAACTGATTTAGCTTCCAAGCTTGTTAGCTATTACACCATGTGAAAGTGCCCATTTTTACTAAGTGTGGTTTAGATGTGGCTCAAAGCCAAAAGTTAGGATCAAACTCACTACTCAGTTGTAATTGATCTAACATGACAAATATTCTAACCATTACATCATATTTGAAGTGGCTAAGAATCATAATTTAGCAAGAAAAGTCAAATGTATATTTTGAAAAGATTAGATTCGGGGGTTGTGGGGCATAAGTAGGAAGAAAAGAAGAGCTAATAGAACATTCACACGATAACTTTATTCCTGCCATAAAAGTATTTTCAAAAAATCAAACTGGAAAGATTTCATTTTTAAACAATTATCAGCCATTTCAAGAAAATTCAGGATGAAAAATTAAATACTTTAGCATTTTAAGATAGATAAGAATATATATATTAGATATATATATATATATATCTGATATATATATATTAGATATATATTAGATATAAAATTTTGAGCAGTCAAGTTACAAATTAGCCTCAAACCATTTGGCAGAAAAACATTTTGAAGCAAACAATATTAAATTTTTAATAATTCGTTTTACGTCATGTAGAAAGAAAGCAGATGTTAAGTGTGCTTTAGAATTCATTTGAAATCCCGATAATGTAAATTTAAATAAGTGGCTAAAATCCCACCTTTGAAAACTTTTCATTAATAATAAGTTCTGGTAAACAGTCACAGGTCTTTTGATGATTTAATATAAATACTGTGTTCCAAGTTTCTTTCATTTATATATAAAGTGAAATGGAAAAAAATCCTAATATAAGCTGATAAATTAATTTCTATAAATGTAGATCTTTAAAATTCGGAAACAGATGAAATCTTTGTCATACAGACAGGTAGCTTACAAATATTGCGTAGTTAAGTTGATTTTTCACAAGGGTATTTATTTTTGGTATTGGTAAAACTTTAAGGAAAATTATGACGACAAAACATCATATTGAATGACATAATCAATTTCAAGAAACACACAAAGTCGTTAGGAACTGCAGGTGAAGGATATTCAAGTGTTGAGCACTAAAAGGAGAAAATGTTGAGTATTCATTTTAAAGGTGCTTAGATTCCAACACAAAAATCTTTCCAGTTTTTGTAAAGGGTGAATATCTGAATATATAGTGTTGCACTCTAAGCCTTTTCCACCTTGCAACAATCTCAATTTATGAAGCCACTAATTGTTTAAAAGTCAACCCTCAATAATAATGGTTTTTTTTCTCTCATTCTCTCACACTCAGTAACCCCCTTGTGTCTTAGTGGCTTTATTGCCTTGCTTGGGGCAAATTGATTATTAAAAAAAAAGCAAAAAAAAGCAGCAGCTTTTGCCTAAAATATTATATTTTTTCTCTATGAAAGAATTCCATATATTCCATTTAAGAACATATTTCACTGTTTCACTATCTACCAACATTTAATATTTTTAAAATCTATTTAATTTTTATTTAAAATATATATATATATATATATATATATATATATATATAATTCAGACTTTTATCCCAAGCAGACATTTTGGAGACAGTAGAAGTGAAATGAACTCAAGTTAATCTAAAAAGATGAGTTTAAAAAATTGTTTTAAATATCCATCACTGCAAAAAAAAAAAAAAGAAAAAAAAAGTGAAGAATTATTCCCACTGATAATTAGAGATTCATAATACCATTTTATCATAAAGAATGGAAAGAAATTATTGTGGAACATGATCACAAGTTTTGGAGGAAAAAATAAAGCAAACAAAATGTCTACACATTCAGAAATGAAAACAAGAGAGAAAAAAACAAACCAAAACAAATAGGATTTATGTCAAATTCTCTGCACATATCACCAGGTTGCTGGCCAAGCAGTCAATGGTTGATGCATAATTTATCATGGGGATGATGGATGACAATCTATACAATATGGCCTTATTAAAGCCACTGCTAGTAAATAACACACCAAAGTCAGCAGTTGCACTTACAAAAGCTGACAGATGTTACACTAGACTGAACTTGGCTTAATTTGACAAATGTCTAATATATTTGGCTGTAATTGTAATAAACAGACAGACATTTAAACATGCAATGCCAAAGTCTGTTATTTAAAATGAAAATCACAAGTCAAAAATAAATTGTGGAAATGAAAGTTACAAAGACAACGCTGTAATGTTAAAAATGGTCACAATAAAAAAAATATAAGTTTGTAACTATGAAATATATTAGAATTATTCCTTCACACACACACACACACACACATATATATATATATATATATTGAAAAAGTAAAAAATTGTTTTATAAACTACATATTTCACCCTCATTAGATAGATTTCTTGTGCGTAGGTAAGTGTTTAAGTGACAAACAAATTTGTTTCATTCTTGTTCAATCTTGTTTGGTTTCTATATCCCCCCCACACACACACAGCTATGAAGATTATAAAAACAGCAATAAATCTGATCAAAACTGTAATTACACACACACTCTAACACATTGAGTATAGTCTGGTACAAGGCCAAATGTAGCAAAGTGGAACAAAATAATTTTCCAGATGGGAAGAAATTGCAAGCCTTGAAAATTAGCATTCAGAATCCTGTAATGTGTAAAAGAAATATAAAACTATTTTGGCTCTAGCAGCATAAATTATATGTATTAACCTGTTTACATACACCAATGTGCCAAAAGTCATTGGATAGGTGCCTAGTACGGTGAAAAATCCCCTCTAGCTTGACGAGCTGCAATTCAATGTGGCATCAATACCGCAATTGGCCAAATTTTTCAAGGGATGTTAACCATGCCATCTCCGTAGCTATCCACAGTTCCTTGATGGTTTCTGGTGCAGAATCTTGCAAGTAAATGGCCCTCAATAAATGCTTAATTGGGCTTTTATGGCAAGTGATTATTTTGGACATACCACATTATGGTCAGCATTCATCCGAATGCTCTTCGAACTAAATCTGGACAACTTAGGCCCAAGAACACAAGGTGCATCAACCTGCTGGAATAATCCATTGTTGATAAGTGGTACCAAATGGTCATGCAACAGGGCAATGTAGGGGCCACTAGTTAATGACATGTTTAGGCAGACCCAACTTATATCATATGAATACACCTCGCATCATTATAAACCCACCACAAGCCAACAAAATGGCTTGTTGACAACTAAAGTATCATGGTATCTGAACAACACCAAAACTACACACAGGCCAAAACAACTGCTGCCCTGCAACATGTTACCAGTCCTTCAGGGTCCAATTAGTGACATCACAAACCCAGGTGAATCACTATGTTCAGTGTTGTAGTGTTAACAGGAACACCATGGTAAGTTTCCTGCTTCACAATCTCATTGAAGCTAAAGGATATTGAAAACATCTACAGGATAAGTGTCTGGTACCTCCTGCACTGGACGAGGGTATGATTTGAGTCCGTCAATTCTTGCCAGGTGCCTCTGATCACAATCAGCCACTGCCTTGTTACAGATGGGAGGTAATACTTTGCATCAGGTATTCCAGGTATATATATATATATGACAGTTTCAAAAATTAAATATCCCATCCCTCTGGTAGCTATTATCATGCTGCATTTGAACTCCACTAATTCACACCTTCTTGGCATGAGCAGCCAAGCCCAGTGTTCACACGGATTCCCCATATGTCAGAGTATGACTGATATAGGACAGTTTTTTTTTATGACATCAAGGGAAAGCATCACAACCTACCTATAACTTTACATACTGCTATCACATAACTTTTGTCACATCAGTGTATTACAGGTATGTACACTATCAACCCAATTCAATGCTACTCTAACAACTTCTTTCACCAGTGAGAAGTTATAATCTTAGTGGTCCAGGGGACAGAGAATTGAAAATACACACACACGTTGTAATGCTTTCTAGGAAGAAGGGAAAAAAAATTCTTTTCAACCCTAAATCCCATTTCCCAACAATTATTGAACAATATTTAAATTCTATAATGGATGACGATTACAAGATGGAACTGAGTACTAGACAGGAAAACAAAATCAGATTCTAATTAAGAGGACTCTCAGATCAGAAGTAACAACACTCGGCTGAATGTTGACTTCTACAATGAAACTAAATAAAATTCAGTCATATATATATGTATATAAAAATAATGAAAACAGCAGATTATATGTATGATGAAAGAGGTTGGTTGGATGATAGATTTTTTTTTAGCAGCATATCAACCTCTATGGGTTATTTAATGCCGAAATCTAAATATTTTGAACACAATTTTATGACTTCAACTAAATATATTTTGAATGCAATTGTATGCCTTCAACTACAGATAAAATGTACTGTTGATAATTTTGCTATAAAATGTATTGTTGGTAATTTTAGTATAAAAATGTAATTTTATACATTCATAGTGTTTGGAAGTTCACTATTTGCCTATAGCTGGGACCTTAACAGGTACTACCACCCCGGTTTAGGGTGGACCTGGGAACAACAGCAATTAAGAGGTGGTTCTCCACTCCTCAAAAGCTCCAATCTCCTGATCAGAAGTCTTTCTGCTGGATGATTGGAGGTCCTTTTTGAGGGAAGCAGCTACGTTAACTGTCAGCTTTGATGGATTTGCTAACGAGACAGAAGAAAATGGTAGTGTCATCTGCATAAATGCCTACTTGGAAATTGATGACATCAAGAAGATCACTGATGAAGATCAGAAACAGTATAAAACCTTGATAGCCACCGCATTCGTGTGAAAGGATCTGGAAGCAAACCTGTTCAGAATGACCTTCATTTCACAATTTGATAGGAATGACTGGATTAAATCAAACAATCATCCTGTAATAGCCCTGAAGCTTAATCTTCCTCATACCATATTTTGTTAATAATGTTTTCTTTATGTAAAAAGGCAGATAAGACACAAGTGAACCAAATAATTAAGTTGAACTTTGTGCAAGTGTTATATCGACAGTGACATGCTGCTATGAAAAGGACTAATAACAAATGTATAGTCACCAGTAAATATTTATAAATCAGTACCATAAAGAAAGCAATTTGATTCTTACTTAAAAAAAAAACACAAGATTTTAAAATTCAATTTAAGTGAGATTTATTTGCTACAAATCTAAAAATCCAAAAAGAAATTAACAAAAATATTTTTACACTTGGCAATCATTTTACTCATTTTTTCTTTTCTTATTCTTGGAAAAAAAATTATATTTTTTGCAATAGTTTTGGTTGAATCATTTTGATTTACTAAACCAAGTTATCCTTCCTCTGCCACATCTTTATCAAGTACATTTCTTTTCTTCTTTAAATATTCACTCATTTCAAGACTGAAAGCAACCACTTTTGTATGATTGGATCTAATTTGTTAAACATTGAAGCACTTGAAATAATTGTTACTTTGTATAAGTTTAAGATTTTTGCTCTCAAAAAGGGAGACAATTGACAAAAGTGTATCAATTATCATAGCCTATTTTTACCCTGATCTACACAGATTATTCAGAGACCTTTTTGATTTAGGCTAGCATTAAAGAAATCTCTTAAAAGCAATCATTCTAAAATATTAAATATCTAAAAAAAGAACAGAAACTGTCCCATTTAAGCTGATTATAGACTCAAGCCTGATTAAAATAAGTGTTTTTTAAGGAAAATACCAAATTTATTTAAAAAGGACCATTAAAATAAAATCGAAAAGCCAGTTTTTTGTTCTCATTAAATTTTCAAGATTTATCGAACTATTTTTTTTTGCTCTCCAAAATGAAATTATGGATTTCAGAAATGGGAATTAAAACGGGGGGGGGGGGTATAAAGGAGGAAAAATCTATTTTGAATAAATAAATAAATACTTAATATTTATCACAATCAATTTGATAAAAAAAGGAGAGAGAGAGTTAGAGTTAGTTCACCTAAACAGTATGTAATAAAATAAATAAAATTAAAACATTAAATTAATATTTAGAGAGAGTTCACCTAAACCGTTTCTAACAAAATAAATAAAAGAAACTACAAAATGAGCAAAACTGAAATTTATCACAAAAACTTTTGGATCACATGAAAAATTTATACAGTATAATGTTATGAAAATGTGATCTACATTTTAAGATTTTTCTAAAATGAAATTAAAAACAAAAAAGAAAATGCGGATGTGCATCAAAATAATTTGAGTTACTTTTTTTAATTTGCTTTCACACTCCAACACCTAATAGTCTTTCACCTCCATGAGAAGAAAGACATTTGGAGTCACATGAAATTATTAGAAAACCCAAACAAAATGACAGTGTTACATAAATTTGGCAATGTATTAACTTATTTATGTTAAATGATTAATAGAACCAATTCTAAATGATGTTCAAAAATTGCAAAACTCTGAAGAAAAATGATGCCAATTTTGAATTGGGTGCAGCAAGGTAAGGAAATAATTGATATTCCGATTGAAAATATTCAAAGTCTTCAACCATCTTACAACAAAACAAAACTCATCTGTGCTTGAACTTTAGATGGTAGGTGATGTATACTGCAATAAAGGTTCAATGTGGTTAAAGAGTTCATTACAAGCAAGAGTTATGTCATGGAAATTTTATATATATATATATATATATATATATATATATATATATATATATATATATACACACACACACACACACAGACACACACACACACACACACACAAGGTGTGATGGGTAAATTGTTGTAACTTTATATTTTTTATTTCATGCTTGCACATTGTTTTTGATTTTGCCAATTGCAGAGTATGGTAGGGTCAGTTGGGCACCGTCTGTGAGAAAAAGAGCACCAGGACACAATTCACTCTGGCAGAAATTTGGAAACGGCATGCTGTACTTCTTGGCATTCGTGCCAGAAGCTTCAATACAAACATTTCAGAGTGTTTGGGTGTCAATCTGAGGTCAGTGCAGTGGATCTGGAAAGAGTTGGATGTGTCTAATGGTGATTACGAAGGTATGGCAGCTCGGAAAAATCACAATGAGAAAAGAACTCCCGAATTTGTTGGCGAGGGCCTCAGACTCAGCATGGAGACCTAAATCAAGTACCTTGAGGGGGTAGTGCTGCTCTGGATCAAGAGGGTAGCTGTTGAAAGTCTATGTCTGGCAACAGGACTCTGCACCATGCCACACAAGCAGGAGAACTCAATCATGACTGTCAGGCAATTTCTGTGACCACTTCACCCTTTACATCTGACTTCCTAACTCCCCAGACTGCAACCCCCTTGTTTATTATGCATGGGGTGCAGTTGAGCAAAAGACCAACAAAACTCCTTGTAACACCAAAGATGAACTGAAGGCAAGGATTATGGCAGCGTTCACCAACTTAAACATGGAGACCATTCAGAAGAGTTGCAGGAGATCCCGAAATCGTCTGGAGAGCATGGATGAAGCCAATGGCAATTTTATTGAATAAATTTACTTTTTACGATTTCGAGATATTTTTGTGAAAATTTGTTAAATATAACTATTAAAATGAAATGTCAGTTTTATTTTCATTTTTTTTTTTGTTGTTGCATAATTTAGACGACAATTTATCCATCGCACCTTGAATATGTTTCTTTTGTTCAATTGGAGCTATACAAGGGGGTTGAGTTATGGGCCTCTGATAAACTGGAAAGTAAATTTTGAGAAATGATGTAAGAATGCAGGCAATAGTTGCCCATTATGTGCATATGCAGGCAATACGTTGCTACACTTGTAGACCAGGTTCTGGTGGGCCACATAGTACAGATGCTTGCTAGGTTTGACACATTATAAAGGTACCAGTAGCAGATCATATGACCCCAACAGCATGGTCAAAGCAAATATGATCCCCAAAAGTGTGAACGAAGACCATTAGGAATCATTCTCTTGTAACAGGATGATAGATGTGTGCCTCTTGTCAGGTTTTCATTCACGAGGCCATCATGCACATCTCAAACAGTATTAGAGACGAGTCATCTGAACAATCAAATTGTTTGCTTTATTGTTCAGTGATGAGAACAGGTTTTGCCTTTATGCTACTTACACCTAGAGATGACAACTTCTAGATGACATCTTAGCTCACAACACACAAATCCAGCTTCTGGTATCATGTTGCACAGTACCATAAATTACAATTCTCACATGCCTTTGGTATTTGAGAACGGGAGATTGAACAGTTCAACCCAATCTACTGCAATTGAAACAGGAAGGTAAGATGTTGTTGTAGCAGAATAATGCCTGCCCACATGATGTCCATGCTACTTAATATGCTCTACAAGATTCAACTTTTCTTGTCAGCACAATTACCAGACCTCTCATTGAACAGGAGACTCATTCAGCTGGTCCACCTGAAATCCTTGCATTATTGCATCAACAGGTGTAAAATTCAGGAAATAATGTATTGCAAGATGGTATTCACCATTTACATGATTGTATACAAATGAAAGTACAGGCATGTGTTAATGGCCAAGGAAGATATACAATATTAATATGGGGTGTGAGTATTGTTAATACACTCCTTATTTTGGAATCAGTGCACATATTAATTATATTCGAGCATTTGTCATCATCCAGCTATATTATCTGTACATTTCATTTTCTGTCAGTGTATGTGCAATTTAAACACAAAAAATAACAATCCACATTTTATCCATTTTTCTGAAAAAAAAAAAAAGCCTTTGAAACTGATTATCTTGTATCCAACAAGATCTTTATATTTAAAACTGGTAAAAAAATTCAGTTAATTTATTATGTGTCAGTCATAAAACGACTGCATTTTTATATGTCCAAAAAAAGGGAAAAAAAAAGTTAAAATTGAATTCATTGAGGATTTTCAATAAACATTTTGTGTAAAAGTATTACTAAAACTATTTCTAAGCTAGTATATATATATATATATATATATTATATATATAGAGAGAGAGAGAAAGAGAGAGGGGTGCTGACTATAACATTACCTAAGGGACAAATTTTATTTGTATTTTATATATAAATAAATAAATAAATAAATAAATAAATAAATAATCGCAGACTACTCATTTTTCAAGCACACTAATCTGACATCTGTGTTTATTCAATGCCCACCAAGCCCATGGTGGTTTAAACTACAACTATGCTGAGTAGATTTTAGTTACTGCTTCTGAGCAAGATTGCATGATCTGGAATGATCACCAGTTTTCCAGTACACTGAAGCCCTTGGTCATGATTGACTTGTGACTCCATACTAGCACAATCATCAATGGCTTCCAAACAGTTCTGTCTACTGAATTTCACTCACAAGACTTGGGTCCATCTGTGGTATTATTTTCATACACTTTCCAAGGGTACAAAATGCTGAAATTGCCTCCCCAAGGCAATAACATCAAGAAGTCACATTCCTGATAAATTGACAATGGTGAGATTTGAATATAGATTTCTTTAAATAATTAATAGATTTTTTAATCAGACATTATTTTTTATTATTATATATGCCATATGTAATAGGTATATTTGTTTGAATAGACAACCCTTTTTAAAAAAATGACAGTGAAATTAATGTCTACTGACCTAAATGTGCCTCCTGACAGGAACTGAAGCTGTATTCTCTTTTTAATCTAGGAAACAACTTTCAAGCAAAGTGTCATTTACCATTAAGTCATGGGAAGCCATCACAGCAAAGTTCATTTACTCTATTTGAAGAATGTAGATCTCTTGTTTGTATCTTTCAAAATCTGTATCTGCTAAATAGGTTTAGGTTTCAAGTATTTTTTTAATCTAACAATATTTTTATTACTATAAACACTGTACTTAATAGGTTCGTGTATCTGAGCTTCAAGGCAGGTTTTGTTACCATTCAATCATTCAGGCACCAAAAAATACACACACACACACACACACACTTATTTATATAACAAATCAAAGTATCAGTATTTTATTACCTAAAAAAAATTGTTACAATCTAAAAATGTTTTCTGGCTTTAAATAACTTGCAAAAGGGTTGATAAACAGGAGAAAATGAATCAACCAAGCAAAGAATTGGCAAAACGAACACAAAAGCTACCAAATGAACAAAGAAAACAAAAAACAAAACAAAGCCAATAAATCTACAACAAAAAAAAGGAACAGTAAACAAACTGAGAAGAAAAAACAATGAAACAGCCAGGCACCTACAAAAACAGTTACTGACTGTACTCTATGTTGAAATGAAAAAGACAGAGCAAATCTACCACCCAGTGACACTAACACTATTCAAAAAGATTCTATATAACAAATATACATAAGTAAAAAATGAATGGAACTGCCATAGAAATAGATTAATATATTTACAAACACTTAAAATGTCTGTGTAAAATTTTAACTTTTATACTAAATATTTTATCAAATTTGTTTTGTTTTCAAAACACTGATTTCTGGAATTAAGAATTTTTTTGGAAGGGAAACAAAACTGCAAATCTATAATAAAATATCCATAAATAGATATGCGGCGGTGCTGAAAACTTCTCAATCCAACAAAGAAGGGAAGTGGGTCGGGTTGAGAAATTTTTCAGCACCTCAATCCCTCCCCCGCCCTGCCGATGCAATAAAGAGAGTGAGACAGATATGAAGACACGTGCACATATCAAGCAAGAAACAGCGGTGATTAAATTAATCCTTTGAGAATGATACCGGGAAGAAGCCATTGTGAGTTTCTCTTTATTGCACACACACAATCCAAAACTGACAAACAGATGAAAAAGGAAAAAAGTAACCTGAGAAGAGGAGGGGGAGGAAGATTAGAAGAGGAGAAAAGGTTTAAAAGAAAAACAAATAGCAACAAGGAAAAGACAATTGGTCAAATAATATAAGCTAAAGTTTCAGTGGTCATTACCTGTGAACTGCTGAAAAGAACAGCAGGTAATTTCCTTTTGATCATTATGCAATCAACTCACACACACACACAAATAGACAGTTTGTAGCAGAGAGATTTAGAGAAAGAAACAGAAGAGGAATTTTGATGGAACAAGAGAAAATTGAACAGGTTTCAGTAGGAACACGTAGCTGAATGAATAGCAGGCTCTTTTAATAAAATATTCAGTTATGAACAAATTTGGAAATTATATACATTTTGTCCTCACCTGCCCCCATCCCGATACATACACAAGCTTAGTCTAACATCAGATTGAACTTACTGCATAATCAAACGGTTTGAAAGTTAACCTTACAATATATCATTACGGCAAACACCATTTTATATACATATACGTGCAACCTGACATTTTGAGAAATACATGTTATATACATATATACAAGTGGTCAAACTCAAACAAAAAACAATCTAATGCAATAGAATGAAAACAAAATCTACTCATAAAGTAAAAACATAAATGCACACACACACACATATATATATATATATATATATATATATATATATATATATTGGTGTCCATAAAATATCTGTACCAGTGACACATTGCGCTTTCTCTTGCAGTGTCGCCATTTTCATTAAAGGTCAAAGATCAATAATAAACAATTTTAACAACTACCTGAAAAGATGAAGTGAATTAAAAAGGAACAAACTATATATAAATTAAAAATTTATGGACTTCCTATGTGTGCATGTGTATATATATATATATTAAACATCTATCTCACACTATCAACCTCACCTTGTTTAACAATGGGAGTGGCATGCTGAAAGTTTTTTGTTTTTTTTAAATGGACAGTATGGACAATTTTTGCATTCCCTTATTCCCACCAAAAAGGAAAATGTAAGAACGCTGGAAAAACTAAATAAAAAATTAATAAAATTTTCCTTGTCCATCATGTTGTTGACAGATTTGTAACTTTGTTAAAAATTTAGAAGAAATTAATGAAATATTTAATTGTACTATTGACAAGAATATTATTAATATTATTAATGACAATGTTTTATGAAAACAAAAGAATGAAATGTTTAAATTATTAAAAGTAAAGGATGAGAAAAATGTATAATTAATTTTAAAGTTAGTAATTCTTGTCTTAGACAAACTTCATTGAAAACTTAATTGTTGATTGTCAGATTTTAGTCTTGCATCCAAAGTCGCCTGCCCATAAAATTCATTTATTTTTTGCGATTAAGGCAGGCCAAACATGAAGCAAGATCTAAATGATTTTGCCTCATGTTTTTCCTGCCTTAATCTCAAAATTTAATTTCTCTATTTATGTAAAAAGTGCCCTTTCTAAAATGGAAGCAAAATTTATTTCAGCATAAAATATTCATTAGACAGTTTTTAAAACAAAATTGTTAGATTCAAGTTAAAAGAGAGAAAAAAATGTTCAAAATATTTTCTAATTTATACATATATTAAAAGAAAACCTAAAAATATATTAAAAGAAAACCTAAAAATATTTTTGTAAATGAAGCTCAATTTTTTTTTCCTAAAGTTCAGAATCTCAATTCAAGTCTCAAGAATTTTTAGTTGGAAAGTAGTTCATGTTATAAAATGTAATTACAAAAAATGTTCAGCCTTGCAGAATTTAAACAAGGGAAGAAAATCTTCCACTTGATTTGGAGATAAATAGATATTTAACATTTGAATCAGAATCAATACCAAAAGTTTAAGGACAATTTGCAAGAAAAGCAATCCTTTTAACACCTGGTTTAGAGCATATTCCAAATGTATATAAAAAAATATTACAAGATATATGTGCCATTTTGCTAATAATACATAAAACAACTAATCAGCCATATTTTCAAATTTATTGTCTGCTAAAAATAAGGAGCTTATTGCAAAATTCTACCTATGTTAATTAAAGTGTTTATATTTACTTGCTCACAATGAAGCAGATCAGCTCCAACTGAATTAAACTGCACACTTAAAAAAATTTAAAAGACATACTTTGACCTTTAACTGAAAGTGCCAAAAAGAAAAATAAGAGAATTATTTTGATTAAGTATGGGTTGTACTAGTAGACATATGCCTCCTACCTGAAATAGAACACTGACATAATAGCAATTGCCAATTAAGAATGCAGAATTGTAGGACGAATAAAGAATACCCTACATTGAAAATTGTGCTGGAACAATCTTCCTCTCCGTTTGATCTCATAGTGTACTACACTAAACTTATTAAATAGTAAATATTTTTTTATACAGGTGTGCATATATATATATATCATCCAGGAACTTGTTAATTTTAAAAAAGATTTAAATTAGCATTCTGAATAAGATCAACAGAATAATTTGTTTAACCAAATCCACTTAGCACCTTGGCAAAAAAAAGGTTCAAAATATAAAAGGCAGTCCTGAAAAGTTCTTGGCCTGATTAACAAGGGATTCCCTATCAAATTCTGATGTTTTATCAGATTTTGGAAAGTAGGTTGGGACAAGATTATTTCACCAACTTCTCATTCATATATATATATATATATATATATATATATATATATATATTATACATACACACACTCATTTACATATATGTCCCAGTCTGTAAAATAACAATACTATATTAAATTATTACAACTAAGCTAAAATACTTTACACAGATCAGAATAAATCGAAGTGTTCAGCATCTGAATTAGGCAGCATTAAAATGTAGTTTGTGCTGTTCTTAAGTTTTGTTATCTATAGTCTGGGCCTTAAACAGCCTTCATATATCATCACCAAGAGTGACCTCTTGAGAGGTCAATCCACTTTCACCAGCAAAGGACTGAATTTTGACCAAACAGAGCATTACCTTCATTTCAATTGATAAACAGATGAGATTTATATATATATATATATATATATATATATATATATATATATATAAGAGATAATGTCAAGAAAAAATGACATTATTTAAGTAACTTTACAATTGTATTGTATTTATAAACTATTAAAAAGTTTATGCTGGACTGAATTTTCTTGTTTATTTTCAATACTTTATAAATGTTGAATTCCATTCTACAATGGATCATTGCAGGGTTTTATTAATATTCAACATAAAATTTTATTTCGACTATAAGTGACTCTTATATAAAAATGGAATACAATATCGCCCAAATAATTTCCTATTTGGAATTGCTAACCTCTTTATGCAGTGAACTCTTTTGATGATATAGAAAACCATTACATATGTACACAAACACACACGCACAGAGCATATTATGTGAATAAATATACAAGGGTATTTTAAAAAACTCTCAGACTGACCCATTTGTAAAACTCTGACCAAGCATCAAATTTAGGGAAGAAATTTTCAACATCCCCGTGTATATGTTTTCTTTAGGCAGCAGAGATTTATTCAAGCAGATGTGCATTTTCTGTGTGGATGGTTAAGAAGAGAACAACAAATCAATGTATTTGCTTAGACAAGAGCAGAGGGTAATTAATCTATTTTATGATTTCCTTTTTCAACACCTTTGGACTCTCAACTCTGTTCTAAAAGCAGCAACAGGTTCCTCAATTTCTAAGACATTTACCTACAAACTCTACTTTGTCAGTGAAAAGTCAGGAGCCAAAATTCCCGCCAGCTCCAAAATTAAACATGGCCAACCAGTTGAGTAACTGCCAATATTGAAATAAACAAATGCATTCATGCTCAAACACATACAAGAATATTATAATATGCCTATATAAATAGTTATTTAGGAAGATTAGCTTTTGTCTGACATGTTTCCTACAAAACTGGAGGCACTCAGTACAAATCAAATTCATCAAACAATAACCTGCATGACTAGATTGGCAATTATTGCAAGAGCAAGCACCATTACATATAGACTAATGTGGGCGGGGCACAGGTAATCATTACTTTTGGGTGAGAGACAAGAAAGCAGATAAAATTCAATACAAATCTGATGTGAATTAAAACACAAGACAAAAAACAAAACAGGGATTTGGGAAAATTAGAAAATTATAGGCAAATTAAGTAGAAATTTGAAGGCAAATACAAAAAAGGAGAAAAACAAAGCGTATCTGTCTAAAGAACTTTATTGCACACTGTTTAAGTTACCTATATATATATATATATATATATATATATATATATACATACATACATACATACATACATACACACACACACACACACACACACACACACACACACACACACACACACACACACACACACACGGTGGTTTCTCCTACAAAGGGGGATGTAAGTTTAAATCCTGTCAGGGAGCATATTTTCCTTATTAAGATTTCTCAGATACACAGATCAGTAGATCTAACTTTAATTGTATAAGAAAAAGAAAAACTGAGCAAATACCCAATTAACATTTACAGTACTAAGAAAAATATATATATATATATATATATATATATATATATATATATATATACAAGAGATATAGATAGACAGACATAGATATATAGAGAGATAGATATTGACAGAGGTAGAAAGATAGATATTGACAGAGGTAGAAAGATAGATATAGTCAGATAGACAGACATAAATATAGAGAGATAGAAAAATAGATATAGATAGACATAGATATAGAGAGAGATAGAAAGATAGATATAGATAGATAGATATAGAGAGAGATAGAAAGATAGAGAGAGATAGAAAGATAGAGAGAGATAGACATAGAGAGAGCTAGAAAGATACATATAGATAGACATAGATATATACAGAGAGGTAGAAAGATAAATATAAATATAGAGAGAGATAGAAAGATAGATATAGACAGACATAGATATAGAGAATGATAGATATTGACAGATAGATATAGATATAGAGAGAGGTAGAAAGATAGATATAGATATAGATAGATATAGAGAGAGATAGGAAGATAGATATAGACAGATATAAGCAGACAAAACAGATAGATATAGACAGACGAATAAGAAATTAATAAATTTAATCTGTCATTATTTCTTATCACAAAAAAGCTTATATTTAGTGGCTACGTATATTGGAGTAAATATCCCTATTATTTTAAACAGGGAAATTTATATCAACTGGCCTCTAACAATCGAAAAATCACATGAAAGAACATGAGATTTATTCTTGTATTCCATCAGAGAAAGCATTTTTTTTATCATGATAGTTTGCCATTGCCTAATTGGTAGGGAACACTTTAGCTTAAAAACTGGTTTTGCTGATAGAAAAGGGAGAATTCAATTCCTATTGGGAATCAAGTTTTCTTTAGTAGGACTTCTCAGTCCCTAGGCTGTTTTAATTTCACTGTTTAACAAAAAAACAACTGGGATGTCTACTCAGATGACATGTAACAACAAAATTTGCTGTTTATTGTAATAATAGAAAATGAAAACACTTTGAAAAAGTCAACATCACATTCTGTTGTTTTTGGAAATCATTTTCCTGAGTGCATTGTTCATAATATTGAGAAGAGTTATTAACATTCCAAATTTTGTTTGGACAATTGAATTTCTCTTTCACATACTTGAAGTTATCACAATTCAGCTGATTCAACAACATCAAGAATAATGCGTTCAATTGTCTGAAGAAAATTTGGAATTTTTCTGAATGCTATCAGTATTTTGCAGAAACGTACTGACTATAGATTTTCAATAAATAAAAATAAATTAAGTCTTTTTCTTTTGAAATTTAATTGTAGTGAGGCAGCTGGAAGTAAAACATTTCTACAATCAAGAATACAGTCGATATCTTTATTGCAAAATAATGCAACTGAAAATGTACAAATGGTCTAGTTTGCCGACAATGAACTTGATGTCTCGTGCCATATTTAACTAAGCTTCGTAAATATCAATAAAACTGACGGCTATTGTTAACTGTTTAGGTCTTTATTGACACATTAAAAATGATGTGGTTTTTATCTTTCTGTACTAAACAAACTTCTATTGCAAAAAGGAATCAATGCAATACTTGCAAGCAGCAAGTCTGAAATATACAAAACAAACATCAAAATTCATGAAAATATGTTTTATATTAAATAGAAAATTAGATGTTCATTTCAGCCCCTATTAGGAATGACTGCAAAACACTTTTCCCTCCACAATTTATAGGCAGAAGCACACAAATGCATGCTGGGATTTTTTCCTTGCCAATAAACTCAGTCCTGGTCTGTCTTACCTTGATGTCAGAACACTGCATTCACTTATCCAAACTTGCTCTTGTATGTCAACCCCAACCCTTAGTTTGTGAACCTTTTGCCATATGACTATTGCTTTGACTTATTACTGTTAATTTGCTTTGCACGTATTGTTTGCTTGCTTTATATTATTTTTCTGCCTTGTTCTTTTTTCTTCTTATTGTTTATTGCAAAAATTGTCAAATTTTGTTTGTTGGACAGTGCTGTCATTTATTTTACGTTTAACCATGGCCATTCACTTTACATAAAAAAAAATAAAAAAATTCTTTTATTTTGAGCAAACTCAAACACCTTTGACTCGTGGTGTTTTTTTTTCCATTCTTCTCCATCCACCATGATCTACATTAGTTCTTCATTCTTCAAATCAGAATCATTTCTTAGCTGATCCATGTAGGTTTTGGTCAGTCTCCCTCTCTTCTGTTTTCCATGTTTAGGCTCCCACAAGAGTACTTTACTTAACAGCTCTTTATTCCTCCTCTTCCAAATGTGACTGATGAATCGCAGTTTTCTATTTGGTAATGCCACTGTCACACTTTGCAGTTTTCCATAGAGCTTGTTGTTTGTTTTGTATTTTTCCATGATATACCAATTACAGCTCTAGGCTTCCTCTTAGATGTACCATCAAGCCTATCACTCATCTTCTTGGTTAAAGTCCAAAGCTTTTAGCACCAGAGTGTTGCACACTTTCAACTGTGACTTGAAAGAAATCTATTTTCACATGGTCTTGGAGATTTGACTTCCATACTTATTTCATTCTGTTTGGTATGCTTCAGACTCTGGCTCAATTCAAATTTTCATGTTCTTTTTACTTGACTGAATCCAAGCACCAAAATACTCAAAGTTTTCAACTTGCTTCAGCCTTCATACAGAATATATTCTTATAGAATATAGTTCTAACAATTTAAACTGTTTTTCTTCAAATCTTAAATACATAATAAAAATCCTACGCAGATTTCACTTGTGTTCATTACAAGAGACATCAAAATTCAAAAACTCAATTAGAATCATAAGCATTCTATTGATGCAATTTGTTTAGTTGTTAATTCCACTGCATGCAATTCCAGAAACCAAAAATTCAGCCTGAAGGTTTTCCAATTTGTCATCTAGTAAATTAATTCTTTTTCCTTTCAAACAATATTTGAATTGTATCATTTTAGCTAACAAAGAAAAGGTCTATTAAGGATTGAAAGGATGTTATCTATTGTCCAATGTGAACGTATGATGATCAGCATTTAAATTTGGCAGAGCCGAAAGAAATTAGAAGCTCGCAAGAATTTTCTATAAAAGTTGGTCAAGAATAAGCTCTGGCATTTGTTACAGACAATTTAATGTCTTTGAGAGAAATGGTTGCTTTCTTTAAAATCCCTTTTCAAAATGATTCATAATAAAGAGAGGTAGTCTTCAATTATCTTCTGGGAACCAATCAACCCCCCTCTTAATTCGGATAATATGGTCTTACCAATAAGGTATTGTGAGTAAATGAATTGCAAGGCCAACAAGACTGACAAAGCCAATTCTAACAATCCAAGTGAATGTGAAAGATGGACAAACAGATACACGAACAAATCAGAGGGATAAATACTTGTGAATAGGTAACAGATGCCATCCCAACGAGAGAGAGAGAAAGAAAGAAATGCTCTTCAATAATTTGTATGATGATTACTCCATCTTGCCAGAGGTCAATTCAGGTCCCAATCCACATCTATCTTTTCTACAATGTCTATTTTGTTCAGACATTAGCCAGTCCCAGAAATAGGTCTTCAGTATGAAACATGTATATTCCTTCCCATCACCTATTAATTGTCCCCTAATAAATTATTTATCCAAGTTTTGTTAGAAGAAATTGAAGTGGCTGACTGCTGGAGTAACTTTCAAGTATGAGAAGATGGTGAAAAGTCCTCAGCGTAACCAAGAAATCCTTAGAAAAGAAAGTAAAACCTGTTATTTGGTCAGATTTGGAGGAAGAGCATTATATTAAATATTTTTTAGCATTCCCTCATAATTAGGGTTAAATTAAAAGCAATGTAAATTCCAAAAGACATTATCTATTACTGGCACTAACTCATTGCTGAAGAGAGAGAGAGAAAGAGAGACAGGTGAACAATTGCTAACCAGTTTTGAAGAAAAATGTGAATAACATAAGAACTTCAAGCATTATTACACTAAATAACTTGGTCAGATCACCACATCTCTGGTTGCAAATGTAAGTCAAAAAAATCACACAGAGAAATCCAGCAAAAAAAAATTAAGTTTTAAGTTTGGACAAGAAAATGTAAAATTTTAAACAAACTGGAAAAAAAAAGATATTTTCTTCCAATTCCTTTCTATCTAAACCAAAAATGTTTTCAAATGTCACTCCAGTCTTGTCAATAAAAACTGTTGAGATAAAGTTTATCTGCATAAAACTAAGAAATATCAGATTTTCAAGTTGATTCAGTATTTCATAATTGATGCTTCATTAATTGCCCCATTCTTTTTTTTAAACAAAATGATTCTAAGTTCAAACCTAACAAAAAGTAGATAAAGAGCCTCACATTGGTTTTATCGCTTCACATTCTAAGATTAGAACAGTGATTGTCAACAATTTTTTCACCAATGGACCACTTTTACTTTGAATTCTTTTTAGTGGACCTCCATAAGCATTCAATGAAAAATAAAAGCTTATTTTATTTTTTACTAATAGATAAGTTTAGGAATTGTGTTATAGAAATAAAAAATGTATATGCTTTCTTTATATATAATCATTATACAATTTATATATATAAAATTAATTTTATTATCAATATTTATTTTTTTTAATTTTTTATATCAATTAATTGCTTGATTGATCTCATTTTCTGCTAGTTTTAGAGTTGTTTGTTATTTTTAATATTTTAATATATTATTTTATTAATATTTAAAATTTAAATTATTAGTAATATATTAAATTAATTTATATAACAAATTATCTTTTCTTTAAAAATATATATATATATATATATATATATTTAAAGACATTTTTATGTTTAACATTCTTTTTATAGATACAAATATTTAAGTAAATCTCTGTTTATAATAAACAGTATTAAATAACATTTACCGGCCTGAATACCGGAGGACGAATATTTTCTATGAAAATTTATCGGACATTCAGGCCAGTAAATGTTATTTAATACTGTTTATTATAAACAGAGCATTTACTTAAATATTTGTATCTATAAAAAGAATGTTAAACATAAAAATGTCTTTAAATAATTGTTGGACTTTGTCCATTTCATAATATATATATATATATATATATATATATATATATATATCTCATTCTCAGTTTTTATTCAACTTTTACAATGAAAATGTCTGGTAGAGTGAAATGGCTGCTAAACTTATATAGCTTGATTGATCTCATTTTCTGCTAGTTTTAGAGTTGTTTGTTATTTTTAATATCTTAATATGGCATAGATTGCTGTAGAAATTCCAATTGTCACTTGTAACCACTGTTCCAGAGTGACGTTGCTTTATGGACCACGAAAATATTAATGTTTGAACCCCATGTTACATGAACCCCAAGGATCCATATGGACACCAGTTGAGAATCACTGTTTGAGACTAAGATAAAATCATAGACAAATATTATCAAATTGATTTTTGAATTGTATCTTATTTTATCCCCACCCCAAATACCACATGACTATAAAACTGTTCAACCAAAATAGATTTCTATAATTCTTTTACTACATATGAAAAAAAATAGTTTTGTATTTTTACTGTTATATTTTCAGCTATAAGTAATCCTTGAAGGGAGTGAATTTAAAATATTTTTGAGATCAAATTATATTTTTAATCCAACTTAAGGGCTGCTGTATATTTGCTTTTAAAGGTTGTGTTGAACGACAAATGTTCATTCAGCTCTGTTTTTTTTTAATTCCTTGTTTTTTCCTTCAGTGTGGACAGTTTTAACCCTTTCCAGGGAGAGCTTGAACATAAATTTTCAAACGTTTTCGAAATATTTTTGGTTTTCTTAAGTCATTATCAAAGAAATTTTCCTGTTTTAAAATATTTGTATCTGAACGAATAAGAGACTGCCACCCACCCATACACACACACACACACGTGGGTGAGTGGGGACCGAAATATACTAAATATCTGATCTACTTTCCAAAATCAGTATTCTTATGTCTTCTCATAGAAAAACTAATTTTGTTAACTTTTCAACAATCCAGATAAGAAAACAACGTCCAAAATATTAAAACCATTTCATCTAGTCAAGAATAAATAAACTATTGGATCAGAATTTAAAACAACTTTGGGATTCAAACTAAGAATCAAAAAGATTAAGCAAAGAGAAAAAAAAGAATAATTCTCACATCTGGTGACATCTGGTATTTTAACAAAATCTACAAGATATCCGTTACAAATATTTTTACAATATCTTTTTGGCTCGTCCTTAATTAAAAAGAACCAATTTCTGTTTGAATTTATTGAATGAGGAGTTTTTACATTCAGGCTATTGTCCTCATCTTTGTTGTTATCAAAACATTTTGGCCATTGTGCTATTCTTCCTTTATCAGGTGTATATCGGTCTGCATAACCTGACAGGATTTTCAAACTGAACCCTTTATTTAATCTACAGAGATAGACTGTTCTTGTTTCACTGCCTGTGCTAATTTTCTCAGACATATGTTAGTAACACTTATATGCATTATTTATAATAAACTTTGTATGAAGTTAACCCTAGAATTATACAAATTAAAACTATTTTATAAAGTTTTACAGCTGGTCATCCTTATGTGTAAATAAATTACATAAAAGCATGTATATATATATATATATATATATATATATATATATATATATATATAATGACATAAGAATATATAATTTTGTATCATCAACAAACAGTATTTAGAAATTATGACAAACTGGAAAATTTCTTGAAACTTTCCAGTTTGTCATATATATATATATATATATCAGAATCTGATATTAAAATAGTGAACTTTCAAAAGAAATGTTCACTTAATTTTTCTATTAAGCTTTTTACTTCTAGAAATTCTTTTATAATCTTATTAAGTCTGTTATATTAAAATCTAAAGAAAAAAATTATCCAATGTTTATGCTGATCTCAAAAGTTTTCTAATCAATACAATATTAAGTAAATTTATAATATATAAAAATAGTCTTGTGCACAAATATTTACCATATAAATATACACACATGTATCTCAAAACAATTACAATCAGTTTTATACGCATCTATTGTACTCTCTCTCTCTCTCTCTATCTATCTCATATATACAGCATTGTGAATGTATTTTGTTCCTTTACTGTGCTTTCAGGATTCAGATAAATATGCTAACCATTGCACTATGGTAAGTTTTCATATAATTCCAGGTAAAATTATTTTTGTAATTTAATCTTTAAATTTGCTGCTGCTGTCTGGAGTAAATGTTGAAAGAACATTTCAGAATCTTTCTTGCATTATAACCAGAAAGAGTAGCATTTGATGAAAATAATTATATTGACTTCTTCCAGATTATTTCAAATCTTCTCTCTTCATTAAAACCATACGATAATAATCATCTTTTAGCAATTCGTCCATAATTACACTATTTGACACAGTTTTCAGAATGACATCCAAGTTTTAAATGCACACTTTATCATGACACTCAATCCTATGGAGCCAATTATTGAAAAAGAAAAATTGAAATGCCTGTTGAGTTCATATGAACCCCATTCTCTTTGCTTCCCTTACAATTATACAAAGTTTATATGACAATAGCAAGAAAATAAATACAGTTTTTCTTTCATTAACTTTTACATATTTATTAAAGTGGATTCATTTTAAATTTTATTTTTTATATTGACTGGCTATTAAAAATAAATAACTCAAATAGGTTTTGTATTCATACCTGCAAGAAATAGATCAAAACTTGTAGAGCATTTGCATTTAAAGCAAACATCTTTTATTTCAAGATTTCATTTGAAGCCTTTTCGTTATGAGTATCCTCATCTTTGTTGCTTTAGTACATTGCAGGAGATAAGCTTTTTTCATATTTTCCTTTTATTGATATTCCATTGGACAGAGCAAGTTAACTTCATTTATTTTACAAACAACAAAATCTGTTTTTGTAAATGAGAAACAAAATAAATCTCACTTTTTGCATAGAAAATATTTCATTAATTAAACAACAAAAAGTAATTAAGATGAGAATGCCCGTCAAAATAGAAAGAAAATAAAAATCCCTCATCTCAAAAGTTCAGAAATGCTAAACAAATAATTTGTTTTATTTTCATCCCTTTTTTTTTCGAAAATTCTCAGATGAAAAATGTTTTAGATTTAAAATATTTTCTGCTCGATATCGTCATCTTTGTTGTTCAAATAAAAAAACTAAAGTGCAGAAGATAAATAATGAATATAAATTTTTAAATGTTGAACAACTAACAAAAAAGCTAGTCATCTTTTTTTACCTTTGCTAAATAACTGAAAAGTTTTTAAACCTGTTTTCATTAATAAAGTAACTGATTTAAACAAAGACACAGCACTTAAAATAGAGGAATAACTAAAAATTTATTTGTGTTTGCCGATTCTTTCATGACGATGTTAAAATGGTAACTTTTTTTTTCTTTCGCTCTATAATAGGTCTTTCTTCTTTACACGATTTCTAACATTTTTTTAATGGGTGGAACATTTTCTTTTCTGAAAATCTGTTTAGTTTATTAGGAATTTGATTTTTTCCATAATATTTATTTTAAATCTTATCAATTCCAAAGAAAACTGCTTGGTAGAGATGACCAAAAAGAGGTGACCAACCGAATATAGAACCTACATCACGGTTTCAAACCCAAACTGATTATTACTAAAGTTGTAAAAAGTATTACTCATTCATTTTGTTTGTGGCCAAGTGAAAGACATTTAAAAAACAAAAAACTTTTCACCTTTACAAACAAAATGTAAAATTACATACCAGAGAGTAAAAAATCATTCATTATAGAAACATCAAATAAACAAACCGAAAAAATATGTGGAACATTTGAAAAACTTTTGAATGTGTAAAGAAACTCATCATGTCGCTACTTAAAACTCAACAAAAAGTCAGTCAACTAAGTTTCATTCTATCGTCACCAAGGAAAGATAAAGACAAAAAAATTTGTTTAATGAGGTGTGTAGTCAAAAAGTAAAATAGAACTTTTTTTTTTACTCTAAAATAAAATTAAGCAAGTAACAGTGACTCAAAGTCAAAGCAATAGTCACTTTTTTAAGTTCAAAAAGTGAGATGAAAAACGAGGAAGCTTTTAAAAAAGAAATTAACGCGGTTTCAGGTTTATTTAAGCTTCTACTAAGAATTAGAGAGAGATTATGTGGCTATCATGGATCCAAGGATCCAAATGACATTTTTAGGACGTCAAGTAAATTCAAATTTAATAAATAATTTTTGTTTCAACTCTTACCATTGAAATCCGTCTGATAAGAGATTTACACATTCCACATGAAAAAGACTTGTTAGAGAAAAAACTTTAAGATCAAAAAGCCTAAAAAAAGAAAGACTTTCTTCTTTCTATGTTCTTCTTGGCTATATACAGCTTTGTAGTTTTGCGTTTCTGCAAAGTTCAATAGAATCCGTAGACTTTCAAAGTTAGGATCCAATTCAAAAAGACATTTTTTTAAATGATTCAATATAAAAAAGATTTTTTGAAAGTTTACCAAACCGTTTGAGACAGACTTTATTTTTAAAAATTGTTTCTCACACGAAGCACTTTTGTGCTTCTAAAAATTCTTCCTTTAAGAGTTTCTTAGAGGAAAAAATTATTTGAAGCAAACAAACAAAAAAACTATTCCAAAACAGGTTTACAAGAAAAGTAACTATCAAACGAGGAAAATATATCACTTACTTTGCTTTTTTAACTAACAGCTGCATAGTGTGTATATGATTTTAAAAAAATGTTACATAACAAAGAAAAAAAAACTTTTCTCTTACACACACACACACAAATGATAATTTTTAAATTTATCGATAAATCGTAAGAAAAATACAAGAAACAACTGAAGGAAAAACAGTATTTGAAGCATTTTTTTTATATATAGAAATAATGAATGTCAAAAAAGTGTGAATATAAGTGACTAATAATAGTTCTCTAGAAATAAGATAGAGAAAATAAGACTTTTTCTCGCTCAATAGTGCAAGTTACAAATCATCATTGGTGGTGTTGGTGTTTAACATCCAAGAGGGGAAAAAAAAACTTTCCCAAACTGTGTTTCTAGGAAGTTATTGAAGTACATTTTACTACAGTAAAAAGAAATGTACTTCAATAAAAATTTTACTTCTGTACAATATTAACAAAAAATGACTAATAAATAAATAAAATATTTAAGTTTACTCACATTAATGAGATTTACTTTCAAACCTTCCAATTTCTGGTTTAACTTTTTTTCTTGAGGTAAGTCAACACATTCCTTTTTGGGATTTCTTTTTTCTTTTTAATACACGACAAATAAATAGGAAAAAAAATAACTCAACTTTTCAAGTGAGTTAAACTTGTCAAAATCATCATTAAAAAAAACTTTTTTAGTTTACGGGTTTTACTTTGTTTTACTGATAAATTATTAAAGATTTATATTCTAACAGATTTTAGATTAATAACGCGATTCCTCAAGAATCCCATCAAAGATTTTAAGTGAAAAAAAACGAAAAAGAGTTTGGTTTTTCCTGGTGTCGAGAGTTCAATCCGAACTTCGATTAAAATTGGAGCAAATTGGAAAATATCAAAACTTTTATTTTATTTATTTTTAGTCAACTCAAAGATTTGGAAGAATCATTAAGGTTTCGTTTGTACAAACAAACTTCGACAACCTTCTTGTGGCTTCGAAATAGTCTTTTAGTCTTAAAAAATTAGCATTTTTCTTGCATTGACTTTTTTTTAGTTTTTATTCAAAGCCAGCAATATGATTCCCTAATTCTTTTTAAACCTTACAAGTTTTTTTACCTTTCCAGATGACTCTTTTTATTTTTAAATGAGAATTGTTCTTTGGTTTCTTCTGAAAAACGATTTTTTTTATAAAAAGTTAAATAAATTCACTAAAATAAGCTTATTGACGAATAAAATGCTTTCAGTCAGGACTCGGTAGTAATCAAAGTTTTTGCTTCTTTTTTAAAAGTCAAAATATTTTTAATTAGTAGCAGTTTTTTCCTTTTTTTTTTTGCTTGCTCTTTGTAAAAATCCAATCTAATTTTTTTTCTGTGGTGAGCATTATTATTTATTTTTGCTTTCAAATTTAATTTAAGGTTAGCAACGCAAACAACCAAAACCCGAGGGGGTGATTTTTTGGAGGTGGGGGGTAATAACGTAAGAAAGAAAATGACTTAAATCGATCAATGATGGAGAGAACATGCATTGGAGAAAAGAACAGAAAGTAAATGTTTCTCTTCTTGTTTTGTTGAACTAAGCAAGCACCTGCTGCTGTACTGTAATTTATAAAAAGAAAAAAATGAAAACAAAAAAAATGGGATAAACAAATTTCGTAAGAAAAAAAAAAGTGAGAGATGATGAGAAACGACCGGCAGCAAAGTAACAAAAATTAATTTTAATAATCCAACAGAAAGAAAAGGAGTTTTTAGAAGATGGTGAGAGTGACAAGGGGTCGTCAACCTGAGAGAGAGGTTTATAAAAAAAGATAAGAGAAAACAAATTGACGCCGGCTGATCATAGATGTCACTGTAAGACAGTATCAAGTGCAATCAATGAAAAAAAAAAGTCATTTCTTGCGGCCACTAACAAGTGATTAAATTTATTTAAAATTGCAAATGTGATTTTTTTTAAAAACGTGAGTGATTTAATAATTTATTGAAAGGAATTAATTTGCTAACTTTATGAAGAAATTAATATCAGTAGTAAACTAAAGCTAACATTCGTTTTTAAAACTAACACAACATAACAAAATGAAAAATGCTTCTAGACAAAAACGTGAAATAAACAAAAGGAATTGATTATACTTTTAGTCTGTTATGACATAAACGAGAAAAACCGAAAGAATAAATTAAAGAAAATGATCAATACATTAATTTTAAAAAAATTCCCTTAAATACTAAGACTTTCGTTAGATTTATGGAAGTAGAAATTTGAACTTTTTAGAGACGAATTGAAAGCCTGACACATGCGACAAGAAGAAGGAAGTCTAAACAGTGACGTCACTTACACACCCCTTTTTTTAAAAACACGCACATTTCACAACCACGGTGGCCGAAAAGTGGGTGATCACTTTTATTTACAATTCGTAACAGTCGCTTTTTGTCACTGTGTTTTCTATATATGAAAGTACAATATTAATTTTTAGAACATACTACGGAAACGATACAAAAATGGACAATATCTGTTCATATTTCGAAATCAGAGTGAAGTCATTGTTGTCTGTTGTTAAAAAAACATCATGTCATTTATTGTCGTTTTGTCAAAGCACAACAATTTTTACACATTCTTTGTTAGTAAATCGATCATTATTTATTTTAGTATAATATCAACAAAAGACTTACACCGACTTATAAAATTTAGTAAAAATAAATTTAATGACGAAGACGCGATTTCCTTCTGTAAAGATGAAAAAATGCGAGTCAGACGCCGCGTGTGTTTGTGTACAATTTAAATTTTACTTGACCGTTTTAAGAAATTATGTCTTATTTTGGGTATGAAGAGGGTAGCTTTCAAAATTAAAATTTGAAGCTAAGTTTTCGTTTCGAATCTTTTAAACCACTGGGTAAGACTTGAGCAAGATTTTGATACCAAAGAACAAGAACAAAAAAAAAAAAAATGAATTATTCGGAAGTTCATGATGAATTCAATTCAAGGGACGAAAGTATAATTGATAGTGAAAAAAATCATGAACTCTATTTCGCATGCAGGTAAATGATTTTTTAAGACACAAGAAGACATTCCCATTGACAAATTATAGAAAAAAAGAAGGAAAATAAAACAAATGATTGATGGACAAATCAATAAATGATTGATCGATACAACATGCAACAGAGATAAGGACAAAAAGTGAAATGACACCCGGTAGACTTTTTTTTTTTTTAATCTGTCTTTTTCTTTTTTGAATTGAGATTTTGAAAGACTGAAAAGAAAAGAAAAATACAAACTGTACAATATAAAGCCGGCTTACCTCTACTGTCATGACAAGTCCTTTCTGTGCTTTGGTAGACTTTTTCTTGCCTCCTGTGGCTGCCTTGGTGGTGGACAACACCAAAAGAAGACAACATACCATGCTCCACCAAATGACAACCGCAGAACCCACAGATAAACTCATTGGTCCGGAGATAAAAAAAAGAAAGCTGTCTTCTTTACTTACGACTTTTACTTATGAAAGACAAGTGATGACAACAACAACAAGCTTACTTGGAGAACAAAAAAAAAAAAAAAGCTAAAAAAAAAAAAGAAGCAGTACGAATAAAAAGAAATGTTTCTTTTTATTCTTCCTTCAGTCACTTTTACTTTCTTACAATCTTTCTACTTTCACTTTTGATATCGCTTCAAAAAATGTAAATAAAAATTTTCCTTTTTTTCTTTTTCAAAAAGATGTTAATTTTGTTTGTGTTTTTTTCTCATCTGTAAAGTTGGATATTTCAGATAACAGAGTTTTTTTCCTTTCTTAGTTATTTTTTCCTTCAATTAAATATTTCCCGAGACTTTGTTTTTTTTTTAAAATAAAAAATCGACTTAAAATAAATAGATATTTGCCAATTCAAAAATATCAAGCCTAAAAAAAAGCAATTGACGTGTCGTGTTGACGATGTGTAGTGTACACGATGTACTTCTCCCCAACAAAAGTAGTGTGCGTATGTCTTTTTAGTACCTTAACGACATCATCGGCAGAAAGCAGACTTTTAGTTCACCCGAGCAATATGTAACTACTAAACAGTTAAACAGTAGTAAGTAGATAAATTACGTATGATGTATACTACAATATACCCAGGATGGTGATCTCCGTGTGTGAAGTTGGTCGTGACAGGAGAGTACTAG
This sequence comes from Acanthosepion esculentum, assembly GCA_964036315.1. Classification (NCBI taxonomy): domain Eukaryota; kingdom Metazoa; phylum Mollusca; class Cephalopoda; order Sepiida; family Sepiidae; genus Acanthosepion; species Acanthosepion esculentum. Next base: position 2,169,933 of record OZ038487.1, on the reverse strand, counting down.
TAGTGAAATAGTAAAAACAATTCTCTCTCGTACGGTTCTGTCGAAGTAAGCGAGAACCACGTTTCCTTGTTTTCTGCTGTATACACACTTATACTTTAAGTGTGTGTGTGTGTGTGTGGACAAATTCGAAACTGTCCGAGTATTATGTCGAAAGGGAGAGAGAGAGAGATATTGCAATGTCAATAATACTAACTAAACTACCGTACATCACACGGGAGAAAATACAGTTGTTTGGAGCGCTAATATCGAAACTAATAACTGAGAGACCCTCTCTATGGAAGAGGCTAGGAAAAAGGCGTGCTTTGAAAAGAGGTGTTATAGAATCGGTGCATCTCTCTCTCTCTCTCTCTCTCTCTCTGAGTAGTGTTAAGTAAATCGCCCCCTTTTACAACGTTTAACGTTCGTGTTTGTAGCGAGTATGTAAGCAAGAGTGTGTATGCGTGTCACTGAACACATGCGTAAAAAGCAATGTAAGTTTTCAGTAAGTATCATCATTATTGGATATGTTATGTTATGTTATGTGGTGTGTGTGTGTGTGTGTGTGCTGAAGACGAATGAAAGAAACGACGACCAATCGCTGACTGACAATGTTGGAAAGCGCGGGCTTAGAAGGAAAGTGAAAGTACCAGGATTTTACAGGTTCTCTCTGCCCGAATTGCCCCCCCCCGGGGGGGGGGGGGGTCCAAGACTTCACAATTACTTTCGGATTTCAATTCTTTAACTCACACACATGATCTCCCTTTGTTTTTATTTCATTAAAAAAAAAAAGACGTTAGGGCCAACTACAAATTTATATGTAAAAAAAGAAATAAAAAAAATTGATTTGAAATCTTTTTAAATTATTTGCCGAAGAAGCTATATTTATTTTTACAAAATGTTCTCTTAAAAAAATTTTTAATTTTTTGTGTGTGTAACACTTCACACACACACATACACACGAACGTGCATGCGCACGCAAACTACATGAAGTGACTTCATGTAGTTTGTTACAAAAAGATTTTCTAAAGAAATATATATATATATATATATATATATATATATATGCCTTGATCTACCCACTTCCCTTCTCCACATCCTTTCACCTTTCATTCCTATCTGCTCTCGCTCCAAATCTTCTGTATCCCCCTTGCCTTGATGGATCCACTATCTTTCTCCACATCCTCTCCTTTACCACTCCTATCTGCTCTTCCTCCAAACCTTCTGTAACCCCTTGCGTGCTAGTGGCTTCGAGCCTTGCTCGGGGTGATAAGCTTTAAAAAAAAAAAAAAAAATATATATATATATATATAATATTTATAAATAAAAGAAAATTGAATTCAAACACCATAAAAATACTTTGGGGATAAAAATTGTTTTTTTTTTTAAATCTATATTTATTGCATTAATTTCTCAAAGTGAATTAAAAAAAAAAATTACTTCAATAATTTTTTGTAGCAATTGTTTTTTAAAAAAATTTAGACATGTTTCTGATGATATAAGTCTTAAGACTTTGTCTTTGAGAATAAAAGTTTTAATAGAATTATAAACCCAAATTCTAAAAGAAACAGTTGACTATATAATTTATTAATTTAACCCTTTTTTGTAATTAATTTATAATTTCTCAATATCTCCAAGGTCCAGGCTGATGAATAAAATTGATCAGGAACCAAAACGTTTTTTTTTTTCTGACAGGAACTTGGTTTAAATGAAAATAAAGACAAGAGAGTTATAGTTTAATAAATATTTTCTCCAATAAAACAAGGAAGCTAAATTTTACTTTTATCTTTGAAATTGATTACATCTGATTCCAAGCTATTCACATAATAATTACTTTCTGAATTAATCTTTTAGTTTTTAGTTATAAATTGTTTTTGCTTCATTAAAACTTGAAAACAAAAAACTAAATGTAAAATAAGGTGGTCAATTTTTCATGGCAATTAATGACTTACGACGCATAGCTTAGATGCGGCACAAAGCAAAAAGTAAGGAGTAGTACCTGTGAGGATTAAAGTCACTACTACTCAGTCTTCTAGTGAGACAACCGAGCTAATCATTACCAAGTCAAAACGCTCTTCATGGTAATATATTTGTTGATATTTATTTTATCTGTTCATCCACTCGAATGGAATCTGGTACAAGACTTAGTTTTAAAGTGGGAGTCCCATGCATATGTAAGATGAGAGGTCAAAATAGTCCAATCCCTTCTGATTTTCTCTTTGGAGATGCCAGACACTAGGGATTGGCCCTAGCTCTCCCACTCACCCTCATGGAGCAGAGAAACGGCCCTTTGGAATTGTATATGAGTTTTAATTTCCGTTTTAACTTCCAAACGCTGAAAACTGATGACAATGTAAAACATAAACTTAGAATTTATCTTTTGTTTAAAGTTACTAGAAATTTTTATAGCTGACTACAATTAAGATAATTATTAATTTTACAAATTGCTACATGAAAACCAGTAATATAAGAAATGCTACATGGCAACCAGTAATATAAGAATTGCTATATGGCAACCACTAATATAAGAATTGCTACATGGCAACCACTAATATAAGAATTGCTACATGGCAACCAGTGATATACAAATTCTTACATGGCAACCAGTAATAAATCATAAAGACATTTTTTTCTTCTTTCAGCCAAAGCAATTGGCTGAATGGAAAAAAAAATTAAACTTAATGATTCTTTCTCTCCACTGTTTTCTTCCTCTCTCTCCCTAAACATCCCCCCTGACCATTTGCTTCTCTCTTTCTCTCCCACCATCCCTCACTTTACTATTCTTCCTCCCACTGTTTTCTCCATCCCTCTCTCTCTCACTCACTCAAACGTTCCTTTACTTTTACGATTCCTCCCCCCAAGTTTCTCACTCTCACTTACACCCACTGTCCCTCACCTTAAAATACTCCCCCATTTCCTCTCTCACTTCCCAACCCTCCCCTCACCTTTAATATTTTTCTCACCACCAGTTTCCCTTTTTCCCCCTCCCCTACTGTTCATTCACCTTTACTATTCTCCCCAGTTGCTCTCTTCCACCATCCCCCATGTTCACTATTCTACGTCCCCCCACTCTCCCCTCTTTCCCTAACCCACCTTCCCCACCTAAATCATCAGGCTTCTCGAGTCCACCAGATTTTTATGATCAAGTTAAAAACATTTCCATAAATGTTTTCACATTTTATATATATATATATATATATATATATATATATATATATATATATATATATATATGAATCTATTTTTTTAGTGATGTTATAACATGCTTATGTTATAATTGATTCAGTAAAGCTCATGGCCAGTTAGAAATTAGAAGATTGTATTGTTCCCACTCTTAAACGGTATTAGCCTGACTGCCTTGAAAATCCACATTTGAACTGCTAGCCTTTAGATAGGTTGACTACAAACTACCAAAAGAGAAATCTATAATTATCATAGGTATTAAACAACAACTATTTGCTAAGCTTACCTTATTTCAAGGCTATAATACTAAGGTACCCAGTAAGAATTGACATCACCATCATACGGATAGTAATTCTTATGAAACTCCATTAAAAAAGCACATTTCTTAAGAAGACACAGAAGGATTATCAGCTTAAATGCAAACCAGTTTTGTTTTAAGTATGAATTGCCTTCATATGGTTTTTCAAACGGTCAAAATCTTGATTGGAAAATAGAAGTTTTCACTTATTAAAATAGTCAAATTTCTGTATATTTTCTTATATATATATATATATATATATATATATATATATATATATATATATATATATATATATATTTTTCTTATATATGTATGTTACACAGTAAAAATATCACAGAGCACAAGTTTTCTTAGCACATATAAATTCTCTAAAGAATAGCACAATTTCCAGTTCAGTCAAGACACCTTTTTTTTTAAGTATCCCTTTAATTAAGTATGATTTGGTGCAAAACGGAAGTGTTTATCCAAGGCCAATAACTCCAGATCTATTAAATGCTAATTAAAGAGTCATTTCCCCAAGGTTTTTTTTTTTTCATAAGAAAATAAGAATAAGCAGGGAGGAATCCTTGACCTTTCTGCATAAGTCAACCATAGTGCATTGTGACATGCTAGTAATAATTGAATAATAATTGAATAATAAGAATTAAATTTAATGATAATTCACAATTGTAAATAATTATAATTTCTCTATATAGGGAATTACTTGATATTAATTTAAAGGCAGCATGAGGAAGCTTTTAAATGAGGAGTAATAAAATGAAAATATCAAATGTATATATTTTTAATCTTTTCTTTTTTTATGACTTAAACAAAACTAAAATAGACATCTGCAGAGATAGTCTGGCACAGGGATAAAATAGTAGAGCACTGATTGAGGATTCTATCCATTGCCTGGCAGAAGATAAATGGAAGGAGAAACTTTTATAAAGGAAGATTTGTAATATCATTTAAAAAAAAATACTAATTTCTAACTCTTTCCTGCCTTTTAAGTGATATTTTATTTTGATATAATTCCAATCAAATGTTTGCATATCAACTTTATCATGTTGTAAATACATCAGAAAGTTTAAATAAAAATAATCCAATAAAATCAAAATATATTTGAACTGTCCTTGAAATACAAATTTATCAGTAATCAAAGGAATAAAATTGCATACAAAATATTTAGTTTTCTGCATTAAATAACCCATAGAGGTGTTGATATGCCACTTAACAAAACCAACCAACCAAACCAAGATACAAATTTTTTATAATTCCCAGCAACATTAACAATTGTAGTAATGAAAAAAAAAGAAACAAGAATTAATTTTAAAAATATGATGCCATATTTAATGGCATTTAAAGTAAACAAAGTAAAAAATATTTTTCCAGTGTTCAAGAGAAGATTAAGAACATTAACAAAAACTCAATCTATGATAAAAGTGGAATATTAACTTAAATAATTCCACCATCTTTATTTAGATTCAACAGGAAGATTTTTTTTTTAGAATTATTTTGTAGAAAAGAAAATACATTGTATCTATTATAATTAATATTTTAAAATCTTTTAGTAAACAGAGAAAAAAAATGGGTGTTCGATGTCACCGAGTGAACTGGAAGATCCTTCGCAAAGCCTCAGACATTGGCATGCAACCAAGACATGTGGATGGACCCTATGACCACACCCAGACATGGGACTGATAATAATGATGATGATGAAAATTTTGAAATTTCAAAAGAAACACATAATTCCACATAAAAATTCTTCTCCTTCTCCTGTCATGATTTGAACTCACTTGAGATACTATTCATGGGTGAACTCCAACCACTGCACTGGAATGATATCCAACTGGATGTTAAGAAACTGATAGAAGATAATTTGTTTGTGATTAAAGGTATTCAAATATTGCTTATCATTTGCTAAATATACTGTGGTAATGAACTTCATCAACCTGGCATTACTTTCTAGGTAAATTGTAGTGAATGTTCTAGGAAGGACATGATTTTCTTTTCACTTATTTTGTTGGTAATAATTATTTGTGTCTGATAGGGGATCACATTTTTGTAAGCCATTTCAAATTTTTCTTTGTCTAATCACTTATGGATTAAATAATAAAATCCAACTCAATCTAGATGACATCTGGATAATTCTAATGAAACAGTAGAAAACAAGGAAAATATATCTGAAGAAGTTTCAAATAAAACCTTTCTCTCTTCTATAGATAACATATTCATAGAGTGTGTCTGATAAGGGGACAATTCTGCTGCAAGTTGTCATGCTCAAAAGATGGAAAATCAACATGATGTCATTTTCCACATATATGATTTACACAATTTTTTTTATATATGATTTTATCAAGTTTAGGTTTCTTTTTGATGTTCTGTAAAGTTTTTAAAATAATATTTATAATATGAAAACAAGTAAAAAAGAAAATGAAGCATATATAATAAAATTAGCCATGAGATTTGTAATAGCTTTTTCTATATATTTTATAAAAATCTCCCATATTCGACATTGGAAACACAGATTGGAAATATTAGGCAATATTTGAATTCCTTCATATGATGTCTTTTGAAAAACACGTCTTTTCCAGATTATTTAGAACAAATATCAAATAGATGAGCATAGAATAAATGACACGTGTAGATAGAAACTTTATATCAAACAGGTGACAAGATGGCAGAGTAAGAAGTGTGTGTGATAGACACTAAAAAAAACCTCTTGAAATTCAAACAGGGAATATTTTTCCGAATATCGTAATGACAATGATTGTTACAGAGACATTACTGCAATCTGACAGAATCCAAGTATTGATAAAACTAAAACAGATATCATCATCTACTTACTTATTGATTTTCTTATCTTCCTCCATCAGTATATCTTTATTTTATCTACCTACACCTATCTATCTGAACATGGTCATTTCCTCCTCCTCCTCCTCCTCCTCCTATTTGTCTTACTTTGCTTATATATTCTCTTTCTATATATATATATGTATCTATACCAGTCTATTCATATCTTATTCTCTTTTTATCTATATATCTATCTATCTATATATATATATATATATATATATATATATATATATATATATATATATATATATATGTATATATTTAAATCCAAAGTAATAATTCGTGCCTGATGAGTTTGTAGAACAATGAAACTTTAAGTTGCACTTCGAACGTAGATATCTATATATTTATTAATATATACTTAGCATTGTCTAACCTCATTGAGTACTGTTTTGTTTACACCTTATATTAAATTAAGTAAATATTTATTTGCTTACCTGTCTCTACACACTAACACATATATATACAGTTGCTAATATCTAATTATTTCATTTATATTCACATTTATATATATAAATGATTTATCTTAACCCTGGAGGGGGTGGAGTAATTTGTGTGAAAAACTGGTCAGGAAATATGCCTTTGAACAATTTATTTATATTTGCTATATATATATATATATATATATATATATATATATATATATATATATATATAGGATAAATATAAATAAAATTTGTCACTTAACTGATTGATGTTATATTCAACCCCAAAACTCCAGAGTTTTGTAGACTTGTTTGTAATTCTTCAGTCTACTGTTCAGGAAGTTTCAGCAATTTGCTATTTTCTCATTTTGGATTTTATACACACACACACACACACACACACACACACACACACACACACACACACATACACATATATATATCAAATAAGTTTTTCTTTGAAAATAGCCAACAATGGTCAAAAGTTCTATGAATATCACACATCATTTCAGCAAGTTCCTTGACAAGTTTCCACCTGACATCAAATAACTTATTCAAAACAGGAGAAACTCCCTGAAAGGCTTAACATACAATTCCCTCGTTGTTCTATTTAACAGAACATGTTTAAATGCAAGATGGCTACCTAAATATACAGCCTTTAAAAGATATGTAGGGATATGATCAGATAGATATAGATAACTGAAAAACTAAAAAAAGAAAGGAATGGTAGATAGATGAACTGCTAAAATATAAAGAAATATTTATTTGTCTTAATCTAGTGAGTCAAAAAAAATCAAAAATCATTTTGACTGATAATGAAATGTAGCAATATTAAAATGATAGTCAGTCACTATTATAAGTTACTCAACAAATGAAACAATCAAACAAATATACATTTCAAAACTTAACTAGATAGATATGAAGAAACAGATAGATAGATAGATAGATAGATAGATAGATAGATAGATAGATAGATAATTAACAGACTGAGACAGATATATAAATATTAACAGACTTAGATAGACATGAACAGACTGAGATAGATAGATAGATGAACAGGCTGAGATAGATAGATAGATAGATAGATAGATGAACAGGCTGAGATAGATAGATAGATGAACAGGCTGAGATAGATAGATAGATGAACAGGCTGAGATAGATAGATAGATAGATAGATAGATAGATGAACAGACTGAGATAGATAGATAGATAGATAGATAGATGAACAGGCTGAGATAGATAGATAGATAGATGAACAGGCTGAGATAGATAGATAGATAGATAGATGAACAGGCTGAGATAGATAGATAGATGAACAGGCTGAGATAGATAGATAGATAGATAGATAGATAGATGAACAGGCTGAGATAGATAGATTATTATAGATAGATAATTAACAGACTGAGACAGATATATAAATATTAACAGACTTAGATAGATAGATATATAGGGATAGAGTGATAGATAGATAGATAGATAGATAGATGAACAAGCTGAGATAGATGAGAGCAAATAGATAGATATGAGCGGGCTTAGATAGATAGATAGACATTAACAGACTGGGACAGAGAGATATATAAATATTAACAGACTGAGATAAATAGATTTACATAGATAGATATGAACAGGCTTAGACAGATGAGATCAAACAGACAGGTATGAAGAGGCTGAGATAGATAGATAGATAGACTGATACAAACAGACTGATACAAACAGACTGAAATAGATTGATAAGAATAGATAGATAACAGAATAAGAAAGATAGATATAAACGGACTGAGATAGATAAATAATTGCATACTTATAACTGAATCATTTATTTTTAAACTGCCATATGCAAGTGTCTTTTTTAATTTCCCCTGTTCTTGATAAAAGTGCAAGTAGAAAAGTGTTTTTACCGTGAGCTACAAGTTTATCATATGTGCACTTGAAATTAGAGGACATTAAAAAATCTCATCAAATGATAGTAGAAAATTTCTCTCCCCACCCTCCCCAAACACATTTATATACATATATATTTATCTGACTCTACACATATATCTACATGTATATACATGTTTCTGACTTATCTTTTTGCTTAAAACCTTTCTATTTTGGTTTATACAATTAAAAGATGAAAGGTTTAAACATCATTCGTAGATATTAAATGCTATTAAATGGGCAGCTCTAAATTCCTATTCAGTGCTCCATTAAGTTCCTATGCAGGACACTATTTTTTTATCTGGTCGCTTATTGTGAATGGAGATTATTATAAAACTTACTATCAAATTAATTGTATCTTTAAAAAAGATGAAACTGGCATCCTTAAATGTTTTCCAAAGTACTAACATAAAATGTTTTTTATTATAATCTATATTGTTTGTTTATGGAAAGGTTACAGTACAGAAAGTAAAACCAAGGAAACAGGTTCAATTTCCACCTAAGGCCGGATAGATAGATAGATAGATAGATAGATAGATAGATAATATTTTAAACTAATTTTTTTTTTATTTGTTTAAAAGTAAAAATATTTTACTTGCATTCAGGTTAAATGCTTTTAAATAAATTTATGTAGCTAGAGACTTAGTATTAATAAGTTACTGACCATTTGTATTGATCGTTATTAAAAAGTGACTCACTACTCAGTTTTATTTTAGTTTAAATATTCTAACTTAGAGTTTTGGTGTTGGTAACAGATTGTAAGTAGAGTGGTCTCCAAATGTTCATGTCAGTCCCTTGATATTGAAACCAATAGCTGTTAATTCACATTTCAGTGTTTTACCAACTGAGCAATTTCCTATGTAATTAGAAATGTTACACAAGAAAAGTTAAAATTTGTTCAAAAAAAGCATTTTATTTGGTAAAAAAGCTCACATGCAAAATTAGTTTACAATCTGTTACCAACACCAAAACTCTAAGTTAGATTATTTAAACTAAAATAAAACTGAGTAGTGAGTCACTTTTTAATAACGATCAATACAAATGGTCAGTAACTTATTAATACTAAGTCTCTAGCTACATAAATTTATTTAAAAGCATTTAACCTGAATGCAAGTAAAATATTTTTACTTTTAAACAAATAAAAAAAAAATTAGTTTCAAATATTCACTTTATATAGGGTGACCCAAAAAAACGGGAACTTTTTAACAATCCAATAAAACCAAGTGTGATGGAAGAAAAATATTTAATTCATAGTAATTGAAACCTTAAAACATGCCATTTAAGAAACAATGATGGAATTTTCATTTTTTTAAAATTATATCCTGTAGATGGCGTCCTCCTGTACGAATGCATTCTTGAAATCTGCTGTTGAGATTCCTCATTGACTGCTGCAACATCTCAGCTGGGATACTGTGAATTTCATTCTTGTTACTAAAATGGTGAAATGTTTACTTGCTCAAGGTCACTGTCTCGCAGTGTTGCTACTTGCTCATGTCTGGCAATGCGCACTTCAAAAATTCCTGTTTTTTTGGGGTCACCCTATATTAGCACATTTCATACCAGCATAGATAGATAAATAAATAGATAGATAGATAGATAAAACAGAATTAGATAGACAGGATAAGAACAAACAGATGGATAGGTAACAACAAATAGATAGATACAGGTGGTCCATAAAGTTTGTGTGCACTTTAAAAAATTTATAACTTTATTTGTATTTGCGATAGAAATAATTTGTAAAAAGGATTAGAAAGAAGTAAATCTATATTTTTTAAGGTTTTTTATTTAAGTTTCCACTTGTCCTCCATCATTAGCAATACAAAGGGTAATACGATTTTGCAGTTCACGGAAAACATTTGCCAACTGATTTACAGTAATGCCTGAAATCACATTAGTTATTTTAGCTATACTTAAAACTAGGTACATTAAACTTTATAACATTTTTTACAGATTATTTCTATCGCAAATACAAATAAAGTTATACATTTTTTAAAGTGCACACGAACTTTATGGACACCCTGTATTTACACTATTTCCATTGTTTGGAGAGGATGCATGGTAGAGTAATGGATAGTGGCTCGGATTGAAGAATCAGAGAGCTGAGTTCAAATTCCAGTCGAATCCATTAGATTCACTTATGTGCTAACACCCTTGGGAAAGGTGTGAATCCTCTTCTTCCTCCAGCTATAGGTAAATAGCAGGACAGACCGAGTTCTATAGCCTTGGATGGCAACTGGTCTACTGCAGAAAGAAATGGCAACCTATTGCGAGAAAAATCTGCCTCATCAGTCATGTATCTTTCGATACATGATTGCCTAACACATGGCACATAACTGACCGACATTGTTTAAACTGTTGTTCTCATCTTTGTTGCCATATTCACAGCGTTTCAGCCATTGTATGCTCCAGCCTTCTTCAGGTGATTGGAATTTCAAACTGAACTCTTTATTTCATCCACCGGGGGTTGATTGTTCTAGTTCCACATGTCATGCCTCTTCTGGATGTTTCAGTTATCTCTCTTTAACTCTCTCAAGTTTTTGTTCACCTCTGCTGTAGCCAGGTATTGAACTCACAACTCTTTGGGTCAAGTCACTGGATTCAACCAATGCTTTTATCTACCAGGCCACATAAATCCTTGATAGATAGAGAGAGAAGAACAGATACAGATACAGATAGATAGATGGATAGATAGATAGATAGATATTAACAGGATAGATAGATAAAATTACTTTTATTATGATCTACATTATTTAGTGATGGAAAAGTTACTGATGTAAATACCTCTCTGAATATACCAGTATTTTTCCCTACGACTGTGTTTGTTCGTTATTACCATATACTCACGTGGAAACACTCAACATCTCAACAGTGGCGACGAAGGATGTTTTATTGATCTCAACAGTTACAGTACAGAAAATAAAACTTAGGAAGTAGGTTCAATTTCCACCTAAGGCTGTATATGTTCACTCAGCACTCTTTGAGAAAGGCATGAATGCAATCCTTGTGCTATGATTAACTGCTAGCTATCCTAAGAAAATATCTTGTCATTGGTATGTCACAATGGCTGAGAGAAGAATGCAGTGTGTGATTGAGTGAGTACTTGGGAAAACCACCTTTCCATGTTTACCCCACATGTTCAAACAGCCACAGCAGTATCTGTTGACACTATAACCAATCTTCACTGAGAATTCAATCATATTTTTGGTTTTGTCATTCTCTTGTTACCTTTCTTTACATGGAACCATATTTTTTTAAATATATCTTCATATGTGTGTGTGTGTACACTTGTAAAATATCTGTGTGAATGTGAGTACATCAATAAATCTGCTGTCTGACACATAATTATCAGGTGAATTTTGATCTGAAATGTTTACTGTAATGTTTCATTTATATCATTAACATTCACCATTGAATCAAGTGCATTGACAAAGGAAGAAGATAAACCTGAAAATAAACATTTGTTGAATAAAATAAGTATTTCTTCATCGTTATTATTGGTTTATCTATATATTAGGTTTATATGCAATAGTTTATATGCAATAGTTTATATGCAATGGTTTCTACACCCTAAGCAAGCATCTTTCTATATCTTTATAGTCATTCAATATAAATGCACATTTGTAGGTTTCAAATTCATTTGGAGGACTTGTAAGTCCTGAGAAGTAACTAAAATTATTTTACAGTTAGAAATAAGAGAGGCAAGGAATCATTAGAATTGTGCAGTTAAATCAATAGATATCAATATATCAGTAACCTAATTGTGAGAAGGAAAAAGAAAGAAAGGTGAGCATTTGTAATTTTTCATTGGAAGCTGATAGCATTCATCCTTTCCGCTTCTCTCACTGCATTTACAAGAATAAAGATAAGTAACCAATCCCAAACTGCAATGACAGTTATCTGCTGCAGAACATGGGAATGGGTAGAGTGTTTTTCTTGGAGAGTTCCAGGAATTTGGTAAATTGGAATCAGTAGTTCTTGCAAATAGGTTTTTTGAAAAAAATCTCTGAAATAAACTGCATATTCTGAAATGTTATATATATATATATATATATATATATATATATATATATATATATATAAATTACAATATCTAAAATAACTGCTTCCTGTTCCAAATAAGCTAAAAGAAGTGATATCCATAGATAATTATCTGTGTTATTTTATTTCTTGAAGCACTTTTTACATAATGCCTTAGAGAAACACTTATATAAGAAGAGTGTCAACTTGTCTCATAAGTACAAAAATACATCATTCTTTAAGGTTTAATTTTTTAAGAGCTGTTTTAAATATAGAACAGGTATACATCTACAGGGTTTCGATAGCGATCATAATATTGATCTGACGCATGTCAGGTCTCAGCTTTTTAGCAGACAGAGCATTTGTGGATTTGGGCGGGGTTATATGAGTGCCATAAAAAATGCCACTTTGCAGAAGCAAAAAACATTTCATTTGACTTGAGTTTTTCGCTTCTTTTTTTTCTATCTTTAAATGTTTTTTTTTCTTTCTATCTTTGCATGTTTTTTTTCCTTGTTGACCATTGTTGTCTTCACCTAGAATAATTTTATGGTGCAAATAGTGGGGTTATTTTGGTAAACACGTTAATTCTTGGCTTTGGTTCAATATTTCAAGCAGAGAATATAAAGAGAAAACTGATACCCATAATCAAATGAAGAATTCTTGGATTGAAGTCACACAACTATAAAATGCTAGTTAATGCCTATTAGGAATTCTTTGAGACGGACCATAATTCAAATAGGTGGGATGCATTTATTTGTAAAGTATGCAATCCCAATTGAGACTGTCAGCGTGTCAACAAAAATCATTTTTGGAAACTAATTATAGAATTTCATACTATATTACTAGCTGAATATGTTACTTGAGATATAAACCTTCTATGTGTTGTGTGTTGAGATGAAGTCAGAGGGCTCAGCCCTGTAGTGAGATATAAATAAAGATTGTTTTAAAGGTCTCTCTTTCTCTTTTCCACTCTCTCTTTCTATATACCATGTCTCTCTTCATGATGTGGAAAATAACGATTCTCCACAGTTCCCTGTCTTTTACTACTTTAAGAAATAATAGTTCTTTTATAGTTTTTCTTTCTCATTGTCATACTTGCTTATCCATTAGTTTTCTTCAAACAAATAAAACATTATTTGTTGCTTTCTTTTACTTCTCCTGCATTTCATCGATCCTATTCGTGTTAAATTCTTCAAAGCCTCTTTGTACATATGTGTATCCATCATGCCAAAAAGGACCTGCTGGAACAGGGCAGTCGTCTCTTGTACAGGGCAGTTGTCTCTCGTACAAGGCAGTCGTCTCTCGTCGACTCCCTTGGCCCCAATTGCCAAAGCCTACAGACATACTCATTTTATAGACCATGACAAAGCAGCCAATTGGTTGAGTGGGAGCGTTTTACATATGCATAGGTGCACTCCACCAATTCTCCCTTCCTCCAACTGCTCTGCGACACCATACGCATGCAATGCGTGGGCGTTTTCGGGCATGATGTCACATATCTTGTTCACAACAATCACAATATGTTCCAGAAATTTCAACTCTTTTTGATTGTAAGTGAGAGTTTCTTTTTAGTTTCTATTACCCATTGAACTTCCACATTTGTCATATGTTCTGCCCATGATATTCTCAACAGTAGAAACACTAAATTGGTCCTTTCAAGTCTTTTTGCATTCACTGTCATATATGAGAGAGTAGATAGTTCATGGCACAGTCCTGCACTAATTTCCTTGTTTCTGATATTATTGTTCAATCCCTTAATACCTTGCTAAGTTTCTGAAAAGCATCTTTTGCAAATCTTCTACACCTTTAGATTTCTGTGTTACAGTTTTCAGTCTACATTACTCAGTTGAATTTCTACACTTTCTGATTTTTATGTCCCCAATGTGTAATTTGCACTTCGAGATGTGTCTGTTTTGCTGACAACTATAAAATGTAAGTGTTACAGGAAGTAGTATACATTCAACTGCCTCATGAGTAATAACTGTAGCTATTTATAGGATTTGTGACTTCCTATGTAAATGAGTCACCCTTCATCTCCCCTGTACCGAAGGGGTTTTATCTCCTCACTAACTTTCTCTCTCTCCTTAACAGATTGCCTAGATATAGGAGATCTTGATCTTTTCTCTTTTTTCATCACAATCTTCCTCCAATGATTGTCCTTGTTCGTCTTCAGAGTCTATATTACTCTAGATTTCACTGTCTAGTTTGTCTTGATCTTGACATGACACTTACGCTTTCATTACTTTCAGGTTCTCTATACATTTCTTCATCGCTATCGTGTTGCAATCCAACTTGGTCTGCATGCGCTAATATTCCATTGCCATTGTTTTTCTATTATCATAGCGTTCTGTCCACTCTGCATTATGAATCTTGCCTCTTGTAGATTAGAGTCACAATTCTTTTTGTACCATTTTTTTTCATAGGTAGCATAGGATATGGTCAGTGGAGGGTGGACAGGCATTTCGATCTTCCACCATGTGGTATTGTCCTATAACTTAGCAACAGTCTAGGAAAAAATGTTGCTATCTTTTTTTGCTATGTATGTATGTATGTGTTTTTGTCTGTCTAGATTTGATTTTGAACTTGCTCATTTTGCCCCTTTTTATGTATTCTTGTACATCTGTAGACTAGCCTGGCCACCATGTCTCTAGCTTTAATCTCCTTTGTGTAGACATTATTCCACAATGAACATTGTCATGTACACTTTTTATAACTTTGCTCTTTTGCGTTGCAGGCAGAACCACTATGTCTCCATTACAGATTATACCCTTTTCTATGGTTAACTTGTGCCTTTCTGCTCATGAGCAATTATTCCACTTATTATTTTTTGTCCTGAACAATATACTATTCAATATTGGATCTTGCTTTGTATCCTCAGCTAATTTGTCTATTCACAAAATATCAGTTTTGCCCAGTGTGAGAAAATATCTTCAAATTTTTCCTTCTTTCAGAAGTAATAAACCTCACTCTCGACAAAGTGTCTATGTGCAGAATGGTATTGCCTTTCACATATTCAATATCAAAATGAAATGCCATTAACATTAAGACCCACTTTAGAAATCTAGATGACGTTACCTTAGGAAGTTCCTTCCTAGGATTAAATATGAATTCTAAGGGTCTATAGTCGGACTTTAGTAGGAATTTCTTTCCAATCAGAAATTGTCAAGCTCTGTTTGTTGTCCATATTATGGCCAATGCCTCTTTCTCAATATTTGGATAGTTCAATTTGGCTTTTGGCAATTTTCTCAGAAGATACATAATAGGATGCGTTCATCCTGAGCTAATATTCCCGAACTTGAGTGTTCACTTGCATCAGTTGTTAGTACCAATTCCTTTCTAGGGTCAAATATTTTACTACTGACTTCTTTGCCAGAAGAGCTTTTACATTTTCAAATGCCATTTGTTGTTCTTTTGTCCAAATAAATTCCACGTTCTTTTTTCTTAAAGCAGCAAAAAGTTCCGTCAATTCAGAATATCACTCTACATATCTTCTGTAGAAATTTACAAGTCCTAAGAAAGATTCCAATTCGTTTTTTAGTCCTTAGTTCCTTCATCTTTTAATATTTTGTCAATTAACAAACTATCTGGAGATATGTCTTCATTAGATATAGAATATCCCCAAAATATAGAATATCCCCAAAATGATATTTTTTAGTGTTGCGCACACATTTTTTTTTGTTAATTGTGAATCCAGCATTTTTTAACTAGTATTAAAACCATACTAATTTTCCATTTTAACTCTTCGTTGTTAATAGCACCAACAGAAATATCATCCTGGTATCATATATTTTTTATATTGCTACCAATAACTTACTCTATAGCCCTTTGAAAAATCACACTTGTGGTTTTAATTCCATATGGCATTTTTTTCCATCTTAATAAGCCTGTTGCCGTGTTTATTATTGTAACTTCCTTAAAATCTTTGTCAATAGGTATTTGATAGTATACTGACTTTAGAACAGTTTTAGAGAATGTTTGCATACCTGCAAATGAGTTCAAAGCTCATTCTACATTAGGAATAGGACATGAGTCTGCACCTATTTTGTGGTTTATACCTGTGTGCAGTCACCACAAATGTGCAGACCGCCATCCCTGTTACTAACAAGGAAACCCATTTACACCCTCCTGGTGGAACTCGTTCAAGTAGATCTTGTTCCAGGAATTGTTTTAGTTTTTCCATAACTATTGGTAGTAGATGGACTGCTACTTTTTGTGCTTGAAAATATGAGGAGGAGACATTTCCCTTTAGTCTTAACTTTGCTTCATAGTTTTTGAACATTCCAGTTTCTTCTGCCTTGGCTTTGTTTACTAATTTTGTCGAAATTATGTTCAATACGTAATTTCCTATTAGATTGTGATTCTTTTCACAGTTTGCCATGTAATTAGTAATACATCAAACTTATTTTTTATTTCTGCAGAGGCTTCAAAATAGCCAAACGTTTTTTTCTCGGATCTGTTGAACTGATTCAATTGGACGAAGTTTTTCTTTATTCTTGATTTTCCTAAATTCTTCCAGAAATTTCTGATTATCAACATCATGTCACTTCCTATATCTAGTTGCATGTCCAATAAAACATTATCGTCTCTTTTATTTATTGTGTATGTGTCTATTTCATCTACTATATTTGTAACTTTTGTTGAATTAAATTTCCAACTCAATTCATGTTGCTGGACAAATTCAACACACTATTCTAGTGACAACTTTCCCAGTTGTAAATGCATTAGAGTCATTTTTCGGTACTCATTTTGAAGGCCATTTACCAATCTCATTTGGATAAAATCCTCTTCAATTCACTGGTTTTCTGCTCTTAAATTCTCAAATTTAGAAGCCAGTTTTAGACAAAGATCATATTCAATAATAGGTTGATTCTCTTTTTGAGAAATGTTCAGGAACTTAGCACTCTCTGAATTCACTAGTTTTTTCTTGGGTGCTATGCTTTTCCCTATAAGTTGACTTATATGTCAAACATCATTTCCTCCAACTGACTTGGGTGTGCAGTTGCTGATAATTTGATAATGGCCTCACAACCAGCAGTTGCCAACAAGAGATCAGTTATTTGGTTCACTCCTTCAACTGATTTTAAATCCCTTAGTTTTTCATTCTAGCTTTTTAGCTGCTAGTATCCTAAGCCACACTTGTGCATACTCATAATTATCAAGTGATAATAGTTTGTTCGATTCTTTAGATGTCAGTGATGCCATTGTACCATAGTGTTCCTGATTCACGGGAATTAGTATGCAGTCAACTGCCTCATGCTTAATAGCTGTAGCTATTTATAGTCTTTGTGACTTCTTAAGTAAAAAAAATATCAATATTTCAAAGATTTTCTTTTTTCTGATAAATTTATTAACAATTTTGTTTCAAGCAAAGAGATTTGGAGCAGTTTAATCAAAAAATAGTCAATCATGAGAATATATTAGTTAAACATATCATTGCTTTATTTTTTTTTGGTAGGAGTTGCTGTTATTTTAACTTCGTTTTGAAATTTCAAAATGAAGTGTTTTCATTATGATTCATTTTTTTATTATTCATTTTGACCGTTTCCTTTTTTAAGCAGGTCAGGATTTAATAGTGGAGTAAGTACGATGTATAAAACAACAAATTCCCAAGAAGATCAGGGCACATTACTGAAGACTCAATTTATTTATCAATAAAAGATGTAAAATTCTTGAAGATTTTAAATAATTTTATGTTATTTTCTTTGCCCATAAACACCTTTTCAAAAGATTTGTTCTATAAAACATTTTTACTTTTAAAATTTTCATAGAAATAAATTTTATTAAAAAGCAAATCTAATAAATTTTCCCATAAAACTGAAAAGAGTTAACATATGCAATGCTGTTTGAAAACTGAGTCTTGAAACAATATTTGATATTCAGAAAAATCCGTTCTTGTGTTAACAAAGGAAAGTGAGTAACTGATAAGTCAAGGTTTAAAAAAATACATGCTTATTGAAAACAGGTTAGCTTTCAACCAATTTCTAATCATCTCAATCCATTCTATATACACAAAAATCAAAAGTGACTTTTAAAAAACTTCTGAATGCAAGTTCAACTGCTTTCGAGATATAGGACTTGGAAAAAAGTAAAATTCTTCAAGGAACATAAGCAGGATATAATTATTTCTTAACATTTTTACGTTCCTTTCAAAATCAAAAAGAAATGAAGAAAAAGTTCTTGTAAATTTACTTTAGCTTATGTTCCTGCCTGCTTCCTGAAAATCCAAAGTTGGAAATTTCACACGTTTTCCAAAACCAGTCTCAAGAGAATCAGATAATGAAATAAAAATGTGTCATAAACACAGCTTGTTTTTCCATGTGGTGCCAGGTAAATTATTCCAGTTCCACACCTATTTGAGAATGAAGTGAACTGAATTGAAAAATAAATCTTTTTACTGAGTGTGTGGCTCAGCTGGTAAGAATGTTGATTATTTCACTTGTTAATATTTATCTCAAATAAAGAAGTACTAAACAACTTTCAGTACATTACTAATAACTGCGAATACTAGCGAACTATTAAGTTTCTATCATTTTGTATTGTGGAGAGATACTGTTAGGAAATGAATTTTCTGTTGCAAGAAATATAATACATTATTTCCTAAAAGATATCCGTCTATAAGCTGAAGATGGTCACTGGTGTTACTCATTGACTTAGCTGAGATAGGCTAACATTAAACTGGACTAAATGAGCAAGTGTCCCAACATTGATACATTCAAACTGTCACAGTATATGAGTCAAGTTAGAAGCAAAATTTTAAAAGTAAATACTGCAATATTTGGGAAAAGTGGAAAATTTTAAATGAAAAACTTGATATTTTCTGAATGCCACTTATTTTAATTTTTATGATTTTGAGAAGAGCAGGGTTAGGGTTAGGGTAATTCTAGGGGTCGTTTAGAAAAACTTCACTCATTTTCTCCTGTGTTACTTTTATTGATTATACAAGATTTTTTCCTGAAAGCCTTCTTCACATGTAGAATCTGTAAGAAAGATGTCTTTCCCATAAAAATGTGGGCAAATAGAAGAAAATGTTAACTAATGGACTAACCGGTTCAGCTCAGTCTCAGCAACAAGAGTCACATAGATGATATCATTCTCAGCACTGAAGTGATTTCATATTTATATGCATTTTAATTCCCTCCCTTAGAAAAGCATTTGACAAGATGCGGCACTAGGATCTGTTAAAACTGCCAAGAAAACTAGAATCATTTGGAAAGGATGCTAGAATAATCCAGAACTTATACTAGGAACAAACAACCTTCATGTGGATAGAAAATTGAGTGGCTACACTAAAACAGAAAGGGGGCATAAGACAAGGCTGCGCCTTCTCACCAGATTTATTCAACTTCTACAGTGAGACTTTCCTAAGGGAGCTGGGGATCCTACCAGGATTTATTATTCGTGAGCATGATATTAACAATATAAGCTATGCATATGACAATGTATTGATGGCTGACGCAGAAAGCAAACTCTAGAACCTCCTAGATTGGGTAGTAAAAGAAAGTGAGAAGAAAGGACTAATTATCAGCTACAAGAAGACAGAAAGTGTGGTCATCAGCAAGAGGAAAAGCAGAAGATGCGAGATATGAATGGGAGATGTCAACATCAAAGCAGGTGCAAGAGCAAAAGCCGAAGATGTGAATTAAAAACTGAAGCAAGCAAATACAGAAGTTTAAATATCTGGGTAGCATTTTAATAGAGTGTTGTATCCTTAAAGCGGTTACAAACAGACAAAGGTGGTACTCAAGTGAAAGAAACAGCAACATGGACGCAGATGAAAGAAAGAGATGTTTATTGTAAAAGAGAATATACTACTGAAAGACAGGGAATTGATTAGTAAGCTAGTAATTCCCAAAGCAAGGATATCTACCAACCTCCCCATGTGGTCAGATGTGGTACAAGGCCAAATTTAATGTGGGGTATCCAAGCCCCTAGGCTCGACCAAAAATTCCCTGTATAAAACAGGGTCAGGTAGCTGTTTCCTGAGAAGAGACTCTGTCCTTCAACATAACCTTGTCTGGGGATCCTCTCTGCCTGGAGACAGAGAGTTTGACCAGCACTGCTGGAGAGGAATCTCCATCTAATTCTCGAAGCAAGTCCATCAGGTATATCCTGTGCTTACTATATATATCTACTGATATAGTCAGTCCACATAGGCAATAGGGAGTATGGGACATTCCATTACAACACAGGGGATAGAAAATGTGGCACTGAGATCTGAAAGACGTTTTCCAAAAGCTAAGCAAAGTGATGAAAAACAGAAACTTTTCATTAGAAACAAAGAAAAGGAGGTCTGGATTGTCTTCTTATATGGCAGTGAATGGTTGGACAATCTCCTCACAGATGAGGAAAAAACTGGAGGAAGCAGAAATGTGATTCTACAGAAGGATACTGAGAATTCAATGGATGGAACAAGCAATGAGGAAGTCTTAAAGAAAATAGAAACATAAAAAAAACACTTCTACTCAGAATGAGGAAGACACAGCTGAAACTCCTTGGACACATAATAAAGAATGAGGATGAGGAGATTTAAACACCAAATGGCATATTGAGGGCCTCATACCTGACTTAAGCTGAGTAATTGGATGGTAGTTTGGATGGGAGAGGGGGTGTTAGCTATAGCAAAGTGAGAAAAACTGCTAAGGGCCACAAATGATAGGAAGATGTGGAGAGACATGTTCACCCGTGTCATGATGGGACATGACACATAAAAGAAGAATTCTCTCTTTGTTGAGCAAAGAAATCTACTACTTTTTCAGCGTATTATTTAGAACTTATCCCAGGAATAAGAGACCTTTCCTCTGTAAATATCCTGAGAATCGGAGCCCTTCCTTCTGTAAATATCCCAGGAATGGGAAATCTTCTCTCTATGAATATCCCTGGAATAGAAAGCCCTTCTCTCTGCAAATATCCCAGGAATGTGAATCCTTATCTCTTTAAATAGCAGACTTTTCAACTTTGGACATGGCTTTTTTTTTTAGTCCCACGGGTTTTACCATTAAATTTATTTCATGAAGAATCAGACTTACTTGTTCTTCTTTATTTACTCTTTTGAATTTTTCTTTTTACTGAAAGAATTGAAGGATTGACACTTGCAATTAGAAAGATTTTCCTTGAAGTGAGAATGTTGAGTCCTAAACTAACAAGTTTCAAATCTCGTCTCTCAATTTGGGCTATTTTTAAAAACATCATTATTGACTTGATTTGATGCACAAATTACATAGCAATTTTCAAGAAGAAGTGGGGATAGTAATTAAAACAAGAAACGCTAAAGTCATAAAAGTCAGATTGATGAAACTCATTACCAAAGTATATCTAGTAAAGGATAAACAACATTTCAATACCTTTACCCATGAAGAAATTATCTTTCCTCAGTTGCTTAAGGATTAAAATCCAGTTCGATATCATTCCAGTGCAGTGGTTGGAGTTCACCCATAAATATTATCTCAAGTGGGTTCAAATCATGACAGGAGAAGGAGAAGAATTTTTATGTGGAATTATGTGTTTCTTTTGAAATTTCAAAGTTTCAATCATCATCATCATTATTATCAGTCCCATGTCTGGGTGTGGTCATAGGGTCCATCCACATGTCTTGGTTGCATGCCAATGTCTGAGGCTTTGCGAAGGATCTTCCAGTTTACTCAGTGACATCGTCCACCCATGTTTTTCTCTGTTTACTAAAAGATTTAAAAATATTAATTATAATAGATACAATGTATTTTCTTTTCTACAAAATAATTCTAAAAAACAAAAATCTTCCTGTTGAATCTAAATAAAGATGGTGGAATTATTTAAGTTAATATTTCACTTTTATCATAGATTGAGTTTTTGTTAATGTTCTCAATCTTCTCTTGAACACTGGAAAAATATTTTTTACTTTGTTTACTTTAAATGCCATTAAATATGGCATCGTATTTTTAAAATTAATTCTTGTTTCTTTTTTTTTATTACTACAATTGTTAATGTTGCTGGGAATTATGAGAAATTTGTATCTTGGTTTGGTTGGTTGGTTTTGTTAAGTGGCATATCAACACCTCTATGGGTTATTTAATGCAGAAAACTAAATATTTTGTATGCAATTTTATTCCTTTGATTACTGATAAATTTGTATTTCAAGGACAGTTCAAATATATTTTGATTTTATTGGATTATTTTTATTTAAACTTTCTGATGTATTTACAACATGATAAAGTTGATATGCAAACATTTGATTGAAATTATATCAAAATAAAATATCACTTAAAAGGCAGGAAAGAGTTAGAAATTAGTATTTTTTTTAAAATGATATTACAAATCTACTTTTATAAAAGTTTCCTTTTCCATTCATCTAATGCAAAGGCAATGGATAGATTACTCATAGAGTGCCCCACTATTTAATCCCTGTGCTAGACTATCTCTGTAAATGTTTACTTTAGTTTCCTTTAAGTCATACAAAAAGGAAATATTAAAAAATAAACATTTGATATTTTCATTTTATTATTATAGCAGCTGGTAAATACAATCCCCAAGAAGTAAATGATTTTAAAAATATCTGTCTCAATTCTGTGAAAAGATGAACAAGATCTTTATTTCAGCTAGTATTTCATCTTTGGCATAGTTTTTGTTTTTGCTATAGATTATCAGTATTTCTTGAAATATGCAATTATGTTCTTTTGCCCTCACTCTATATTTGTAATATCAATTGCCATCAAGTAAAGTTGCTCTTTTTACATTGTTCAAAAATTTAAACACTGATAGGTGGGATCAACCACAAACACACACATATATATAAATAGATATCTAGAAAACAGATGGCTATATTAACTAAGCTTAGCTTATTTCACCACAAGAGTAGAAGGGGTAAATGTGGGTAAAAAGATTGTGTTGTGCCACACTTTCTAGTGGGGAGAAGGACTTGACAACCTTAAAACCCAGCATTCCTGTCATTTAGTTACTAACATTGTTATGAAATCTCTCTCTCTCTCTCTCTCTCTCTATATATATATATATATATATATATATACACAAATACATCCCTAAACATAACCCCTTTTTCGAATGTAACTAATAACTGATAACAGTTAATTATGAATTTTTGCTGTGCCTTTAAAACTCAGTAAATTTTAAAATAAGTTACTTCAAAATTTGCTTGAGGATGAAATGTAAATAATGTTTTTAATTTAATTACAAAATTAAATTCAAAGCTTCCATTTTTGAAACATGGTTATTACTGTGTAGCAAAAAAAACATATTTTAAAACAGTTAATTTATAATATTAATGCTCTGTAAATTTACATTGAGCACTATTTTGTAAAAATAAAAATATCTATAAGAACACCGGATTATATATCTTACTGTTCTTTCTTTTTATTTATATATATATATATATATATATATATATATTTGATAGGATATGATAAAAACAATTAGGAAAACATTTATCAATCTGTCATGTTTCACTTTTATTAAAGCTTCATCAAAGAATGAAACAGAAAAAACAGAAAAAAGAAATTCTCGTATTTTTATTTTTGCTTTGTTTGATTTTCATTGGTCAATCAGGTTTCACATGCATTTAACTTGTTAAACAACATTAGTATAATTTATGGCATAAATAGAATTAAGTTCTTTTTTTTATTAGGATGACATTTGTAAAATCAAAACCATGACCAGTTTTGGTCCTGTGCATTATGAGTGAATTTAAAGGGTTGTCCAAATATAAATCTTTTTTATAGTCATCGATACAGGCTTACCTCAGAGCCCTTAGAATATGTAGCTGAGAATAACTAGCTGAAGAGTAATAAATCATTTCATACTCAATGCCAGAAAATGTGTATCCAACGTCAACAAATCCCAAAATCTAGACAGCGTTGATAGCACTTCTAAAATCAACAACACAAAATTCATAATCCTACTCTCTAACACTTTACAAAATTTTAAAATAAATTTGTTATCTCTAATACTAGGATCTTTACCACCACGTCCAAGACAATCAGAGATATAATTAAGAAGAAAAATAAATCCAACACCAATTCATATGCTGGTACTTATCAAATAAATTGCTTGCAATATAAAAGCACTTACATCGGTGAGACATCTCGAACTCTAAAAACCCGAATCTACAAGCACAAAAGGGATCTAAGTTTGGACAACCCTTTAAATTCACTCGTAATAAACAGGAACTAAACTGGCCATAATTTGATTTTACAAATGCCATCCTAATTAAAAAAGAACATAATTCCTTATTTCAAAAATAATTTGAGGGAGTACTGATAAATATTTTTACCAACTATAAACACATATCAAAAACACTATATTAAATCTCCAAAATTTATTGAATCCATTCTTAAAGAATCTAATGTATGTTTATCTAAAATAAACATTCTGAAATCAACATGCAAACAACCATCAAAGTTAATGTCTACAATACACTAACACACACACACACACACACACTTATAAATACATTATCATCTGAATCTGAATAGGAATTCTTTGTTAGCAAATTTGATAATTTCTAATTTTTCATGTAAACATAAGAAGTAAGGTTCATTTAAAGATTTACAAGTTCTAATTTTTTTTAGTACTTTCCATTTTACCACAAGGTTTTGTTAACTTCTTTTAAGTTCCAAAACCTTGCTTCTTATGTTTACATGAAAAATTAGAAATTATCAAATTTGCCTTAAAATATAGTTAAATTTTAAAAATTACATATTACCATTTCTTATCGCCATAATTTATTAGTATATAATGGTCTCCCCTGTATGGGTAATTACCTTCTTTTGTTTATTCAGCTTTAATATTACTATGCATTACCATCCAATTAGTATTATTAATATCTTATATAGATGTTCCACATTTTGAATTTTATCTACAGGCCCCTTTAAGAAGCTTCCTGATTCTAAAATTAAAAAAAAAAACAACTTTTTTTCTGTTAACTTTAAATCTGATTATCCTACTTGTTCTTTCAATGCCCATTCAAAGAATGAAACATGACATATTTTTGTCTATAATCAAGATACATTTATCGCTTACATATTTTCTGCAATTGTCAATGATGGCTTGTCTATGTTCCAGTTTATCATGGCATGAAAAAATAACTCAGCCACCTCCAACCTCTGAGCTTACTTTTCTATTTAGCACAGATCTGACATTTAATTGGTTAATCAAGACACACCCACAAGTCTATGAAGCCCTTTGCTCAGCAATGCCATGTTATCACCTCACTGGCTGTATCCATAATGATGGAACCCAGTTTACCCCAGTTTAGACCATTGTGTTAGATGGCCATTGAACCTATAAGAAGATTCTTCCACCCTTTGACAGGTTTTGTTTTAAATCCTATTGGGTGTCCAGACACTCTCCTCATCAGAAAAGCCTGGTGGGAGAACCAGTTTAGTTGCTGCTAACTATTTATTTTAAAGAGCTGCTCTTTTACTAGAAAAGCGAATACCATCTTGTTAGGCAGGATTTATCTGTAAATGATTAGTTTTCATAGAATTCTTGTTTGAAATATGCAGCTCTAATAAAGAAATTCACTGAAAACACAATATCAAAACAAAACAGCCATAAATGTTATGTTATGTGGTTAAGGGTTAAAATTTGTTGGTATGCCATTTTATGCAGCTCAGAAATAAGTGATGAAAGCAAATTCATCAATATTGTAGCTGACTGAATAAAAGTCACTGAAAGAGATGATCAATCGATAACTTTCCACGTACTGATATGTGGTTCCATGTCTGCTCTGCTAGAAATCATGGAAATCTATATCTGAACTTCTTTCTAATTATTTATCTCTAGTGTGTGTAACACAACTTTCTTCACAAACTTTCTTTTAATGTCAAAAGTTACCTTACTGCACACTGATTCATTAATGGTTATTGTGTGGTAACATTTTTAATATTTCAACACAAAACTATTCTTATTGAAAATATTTAGACCAACAGTTTTCAAAACACTTTAAATAAATAGAGTCAGCTGTCAAAATTACCATATTATCCACAAATCCATTAATGATTTTATTTGGAAGGAAAACTTGCTGAAGGCAAAACTTTTGAGATAGTTGGAATAAATTTGCTTAAATTACAGTGAAATATTTAGTTAAAAAAATGGTATAAATTTTATTAGTGCAGAAATTGAATTAGTGTTGACATCACACTAATGTATTTTAGGGAAAGCATGAATCTATTTCTTCTTTGAGGTTAAATAGCAGGGTAGACTGTGTACTATGACCTTGAGTGGCAACCAGTCCACATGAAGGACAATTCTAAATTCAAGACCGTGAAAAAACATAGCAGAAACAAATGAATATACAAGTCACAAGGGGTGCAATGCCAAGGGCTGCAGGTCACAAAAGTGTCAACTGACATGATGTATGCAAGAAACAAAACAACCAATGACTTTTCTTTTTCATGTTGCTAGTTTCTGAAAAGATGCCCATGGTTGGTCAAATAAACATTTATTAAGTTTTCAAGCCTCCAGAAAAGAGAGTTATAATTAAGGATTCAGGTTTTGAACAATTTTCAACAAAGAATACCTACAACCTGTAGGTGCTTTAGTTAGCAAGGTAAGCTAGTGTTTTCTTAGTTACAGAAAGTAACAAGAAACAATCTCACACTATTTCATAATAAGTGATGGCAATTTACACTTATTAAAGAAAAGGAAATTGTGGAGAGAAATGACTGCCAATGAGGAGACAGGACATTAACAAAATGAGGGGCTTTGTGTTGGTTTTGGTAGTACCACTGAATTGGAAAATATTGAAGAAGAACTGAAAAGCGGAACATTTTTCACAAGGAATAATGCCATTTCACAAGGAATATTGTCATTTCTCAAGAAATAGTGCCATTTCACAAGAGATAATGCCATTTCACAAGGAATATTGTCATTTCACAAGGAATATTGTCATTTCACAAGGAATATCATCATTTAACAAGAAATAATGTCATTTCACAAGGAATATTGTCATTTCACAAGAAATAATGCCATTTAACAAGGAATATCATCATTTCACAAGAAATAATGTCATTTCACAAGGAATAATGCCATTTCACAAGGAATATTGCCATTTCAGAAGGTATATTGTCATTTCACAAGGAATAATGCCATTTCACAAGAAATAATGTCATTTTACAAGGAATAATGCCATTTCACAAGGAATAATGCCATTTCACAAGGGATATTGCCATTTCAGAAGGTATATTGTCATTTATTCACACGTGAAGAACTTATCTTGCAACCAGATAAAGGAATATTGTCATTTCACAAGGAATATCATCATTTCACAAGAAATAATGTCATTTCACAAGAAATAATGCCATTTCACAAGGAATAATGCCATTTCACAAGGAATATTGTCATTTCTCAAGGAATAATGCCATTTCACAAGAAATATTGTTATTTCACAAGGAATAATGCCATTTCACAAGAAATATTGTCAGTTCACAAGGAATATCATCATTTCACAAGAAATAATGTCATTTCACAAGAAATATTGTCATTTCACAAGGAATATCATCATTTCACAAGAAATAATGTCATTTCACAAGGAATATTGTCATTTCACAAGAAATATTGTCAGTTCACAAGGAATATCATCATTTCACAAGAAATAATGTCATTTCACAAGGAATATTGTCATTTCACAAGAAATATTGTCATTTCACAAGGAATATCATTTCACAAGAAATAATGCCATTTCACAAGAAATATTGTCATTTCACAAGGAATATTGTCATTTCACAAGGAATATCATCATTTCACAAGAAATAATGTCATTTCACAAGAAATAATGTCATTTCACAAGGAATAATGCCATTTCACAAGGAATATTGACATTTCTCAAGGAATATTGTCATTTCACAAGGAATATCATCATTTCACAAGAAATAATGTCATTTCACAAGGAATATTGTCATTTCACAAGGAATAATGCCATTTCACAAGGAATATCATCATTTCACAAGAAATAATGTCATTTCACAAGGAATATTGACATTTCACAAGAAATAATGCCATTTCACAAGAAATAATGCCATTTCACAAGGAATAATGCGATTTCACAAGGAATAATGCCATTTCACAAGGAATATTGTCATTTCACAAGGAATATCATCATTTAACAAGAAATAATGTCATTTCACAAGGAATATTGACATTTCACAAGAAATAATGCCATTTCACAAGAAATAATGCCATTTCACAAGGAATAATGCCATTTCACAAGGAATAATGCCATTTCACAAGGAATATCGTCATTTCACAAGGAATATCATCATTTAACAAGAAATAATGTCATTTCACAAGGAATATTGACATTTCACAAGAAATAATGCCATTTCACAAGAAATAATGCCATTTCACAAGGAATAATGCCATTTCACAAGGAATAATGCCATTTCACAAGGAATATTGTCATTTCACAAGGAATATCATCATTTCACAAGAAATAATGTCATTTCACAAGAAATAATGCCATTTCACAAGGAATATTGACATTTCACAAGGAATATTGTCATTTCACAAGGAATATCATCATTTAACAAGAAATAATGTCATTTCACAAGGAATATTGTCATTTCACAAGAAATAATGCCATTTAACAAGGAATATCATCATTTCACAAGAAATAATGTCATTTCACAAGGAATAATGCCATTTCACAAGGAATATTGCCATTTCAGAAGGTATATTGTCATTTCACAAGGAATAATGCCATTTCACAAGAAATAATGTCATTTTACAAGGAATAATGCCATTTCACAAGGAATAATGCCATTTCACAAGGGATATTGCCATTTCAGAAGGTATATTGTCATTTCACAAGGAATAATGCCATTTCACAAGAAATAATGTCATTTTACAAGGAATAATGCCATTTCACAAGGAATAATGCCATTTCACAAGGGATATTGCCATTTCAGAAGGTATATTGTCATTTATTCACACGTGAAGAACTTATCTTGCAACCAGATAAAGGAATATTGTCATTTCACAAGGAATATCATCATTTCACAAGAAATAATGTCATTTCACAAGGAATAATGCCATTTCACAAGAAATAATGCCATTTCACAAGGAATAATGCCATTTCACAAGGAATATTGTCATTTCTCAAGGAATAATGCCATTTCACAAGAAATATTGTTATTTCACAAGGAATAATGCCATTTCACAAGAAATATTGTCAGTTCACAAGGAATATCATCATTTCACAAGAAATAATGTCATTTCACAAGAAATATTGTCATTTCACAAGGAATATCATCATTTCACAAGAAATAATGTCATTTCACAAGGAATATTGTCATTTCACAAGAAATATTGTCAGTTCACAAGGAATATCATCATTTCACAAGAAATAATGTCATTTCACAAGGAATATTGTCATTTCACAAGAAATATTGTCATTTCACAAGGAATATCATTTCACAAGAAATAATGCCATTTCACAAGAAATATTGTCATTTCACAAGGAATATTGTCATTTCACAAGGAATATCATCATTTCACAAGAAATAATGTCATTTCACAAGAAATAATGTCATTTCACAAGGAATAATGCCATTTCACAAGGAATATTGACATTTCTCAAGGAATATTGTCATTTCACAAGGAATATCATCATTTCACAAGAAATAATGTCATTTCACAAGGAATATTGTCATTTCACAAGGAATAATGCCATTTCACAAGGAATATCATCATTTCACAAGAAATAATGTCATTTCACAAGGAATATTGACATTTCACAAGAAATAATGCCATTTCACAAGAAATAATGCCATTTCACAAGGAATAATGCCATTTCACAAGGAATAATGCCATTTCACAAGGAATATTGTCATTTCACAAGGAATATCATCATTTAACAAGAAATAATGTCATTTCACAAGGAATATTGACATTTCACAAGAAATAATGCCATTTCACAAGAAATAATGCCATTTCACAAGGAATAATGCCATTTCACAAGGAATAATGCCATTTCACAAGGAATATCGTCATTTCACAAGGAATATCATCATTTAACAAGAAATAATGTCATTTCACAAGGAATATTGACATTTCACAAGAAATAATGCCATTTCACAAGAAATAATGCCATTTCACAAGGAATAATGCCATTTCACAAGGAATAATGCCATTTCACAAGGAATATTGTCATTTCACAAGGAATATCATCATTTCACAAGAAATAATGCCATTTCACAAGGAATATTGACATTTCACAAGGAATATTGTCATTTCACAAGGAATATCATCATTTAACAAGAAATAATGTCATTTCACAAGGAATATTGTCATTTCACAAGAAATAATGCCATTTAACAAGGAATATCATCATTTCACAAGAAATAATGTCATTTCACAAGGAATAATGCCATTTCACAAGGAATATTGCCATTTCAGAAGGTATATTGTCATTTCACAAGGAATAATGCCATTTCACAAGAAATAATGTCATTTTACAAGGAATAATGCCATTTCACAAGGAATAATGCCATTTCACAAGGGATATTGCCATTTCAGAAGGTATATTGTCATTTATTCACACGTGAAGAACTTATCTTGCAACCAGATAAACTATTATATGAAACTGTCCCTTTTTCGTCCCAATATTCTTAAATACAGATTGTATTTTGTGTTAAGAGCTGCATCATGGGATTTCCCTGCCTCTCCAATTTAATAAATTTTGTTCTGTCATTTATGAATTTAATCATTATCATTTTTAAGACCATTATAGAATATAATATATATATATATATATATATATATATATATATATATTATGTCAGTTATGAATCATCCAGAAACCATATTTTGCTAACTTCATTAAGATTTTATGATGTTAGGATTTCAAACCAACAAATTGAGAAAAAAAGAATTTTCCTCTGCACTTTTATAACGTTTCTCTTGTAGCTGATAAGCAGATGTAAAGAGGAAAGTGTGATATTGTATGGTCTGGTGTAATGGATAATGTCTCAGAATGAGCCAAGTTCGAATTCCAATTGGGTTCATTACAATCACTTACATACAAATACCCTTGGAAATCTGTCTCTGCTCCCCACAGCTATGGGTTGTGCTGATTTCAATCTTTACTGGGGAATGACAGCAAAACATTTCCCCACACCTCTTTTACATAGAGGTACACAAATGCATACTGGGAGATTTTCTTAGCCATTAAAATAGGTCGGTTTGCAGTTTGACATGACTCTAGAAGAAAGATCGCTTGTCCGAACTTGTTTTTGTGTGTCGCCGCCAATTCTTAGTTAACAGCAGGACAGACTGGGACATATAGCCTTGGCTGGTAATCAATATATTAACAGGAAGAAATAGCAACTCCCTGTGTGAAAATCTTCTGCCTAGTCAGTCATGAATTTAAAGAGACATGATCAATCAAGCATGTATCGCATATAGCACTTAAACGACTGAACCTAAGACTGTCATAAAATATATTAATATTTCAATGTGCTTGTAAAATACCTAAATCTAAAGAATACAAATCTACTGTTGGTTGAAGTTCTAAACTAAATTGTTTTCATTAATAACTAGACCATCCAAACTAATATCCATACGTTAGTTTTTATCAATATGTTTTGGTCAATTCTATTCAGTAATGTTACCTGTTATTTTCTTTTCATTTCAGCCCCACTCATTGAAGTCAATTAACAATGATTTGCTAGTACAGTACAAGATGATTTGTTGGAAAGAGACTTGCAATCATTTGCCAAATGAGGGATGTGAATTAAAGTCGTAGCGAGTGCCAATCGTTTTGTTTACTCATTGCGTTAGAGATTGATGGCCTGAATAAAGTTCAAATAGAAGGCAATGAAATAAATGAAACTGAAAGTAATTACAAGTCAATAACAATGGATGACAATGCATCATGTAATAAAAAATAAAGATGAAATTAAATGCTATTAAAAATTAATAATAATGGTTGATAATGCTTTATCAAATAAAAAATGAAGATAAAAATACACATTAATAAAATATTAATAAAATTGTTGAAAATGCTTCATCTAATTAAACATGAAGATGAAAGAAAATTGTACTAAAATTCATCCAATTAAAAATGATAACGAAAGTAAATACTATTAAAAATTAATAATAATGGTTGATAATGCTGCACCTGAGAAAAATGCAGATAAAACCAAATACTATTACAAAATGAATAATAATGCTTAATCAAATTGAAAATGGAAATGACAGTAAATACTATTACAAAATTAATAACAATAGTGCTTAATGCTTCATCTAATTAAAAATGAAGTTGAAAGTACACACTAATAAAAAAAATAATAATAATTGTTGATAATGCTTCATCTAATTAGAAATTAAATTAAATTCTAGAAAACTATTAATAATAATGGCTGATAACACTTTAATAAAAATCTAACAATAAAGTTTATATTGCTACATCATAAAGAAAAAAACCCTGGACAAGTGTTTCTTTGAGCATTTGTCTGGCACGAGAGAAATCAAAATATTTCATTTTTAATGGCTTTATTACATGATAGAAATAATTCCATTCCTTTAAGAAAGATGAGAATTCTTGATAAATGAGTTTCACTATCATGCATTTTGGCTATTAATATTTTCAGGCAATTATGTCTTTTTTCACTTTTTAGTTGATTCCTCTCTTTCCAAACGTTCACTTCCAAAATTCAAAATGACAATGTGTGTATAATTCCAGAGCTGTGATTGGATATATTTAAGCACTTTTTCATTGGTTTGAAACAACTGTTTGTGTTTTTTTCTATTGGTTGCATTTGAAGATGGAATTTCATTACCCAAATGTTTGACAGATATACATATCTGGAAATGAGGAATTTCTATGGTTCGTGTGTAGAGTGTGAATTTCAAATGTTTAAATGTGAAACTGGAGGAAAATGTGATGCATTTTCATCATTTCCATAAACAGAAGAAATGATAGGTGCCATTGATGGAGATGGTGCCATAGCTGAGACTACTGTTTCTAAATTGTTTGCTAGCTTCAGAAGTGGAATTTTTTACCTGGATGATGGAGAATATTCTGGCAGACCTTCAGTCATTAATGATGACCAAACTAAAATGTTGATTAAAAATAATAGAGGTTACATGACATAGGATATCACAGAGATACTCTACATCTCATATAAACATTGTAAGGTAATTTGAAAACACTTGGATATGTGCATTGCCACAGTGTTTAGGTGCCTCAGGATTTAACAGAAAAAACATGTAATAGAGCCCATTTCCATGTATGATTCTCTACTAAAAGGCAGCTATGAAAAATGGATTGTTTACAACAATGTGGAGTAAAAAAATGTCTGAGGGAAAATGAAAAGTCTGTCTACATCCAAAGAATGTGATATAGTGGACCTGATTGTAGTTCCCAATTGGGTTGATTAAAGGCAGCAACCAATAAAAAGCATCCCCCCTCCACATGGACTAATTGGAACTGGGGATTATCTTCCATGAGAACAACAGCACAACTGACATCTCTTTACAGACCCAGCAGAAATTGGTTCACCTTCCCGAGAAGGTCCTATTACACATGCCATCTTCACTAGACCTTGCAAATTTGGGTTGCCACTTATTTCAATCTCTGCAAAATTCTCTTTATGGGAAGAACTTTAATTCTCTGGTAGTTTGTAAAACTACTTAGACTCATTCAGCACCCAGAAAGATGCCAAGTTTTGGGAGGAAAGAATCAGGAATCAGCCTCAAAGATGGTGAAAAAAGTAACATATTTGTAATTGAATAATTTTATCTATAAATATCTAAATATTTTCTTTGAAATTCTTTTAAAAAAGGAAGCACTTTGGTTCCAATCTAATAAAAAAAACAGTATCTATAAGAAAGGTGCTAAAAATTCTCAGCCAAACCCACCTCCCATAATCAGAGTGAATTTATTTTGGAAGTCTTTTTTGGTCAGACTGGGAACTTTTCATTTCTCCTTTATATCGGTGTAATTGCAGACATACTGGGAAAACATGGAAGGAAAACAACTTATATGGAACATTGAAGAGATAGGGTCAATTCGAATGAGTTTCTTTATAAAGGCAATTTACAACATCCTGCCAATGTCAGTCAGCTACAAATAATGTCTGACTGATGTGTGCTATGGTGATTATACAAATATTACTAGCCTCAGATATACATCTTTAATAGTTGTGAGTATTCGCAGAAAAGCTACTTGCAGGAAAACCAAGTGTAGAAGGTCTTTGCTGAGGCTACAAAAGGATACTACAAAAGCTGGCAATCAAATTTTGCTGAACTGCACAAATTTCATAAAAGAGGAAAACATTTTTGCAATTTTGGTAACAATCTGACATTAGTGACATATTCCAAATTTTGTTTGATGTTTTCCAAAACTGCAGTATCACATTAGATTTGGAATGTCATCTTGATTGTTGACATAAAATCAAATAAACTTGTCCAGTGCTTTGATCTTTTGGCCTGGTTAGTTTATTCCCCAAAATTCAGATCATTTAATTAATTAATTTCTTAAGGAAAATATTAACTGGGTACATTATTGTAAGCCGGAAAAATATGAATATTTTTTTTTCAAGTTGGATGCGAGCATTTACAGCTGACATGACCTTGGCATACGTCATTAATGTCAGATTGTCACCAGATGAGGAAATATATTATACTCTAGGATCCTGGAATTCCCATGTTGTGATAGAAAACCAACAAAGTCATTTGTTATTAGGAGGGTTTACTGGGTACCCCAGGTTTAGTAGAAATAATATTTTGACCCCCAAAACCATATCATGCTTTGACGAAAGCTTTTTTGGAGACATCGCTGTTGTTTTCATAGTTGTCCATTGCATGAATTTATACACAGTGTCCATAAAGTTTGTGTGCACTTTAAAGTTATAAATTTTTTAAAGTGTACACGAACTTTATGGACACCCTGTATATTAGATTACTGCAAAAGTTTTCAGTATTTTTGGGGGAGCGGAGAAAATCTTTTATTCATTTTCCCTTGGATTTATTAGCTTTCAGTTAAATTCTATATTCCAACATATCAAATTGATGTAAACCGTACCAGTATTTTTTAATGAAAACCTTTATTCATATAAGTTCATAGTATATCATTGTTCAGTGATCAATGAATTTTCCCTGGATTTTTATGACCACCTTTTGGCTAAATTTTGAATTAATTCATGAAATAATAATTTTGAATCAATGAATTCTTTGAAGACATTTTTGTTATCTTGATTTTGTTGGAACTACTGAATAGACAAAAAATAATAATTTGAAAGTGATGCTGCATGAGGAAGAACTGACCATACCAACTCTGTGATTATTTGCTGCATCACACTTATAACATAAGAATGGGATTCATCATGCAGGATATTATCACTTGACTTCCTTGTCCAGGAAAAACCTTTTTCTTTTGTCATTCAAACAAACCAATTGCTCACTTTGGTAACACTTTACCTAAGGTTGCATCAATTCATAGTAAAGAATTTCTTTGGAATTTCACCAAACATGAAAAAGAATTTTCCCCAGTAAATTCCATTTAGACAGATATGATAAATTCTGTTTTGGATGAATTCAAAATGTTATTTCATTTTGGATTCTCATAAATCAAAATGCATCCAACTTCATATGACACTTTGACCACATAAATGACAAGTGAGTTGACATGAAAGAGTGATTGTTATATAACTAAATATAAAATATATTGTGTTTATTATTTATAGAGATGCACTGTTTGAGTAAATGGTTTCATGGACAACATTTACCTTATATAGGGGCTTCATAGGCTGAGAGATATTTTTATCATCATATTAATGTTTTAAAACCTTTTATTGCAAACAATAAAACTTTAATCATTTCATCCCTTGACCTGTGGGGTCATAGGAGCACGATGTGTATTGCAGCCAAAGTAGAAGTGGTGTTTCTTGGGCAAGATGGCCTGACAGAGCCCAATCCTCTCCAGGCTGATTTTGAATTCATAGTTTTTCCTTCTCCTAGATCGGTTGCCACCCAAGGTTATAGAACCCAGTCTGTCCTGCTATTTACCCATAGCTTGGGGAGAAGAAAAGGATTCATATATTTTTCAAGGGTATTAGCACATAAGTGAATGTAATGGGTCTGACTGGAATTTGAACTTGGCTCTCCAATTCCTCAATCTGATCTGCTATCCATTACTCCACTGTGCCTCCAACTTAAATTACTGTTATCAAAATATTTGATGTGTCTATAGATTATGTTTTTTTTGTTGTGATTTCATCTTTTTTTCAGTTATGGTGCATTTAATTTTGGTAAAATATATTCATGGCGGCAATGTTAATCTTGCCATTAGAATTAGAGTTTATATTATTAATATTGTTGTTGTTGTTGTTGCTGTTGTTGTTGTTGTTGTTGTTGTTGTTGTTGTTGTTTAAGTGAAATTTGATTTGACTGCCAACAATATAATTAGGGAAAACATTATTAATAAGTGTTCGCTTTATATTACTCAATCCCTTAAGAAAAATTGTTTTACGTGAGGAGATTAATTTAGCTTTTTAGATTAAATTGTTAATGACAGCAAAATTTGATATTTTTCAGAACATTCACTTTTGTAGCTTAGAAACAAGAATTGGAACTGGATGACATTTTAGACAAGGAAATGGCAAAATTACAATCATTATCATCAAAAAATACATCTTGAAAGGGGAATTTTTAAAAATTAATATTTACTTTAAAAGGGAACTTTATAACAGAATTTTTCTCAAAATTTTCTTTTAGTTCTATAATATCATTAATGGTTTTAGGTTGAGTTAATTCATTATAATTCCTTCTTACCACAGAGATTAGCAACATTAACATATCACTTTTTTTCCCCTTTTCTTCATCATCTCCCATTTTTTCGCATAAAGGAAGCACCTTATATCTTCTCTTTGGCATATTTTACCACCATTAATATTCTTGTATTTTTT
>OZ038487.1:2127380-2129880 GCA_964036315.1 Acanthosepion esculentum | reverse complement strand
ATATATATATGGATGTGTATGTGTGTATATATGTATATATGGATGTATATATATATATATATACATATATATATGACCGACTATTATCCATCTATATCCAAAAATCTGTTCACTTGTGCCCTGGATTTCGCTCGGGAATACTCCAACATTTCTGAAAGAGAAGTGAATACCATCATGGAGTGCCGAAATTCGGTTCTAATCTACAAAGATGAACAGTGGACCAAAAAGTCCTGTAACAAAAAATTTGACATTTCAATGGGTTCTCTGGATTCTGCTGAAGCTTCTGATCTTGTTGGATTATTTCTTTTGTATAATTTAAGTGCATTTGATTGCCTAGATTCTGATAGTGTAGGATTATATAGGGACGACGGGTTATTAGTAGTTAGGAATTCCACTAAAATTAAAGTAGATCGTATTAGAAAAATGATACATAAGGTATTTAAGGATCTAGGTCTCAGAGTAATAGTTTCCACTAATGTTAAACGAGTAGACTTCCTAGACGTCACCCTAGACCTCACTAGCAACACATACCAACCATATGTAAAAGTTAATTCCAATCAAATATACGTTCATCCAAATTCTAACCACCCCCCTGCAATCATCAAACACATACCCTATTCTATTGAATGTAGGATCAGTAACAACTCTTCAAACAGTGATATTTTTAATGAGCATAGTGACCTTTACAATTCCGCACTTAAAAATAGTGGATATAAAAATATTAATATTAAATATAAAAGCCCTATAAATAGCAACAATAATGGTAGAAAGAGATCTAGAAAAATCATATGGTATACTCCCCCTTTTAACATTATGGTTAAAACCAAATTGGGGCACCTGTTTCTAAACCTCATTAAAAAACATTTCCCCAAATCTGGAACCAACTCACTCAGTAAAATATTTAACTGTAATACTCTTAAGTTAAGCTATAGTTGTGCTGATAACCTAGAAAAAATAATTAAAAAACATAACAATAGTATATTCAGCAAGTATATAAATTCGGAGAGCCTGACAACCCACAAGGTTGCACATAGCAACATTAAGCAAAATGACACAAATAATAAATCATGTAACTGCAGGAATCCCAATAATTGTCCACTAAATAATAACTGTTTAACTAGCTCTGTAGTTTATCTCAGTACTATATCAACACTAGAAAATCCAAATATAAAGAAATTCTACATAGGTTGCACCATGAGACCATTCAAGGAACGCTGGCGGGGTCACCTGCAATCTTTTAATAATAGTAACTATAAATATATGACTTCATTATCCAAATACTTTTGGAGTCTAAAAGAGAAAAATAAAACACCTAAGGTTAAATGGAAATTAATTAGAAAGGCCCGGACATGTAACTCACTATATGCCCCGTGTTACTTATGCCTTAACGAGAAACTTGAAATAATTAGATTTAAAAATAAGACTGATCTTTTAAATCAAAGATATGAACTAACAGTTAACTGTAAGCATCGTCTTAAATTTAACTTAGTATAGAAATCATATACTTTCTATGATAATGATAAATGAAACTTAATAGACTATTACCTTTTTAGCATGAAAGTCGCCTTATCGATATGAATGTGTACTGGGTACTTACAAAGTACCATACGTGTCTGTATTTAGATGTATATATGTGTATGTTATGTAGAGTTATTTCTACTGTAGGATATGTATATGTGTATATAGGGATATATATATGATTTTTTTTTTTTTTTTTTTTTTTTTATGAAGGTATATCGTTGCGTATATTGGCTTCTATCATAGGTTAACCTGTTTATGTGTATGAGTAAGGGAGTAAATTCTGGTAAGTGTCTACCACTAAATGTGTGAGTATATGTATGGGTATATGGGGATATTAATGTGTACTTGTGTGAGTGTAGATATATGTATGCCTATTGCATATGTATGTATATGTATGTGTGAGTGTGCATATATGTATGTATATGTAGTATGTATGTTTCTATGTGTATGTATAGGTTTATATATGCATATATATGTATATATATATGTATGTTTAAATATGTATATGTTTATGTATATATGTTTGTATATGGGTGTATATTTATATGTATGTGTGGGTGATTATATGGTTGAGCTCGACTGTCTCTGTATTGTTTATCTGGATGTGTCGATATGGGTATTTATATAGGATTAGATATTTATATATATATGTTGGTGTGTCATTGTATGTGTATTTGTATGTAGGCTTTAGTGTCTTGGAGTGTATCATAGATACAAACTAAAATCTACTTTTGTTGATAAAGTACCTTTAATTGCTTACAGACCGTTGTTCTTTTCTTAAATTTTGATTAACTTTTAATATATTTTATCATAATGTTGTTGGAATATTATTAGAATATAAGTTGGTCTATGTATGCTTATTTCTTTTTCCTTTTTTATGCATGTGTCTATATGTTTATGTATATATGTATATGTGTTTGTATATGTATGTGTGTGTGCGTATATGTGTATGTGTGTGTATGTATATGTGTATGTGTGT
>OZ038487.1:2079880-2124880 GCA_964036315.1 Acanthosepion esculentum | reverse complement strand
ACAATACATCTTGACATATATATATATATATATATATATATATATATATATATATATTAACCTCATCTCCTCCTTTTTACCTTCTTACTTTTTATATATAAAAATGACAAAGATGAGGACAATACTCTGAATAATGTCAACAGTAGACAAGTAGTTACTGAATCTAAGAGAATATGAAACAAGAACACTATTAAAGAGAGAAAGGACAATAAAAGAACAGTAATTAAGAAAGCAAAGGATAACAATTAACATTGTTTTTAAATTTTTGCAGGTCAAAATTGACTGGAAAGCAAAAAGCTGGAAGAGAGTTCCACAAGCGAGAAGTATAAGAGAAGAAACTGTTAGAATAGAACTTACAGTTCTATCTATCTAGCCATTTCAACTAAAAATGATGTGACCTACCTGCCAATCTAGTACTGCGTAATACTAGACAAAATTATTTATTCCTGTCTTAATAGTCCAATAGTTTTAAGAAAGTCAAATTGGCAGCTGATCGCGAAAATGACCTTCAATCTGTTGTTAACTTGGGTAAGACATGACTTTCAGGCCTCCAAAATGATACTGCTCTCTTTTAATTGCCTTAGAGAACCACTTTTAACATCCATCAGCATGGCTGATGCTAACCTCCAGGAGAGTGACTCATTGCACCTTCTTGGTCTCACGTTGTCCACTGACATAAAATGGAATGATTTTATTGAATCAATTGCTACATCTGCTGCTAGGAAAGTTGGTTTATTGTGTTGTGACAGAAAATATTTTTTGCCAGAATTAATCCTACACATTTATTAGTTCTACCATTCAGCCATGCATTGAATATTGCTGCCACATCTGGTCTGGTGCTCCTGAAACCTTTTGATAAAACCCAAAGAAGAATCTGTAATGTTATTAGTCTTGAGCTGGCATCTTGATTTCACTCACTTTCCCAATGCTATAAAGTAGATTCAATGTGATTTTGTTTATAAATATTTTCATGATAATTATTCTGTTCTGATGAGTTTTTCTCTTTGGTAGTTCAACTTCATAAATTTAACTGTAGTACTAGATTGGCAGCTAGGTCTCATCATTTTATTGCTAAAATAACTAGATATAGCCATGATCTCTACTCTGTTAGTTTTTTCTCTTGCACTTCTTGCCCGCGGAACTCTATTCTGCCTTCTTGCTTTTCTTTAAACTAAAAACTTCAAAAATTTAAATCCAACATCAATTCGAATCAATCTGCCTTTTGCCTTAGTTTCTTTCATTTTTCGTAAGCCTTTGTGTCTTATTGGCTTTATCACCTTGCTTGGGGTGAAATGATTTAAAAAATATATATATACTTTGTATATTCATTTCATTACCAGTCTTTATTTCTGAGATGAGGTATCGTAATTATTTACACTATTTACATTGTTCGGACTGTTGTCCTCGTCTTTGTTGTCATATTCACAATATTTCGACCATTGTATGCTCCAGCCTTTTTCAGGTGATTGGAATTTCAAACTGAACCCTTTATTTAATGCACTGGGATAGATTGTTCTAGTTCCATGTGCCATGCCTCTTCCTTAGCAGTTATTTCCATTTTAACTCAAATCTCCAAGTTTTTGTTCAACTCTGCTGTAGGCAGGTATTTAACTCACAACTCTTAGGGACAAATCACTGGATTCAACCAACGCTTTTATCCACTGAGCCATGTATCCTTGGGAACATCAGTTTATGAATTGTTGGGACTTATAATGTTTCAGTAATAATTTTTTTTACCAAAGCTCATATTACAATTTGGTGTTATTATTGTTTTTCTCTTACCCTCTGTATTACTGGCTCTCATATTGTATTCATTTCTATCCTTGGTCGGCTCAGGAGATTTTTGTCGCCTAACATTTGTGCTGATTCCTTAAGTTTTCATATTTTCCAGTGATGTTCTCTGTCGATTATTTCAACTTGTTATGTGGTAGGGTACCATTTCACAAGGGGGAATAGAAGAATTAGGTATGGCTGACTACATATAGAGAGAAAATGGATGTCACCGACCCTTGTGAGATGAGGTCGAAATAACAGACATCATTGGAAAATACGAAAACTTAAGGAATCAGTGCATATGTTTGTGAGATCAATATCTGGCTACTTCAGATGTGAAATTTTTTTTAGAGAATTGAGTTAAAAAGGGCGATAACTAATTACTGAATATCCAGAAGAGGCATGACACGTGGAACTAGAACAATTTACCTCAGTGGATGAAATAAAGGGTTCAGTTTGAAATTTCAAACACCTGAAGAAGTCCAGAGCATACAGTGGTTGAAACATCATGAATATGGAAGCAAAAACGAGAACAACTGTCTGAACAACGTAAATGGTGTAAATCATTTTATTACATATATAAAATTCTCTATTTAAGAAAAAATATGCAGACATTTTGCTATCATTACAGTAAATATATGAATAACATGATGTTGTCCAAATATGTATGGGAATGAAATGAAAGAAAGCACCATTAGTAAAATGGCATGTAATAATAAAGAGAAGAGAGAAAAATTCAATTCTATCCAATCTACAAGAAGCTATAAACAAAAGCTATTAAAATATTTTCAATTGTCAGCATGCTGACACATTCATTTTGAAAAATGTAAAAAGAACAATACTTCATAGGAGTGTCAATGATAAACAACCACCCATTTTGAAAAATCATTAAGTGTGAAACAATGATGTTAATGGGTATAAAAATAAAAATATTATTTTTCTTATTCATTTATTTTATCGCATTCATAAATTTTTTTATTTATAACAAAATAAAGCATTAAGAAATCAATTGACTGAAATCGCCTGAAGATACTGAAATGCTGAAACCAAGGTAGCAGAATTGGCTGATCCCCCTAATTATATGTGCGTGTGTGTGTGTGAGTGCGTGTGCGCGCGTGCGTGTGTGTGAGTGCGTGTATGATGGTTGCCAACTCGTGTCCGTGTACGGCCATTACTACATATCTTTTGGGAGAATATCTACTGATGTGCTGAATGAATGTGGCTCTTTATCCCAGCAAGGGACCTGGCACAAACAGGGCACTTAAGAGCTGCAACAGTGGGGGTTACATTATCATGCAATTTAAAATGTTGTATGAAACAGCTTACTGCAAATATCACATTTCAGTTGCTGGACGTCTATGGCTTTATAGTCAATTGCCACCCGCCGTCGGTGCGCTCTAAAGCCACTCCTTAGACCAAACATCGACAAACACACTCTACCACAATCTGTTCATGTCAGATGAAGCTGCCTGCGGGTGTCTTCACGAAGTTCAACAGAGATACTTTTTACGCACATCTCTTTTAAGCCTTGTATACCTCCTCCTCTTCTAGTCAAAGTGGCACCTTCCACTCCGAGCAGCCTCATTCCAATTATTGCAATCAGATACACATTCTTCTCAATGTTCACAAGGAAAGCTGCATTTCCTCAGCACATCCTTGACGCAGTCCTTAAAGTGCATCTTAGGTTTGACAGCATTTCTCTTCCTTGTTCACAGCTCAGCATAAAACAATTGCTTTGGAATGCGGCTGTCAGCCATTGTGATGAGGTGTGGCCCACCCACTGACTCGACACTATCACAGCCGCTCAACTCTTGCATGTCTACATCATGA
Organism: Acanthosepion esculentum; assembly: GCA_964036315.1. Taxonomy (NCBI): domain Eukaryota; kingdom Metazoa; phylum Mollusca; class Cephalopoda; order Sepiida; family Sepiidae; genus Acanthosepion; species Acanthosepion esculentum. The sequence continues at coordinate 2,121,277 of OZ038487.1, read as the reverse complement.
ACAAACATTTGCCAGGTAATACCAAGGATACAACATAAGGAGTTCTGGTGGAATCTCTCAAGCCTTTTTATTTGTCTACAGTAAACCACACACGCCTCACAAGTATAAAGAAGTGTTGTAAGCACATATGCACGATAGACCTTTAGCTTTGTATTCTCTGAAATTCCATGCTGAGATCACAGATGTTTATTCAGTTTTCCAAATGTGTTGCTAGCTTTTTGTATGTGGTTTGAAATTTCCACATCAAGATCACAGAACATGCTCAATGTGCTCCCAAGATACACAAACGGGTAAACAGCCTTCAACCTTTTACCAGAGACAAAGATGCTTGGTTCACAATATGGCTTTTCTAGAGCTGGTTGGTACATGACTACTGTCTTTTTCAAACTAATAGTCAATCCCAGTGCAGTGCATTCATTAGAAAAAGCATCTATGAGATGCTGCATATCTGCTTCCAAGTGACCCATAAGATCAGTCATCAGTAAATTCCTGATCAGCATCAAGTAAAAACCTTCGACTTTGCATCAAATCTCCTGATGTTAAACAACTTTCCTGTTGAACAATAGCAAATGTAATACCAAGGTTGCAGTTCTTAGATGCTTGTTCAAAAACGATAGAGACGTACATGCAAATATGGTTGAAGCCGGAATGTCGCCCTGCTTAAATCCATCTTCATCTGTCACCAGCTCAGAGAGCTTTACACCAACATTAACCCATGTCTTCATATCATCATGAAACAAGCAAAGAATGGAAACAAACTTTTCCAGACATCCCAGTTTCCCTAAAATATTCCACAAAGCCTGTCAAGTCAACAAATACCTGGTAGATATCCATATTCTGCTCGATACACCTTTCTTGCAGTTGTCTGTCTGTGAAGATCATATCTACAGTGCCACACCCTGACACCTGACTGTGACTCCAGAAGAGCTTCATTAGTAACGTGGTGCAACAAGCAGACCAGCAGACCTCCACAAAGAACCTTGCCCCGACAACAGACAACAGCGATATGCCGTTATAATTTCCACAGTCATCTCTGTCCCGCTTGCCCTTGTACAAAACAACCACAACAGCATCTTTCCAGTCATCTGGTACACTGTTATTACTCCAGGTATCCAGCAACAACGAATGAAGCCGAAACAAAAGACTTTCTCCTCTGTACTTAAAAATCTTGACATGCAGCCCGTCTGACTTTCCACCATTAAGTTTTCTGACAGCATTTTCAACCTCCTCAAATGTTGGAGGCTCTATGATAAATTCTTTAACAGGCTTCATCAGCCTCCGAGTACCTATTGAGAAGCTCGTCAAAATGTTCACACCATCTCAACAGAATAACATCAGGATCTCGAAGAAGTTTTTCCCATCCTTCCTGTTGCCCCTTAGAATGTTTTGTATGTCGGAATACATTCAGCTGTTCTTTAGCCATTAGGAGGAATTTTATTTTTACTTTTAATTGAATCGATGGATTTTTTTTTTATGTATGTATCTAGAGTTATAAGAATGTTTTATTTTCCAAACATGGTTGGCATATTGTGGGCATCTTCATAGTTGAGGTTATTGAGTGTTGACATTTTCTTTTTTATTAATAATGCTTCCATTATTTTTAGCCTTTTTTACGTTTGGATGAGGGTATTATCCTTGTATTTTCTACAAATATGTTGCAGGTGGAGTTTGGTAGGTTTCCATGTGTATTTAAATGGACCGTAATTGAGCTATGCCCAGAGAGATGTAAAATGAGTCTTCTTGTTAAGCATGTTGTAGTATATTCAATATAATTATTCATGAATTTGGTTCGATCAGGAACACAATACCTTAAGGGACATATAAATTCATAAATAATATTGGTTCTCTGTAATTTGGATCTTGCAGATAATTTATTGCTGATGATGAGGTTAATAGTTTTAAATTGTTTTTATAGTAGATAATTAATTTAATTTTCTTATTTTTATCATGTGTGTGTGTGTGTGTGGGGGGGTCTCTGTGTGTGTATCTGTGAAACTCATCTTTTCAGATGCAGCAACTCACTCAGAAATCAGATGCATCATTTCTAACCGTAGCTTATGATATTATATGCGCACAGGCAAACATATACAGAAAAACATTCATGCACATTCCGCAAATTCTGTTTGCTTTATGACATTAGAGCTGGTCATTAATGCTAAGTGCAGTATGCTGATTAGATTCAAGCATGGCCCTAGCCAGCATAATTTGCAGGCTCTGAAGGCTGTTCACAGCAAGACGGAACAAACGGCTAATGACTACTGGCTCCAACTGTCAGATAGCATCCAACAGGTTTTGGACACGACCAACACTGAAAACACAAACGAGGACATTAAAAAACTAAGAAAGAATTCTGAAGACCCTGAAATCAAAGACATGGCAGTTAATTATGAACAAAGACATGCAAATGGGAAGATGAGAAGAGAACTAAGTAGAATTTTACTCCAGAGAAAATTCCATAATTGAAGAAGCCCTTGATGATATTGCCAGTCCTAGAAGAGCTGAAATCTGAACCTACAGAGAAAGATCTCAGTAAAATTAGCTTATGGGAAAGCACTGGGTGAAGATAGTATAGTGCCAGGGGTCATTGAATAGGGCTAAGAGATCCACAGTTGACATGATCAGCTCCTGGAGAAATATAGTGAACAACAGATGCTACTGTACTTTGCCTTCATTGATCACTAAAAGGTATCACTGTTACCTGGAAAAGGTATCACTGTTACTTGGAAAAGTCTATTTCAGTTGCTAATGAAAATTGACTGAGGATCATCACCTCCTTTCCTGAGAACATGCAGGGTGTGGTCAGCTATGATGGTGAAATTTCAGTGCCCTTCAAAATTCAGAGGGACATAAAACAAGGATGCGTTTTAGCACTGACTTTGTTTGGCATTATCTTTTCCATATTACTGAACTTTGTGTTTCGATTATTCAAAGAAGGTCTATACTTACACACAAGAGGCAATTGGTCAACTTGGTCTGTCTGAGGCTAAAGACTGAGGTGTGTAGAGTCCTCATCAGAGAGATGTTGTTTGCTGATGATGCAGCACTGACCATAGACACTGAACAAAACCTCCGACAACTGATCTCTCAGCTTAAGTATGCCTATAAGAAATTCAAGCTGAGTATTAACATAAAAAAGACAAACATCATGAATCATGATTTTTCTGCATCTCCAACTATCAGCATCAATGACATGGTGCTTGAAGACACAGATTATTTCTGGCCTCTACCATCACCAACAATCTATCAATTGACATGGAAAATGAATAAACGTATTGCCAAATTCAGCAAGAAACTATGGGACAACAGTCACCAAAAGCTAAAAGTATTTCAGACACATGTGTCCTTTGCAGCAGGAAAACCCTACATCAAGGAGGAAAGCCACTATCTCTGCTGCCTACGATACATTCTTAGCATCACATGGAGTGACAAAGTTTCCAACACTGCTATGCTAGAGAAAGCAGACTCTGGGAATATGCATCTTCTCCTCTGGAGAAATCATGGCTGGGTCATGTACATGAAATGAATGATAGCTGTATACCAAAAGACACCTGTCCAATAGGCCGCTGTGAACTACATTTCAAGGACATCTGCAAGAGGGACTTGAAACTCACAAGCATCAACTTTGGTAGCTGGGAACAGCTAGCAGATTGATTGCAGCAGTTGAGACCATGCTGTTCAGGGAGGAATCATGAAATGCAGGAAAAAGCAAAAGCAACTGTTTTGAGATCAAAAGACAAGACAGGAAGCAGAGAGACCAATCTCAGAGTTTCATTCCACATTCTTGATTCATCTACCACACCTGCAGAAGAGCGTGTCATGCAAAGATTGAACTGTTAAGCTACTCCAGATGCTGCTCACAAATGGACTGAATTTTGACTAAACAGGGTGCTACCATTATATCAAGTAATAAATGGATGCATATATATATATATATATATATATATATATATTTGAAACTAACTGTTAAAGATCAGAAAACAATGTAGGAAGCAGAGAGAACAATTTCAGACTATCATTCTACATTTCAGTATTATCTGCCACACCTGCAGAAGAGAGTGCCATGCAAAGTTTGGAGTGTTAAGACATTCCATTTGCTGCTCACAAAAAGACTGAATGCTTGACCAAATAGGGCCCTACCATTCTCACATGATAAACAAATGCCTACTAATATATATATGTCTGTATGTGCACACATATTTTGAAAAGTATTTTCTCTGGTGCACCAACTGACTAAGGGATCAGAAGTATCATTTCTAACAGCCCCAAGCCTACACAAGACATTGTTACAGTTATTGACCGAAATTCTGTTTGCAGATGATATGGCTTTTGTAACCGACTCAGTTTCAGGCTAGCAAGTAATGTTCTTCTTTGAAATGCTACCAAACTCTTTTGGTTTCAGAATCAGCATAAAGAAAACTGTCATCTTCCACTTTGTCAAGTGTTCCATCCACCTTCTGTATCTATCAGTTCAGCAAAGATGAACACAATTCAGAATTTGACCTCCTCTATGATGTGATATATCCTCTAATGTCAGGCAAGACAAATGGTTAAAGAACAAACTGGTAAAAGAAAACCAAGCCTTTGAAAAGATTCACAAATATGTCTGGACCAACAAAACTCAAAGGAAAGGTATATAAAGTCATCATTCTATTCTATGGTGCCAAATGTTGGGTTATATACCAGCACTCCCTCAAATGCTTGTAACTAAACTACCGCCACACCATTCGCCAAGAATGCTGGAGTAACATCTTCACATACATCAAAATCCTTCAAAGTGCCGCTGCTTTCAACATTGAAATACTGCTATAAAAAATGCAGTTCACACTTGATTGCCTCTGTACTAACAATAGAAGGATTGACTTCCCAAAACTGGTGAGTAGACCTTTGGTTAATACAGCAGAGACATACCACAAAATAGATATGGGGATTCTGTAAAAAAGATACTCATCTCCTGTCATATTAATTACCACATATGAATCTATTGACAGGCTCTTTTAGTGTGACAAGATTTTTTAGATGACAATTCTTAGGTGACTCTAAGCAAAGGAGAGCAGACAGCACTATAAACTTAGTGTATTCTTTTTTGTCCACATACTCACTGCATAAAGATTTGTCTGTCATGCATCGATCTTACCAATGAGTGGCAATCCCATGACAGACGTGGAACTCCCTCCTGAACCCTCATTTATAAGACAGACAAAGTCTTGCTAATGATGAAGAGGATAGATATATATTGTTTGCCATATTTACAAGGGAACGGTGCTCATTATTGAAAATGGAGCCTTTATAGATACAGACAATGTGAACATGGTAACTGTTGATACTTATATCCACTGTCTATATCTATATTTATATATATAGATCTAAACAAGTTTTATTACATTCAAATAACAAGATCTGCTTATAATAATTTTGACTATCTCAGTCATTTTCAAGAATTGGGTATTATCAGTATGACTGACAAGATTTTATATATATATATATATATATATATATATATATATATATGTATTTTGAAATGGACAAAGTCCGACAATTATTTTAAGACATTTTTACGTTTATACATTCTTTTTATAGATACAAATATTTAAGTAAATGCTCTGTTTTATAATAAACAGTATTAATAACATTTACTGTCCTGAATGTCCGAGAAATTTTCAAATAAGATATTCGTTCTCCGACAGGAATCGAACCTGTATCCTATACAGAACCGCCATTTAGCCCGACGTACCTTAACCGATCGAGCAACAGAGAATCATTCGATTAGCAAGGTTGATTTTACTGCTTTTAAACTTCAATCTTCCATTTGTTTACATTTGGATACGCTTTGAGCAGATATGAATGGACGTGAGAGATTCATGGAAGATTGAAGTTTAAAAGCAGTAAATACTTAAATATTTGTATCTATAAAAAGAATGTATAAACATAAAAATGTCTTAAAATATATATATATATATATATATATATATATATATATATATATATATATATATATAGTATAGCTGGCCACTCATATTCAAGGATACCTGTCTACTAGGGCAGCTAGCCAATTCCTATTGCAGACGCTTGCTCAGATGCATTTGCATTTATTCACCACCCACAGAGCCATCCTGAGCAGACCTTAGTTACAGTTTCTGGGAAAGAACGTGTTATCTAATGTAATCAACAGTTTGAACAAGGCCAGCACGTTCAAGCTCTTGGCCATGATGACTTGTGACTTTTGTACTAGCACAGCTATCGACAGCACCCAAGGGTTCTGTTTACCCAATTTCACTCACATGGTTTGGGTCAGCCCGTGGCATGGTTTACAGGCACTTTCCAAATGTGCCACATATGCTTTAAAGGCACTTTCTGAAGGTGCCACATATATATATATATATATATATATATATATATATATTAGTATTGTGATGCACTAAACATATGATGATTTAAAACCCAGGCATATGTACCAACCAACTGACACAAACATATATGTACACAAACGCGCATGTGTACATATAACAAAAAGAGTCTCTGACTTGTGCATCCAAGATGCATTGTGGTTCTTATTACGAACACTAACGTGACAGATGGTCAAACAGGAAAATAAAGCCAAATTCAATAGAAGGAAAACCAAAAAATCCCTCACTCTTAGAAGTAAAGGTTTTCAGGTCCTATAAACCATTCAGATTTATGATTTATAAATATTCTTTCTTTAGTATTCAAAATATCTGTAGGAAAATTATAAAATAATAGGATCTTAGGGAAACTCAAATTGCAATCACTCTAATCTTTTGAAAATTATAATTCAGTTTTACTTGCCAAATTTATGCAAAATATCCCTTAAAGTTTCTTAAAATGCAACAAAAACAAACTGCACAATACAAGCATGTGCACATGTGCATATATAAATGCAGTAACAGGGCCAACTAGAGTTGCTCAGAAAAAAATGACCAGAAATATGAAATACAAGAATAAATGTTTCTGTCCTTCATAGAAAATGCATTATGTTGGCTTGAAATGAATCTTTAATGACGTCTGAAGATATCACATAATCTGTGTCATAATTGGATATCTTATGAGTCTTTATGTCAAAAAGGATATCAATGGATGTTGTTGGTCAAGATCATTGCATGCACATACAAAGACTAGCCACCAGTATCAGTAAAGGTATGCACTCTTATATTTTATATAATTATACCATTTCATATTTGCTCTATTTATGGGAGAAGAGTTGCTTAATATCTGAAATAGATTGATTTGTTTTTTATGATTTATCAACCTTTTTGCAGTTTATTTAAAGCAAGAGTATTTTTTTACATTGTAGGAATATTTTGGAGACAGTAATGATTAACTGATGAAAGTCCTACTAATTAACCCATAGTTGGGAGGAGAAGTGGTGGAGTTATACCTTTCTCAAGGATATTTGTGCATAAGTGAATATAACAGACCTGACAAGAATTGGAACTCGGCTCTTCGACTACCATTTCCGAGCTGTTATCCATTACACCACTCACACATCCACACATACAGTACCTCATATTTCCAAATGGTCACCCATCTAGGTATTGGCTAGGCTTGATGTTGCTTAACTTTGGTGAATGTATGAGAACAAATGTTTTGATGTAATGTGGTAAATATGAGATTATTTGTAGATTTAGATAGAGAAGTCAACAAAGACATGAAGCTGATAATTACAATGTAGTTTTTATTTCTATGTCTACACTCCCCCCTCTCTCTGAATATATATATATATATATATATATATATATATATATATATATATATATATATATATATATACAGTGTAACCCGGATATAAGAGAGTTGTTGGGACCGGAGAAGAAGTATCTTATATCCGGGTTTGGTCTATTATATATACATTAACACAGGCTCTAATTTTGGACCAGAGAAAATCTCTCTTATATCCGGGTTACACTGTGTATATATATATATATATATATATATATAGATAGATAGATAGATAGATAGATAGATATAGATATGTGAATATGGCATATCGGTGTGGAAAGTGGGATTGGTATGCTGAGTTCAAATTCAAGACAAGGTATTTGTGGTTACTTTCAGTGAACTACCCTTGTTGAAAACATGAATTAACTTATTGTCTCCCACGACAATGGCTTAAGCACGAGGGCAGACTAGGCTCTCTACCCTTGTCTGACAACCAATCTATGAGAAAGGTAACTCTGGATGCCTATTTGGAGACCAGCATGTCTCATTTTTCTGTTGTCAGTTCTTCAAAAAGAATGGCTGGTTCTTCACCACTATAACCAAATCTCAAGCCCTCATACATGGCAGATTCCACCACATATACAGGAAATTTGATTAAAGGGAACAGACAAAGAATATTCTTTTTAATTTTCTAATTTAACCTTTTCTGTTTCTGTCAAGTAAACATGATTAATGGAAGAAGAGAAAATGTTTAAAAGGTTTTCATAATGTCCTTTCACCTATTCTCTTATTTATTGTCAATAGCAAAAACCAAAAATTCTGATTATAGATAATTTTATAAAAATTTAAGTTTCTGTTAAATAAATGGCCAAAAGTGCTCCATCAAAATTTTTAGATAGTTTTTTCTCACATATATTAACCATTGGTCTACATTGATTGCACCCGAATAAAAAAGGTGAAATCCAAAATTAAAATATTACTTGCCTGTCGTTTTTAATCAATCATGTATTAATGAAGAATTGCTGCCTAACTATACGATCTTACAAATTTTGCAGATGCTTTCTCACAGATTCAATACTGCCAGTCACTCGCAACTTTGTCTCTATTTCCATGGAAAATGTTTTGATGAAGACCATCCTTTAATTTGACCAATTTAGACCTTTACAGCTCAGACACAACCATGCCACTCCCATAGAGTCGAATCATCCTTATTTCCTTTGTATTCCAAATGCAAGAAGTAAGTTACAATGATTTCCCAACTGCAACTTTGTGGATGCTTCCTGAACACTATAATCTTAACCCCTTCAAGTCAACAGTCAGTCATTGTTTACCCTCCATATTCTCATAATTTTCACTTCCTGCCATATCACCTTATTCATCATATATTATACAAGATGCCAATTTGGCTGTACAAACTTCAATGCCTGACACTGGAGTTAAAGTACAAACATATAGATTTTTCAGAACATTTCACAAACCTGACTTGAAATAAAGGGTGATGGCAATGCTGTTAAGTGTGAACACGTTCTAATGAGATTGGCTTTTGCAAAAGACAAAGACCAATAATTTGGCACCAAGCAGAATGTATGAGGGTCAGAAGAAATCAAATAGAAAAATTTGGTCAAAATTAAAAATTGAAAAGATCTGGTGGAAAATTGGCAATATTTGCCATCAAGCAAACAACGTTTTCACAGACAAGCATTGAGGCAGATTTGTGATATGTTAGGAATGTTCTTTTGTATCTGAGACAGAAGAGCCTGTCAATGTTGTGTGATAGCCATGGTTTAAAGAAATAACAGAACTGGCCAACAGAATTAACAAAGTTTGCAATAAAAAGAAAAAATAGAAAGGAAGAGGGCAAAAATGAAATAATATCAAAGCAAGCAAGCAAACAATATATGCAAAGCAAATTAACAGGTAAGAAGGCAAAAAGTTCACAAACTAAGAATTGACATCAGCACACAAAAGCAAGGACAGACAAGCAAATACAGTGGTCAGTCTTCTAGGCAAGGCAGATCTAGACAGAGCTTATTTACTTTGCCTCCCCACAAGACAGGATGTGGAACGAGGCCGTTTTTTATGTGGGGCGAATCTGAGACTGTAGGCTTGGGCAAAAGTTCCCCATAGACCCTGCATACACAAGTTTGGGCTTGTCTACCTCCTAGGATGTGACTCTGGCTTTTGGCATAGACTTGTTTGGGTTCCTCTCTGCCCGAATGCAGAGAGTTCGACAAGTCATCCTGAATGTGACACTTGTTTTCAAGTCCCCCATGTCTTTCCATACAGTTTGTGTTTGAGGGGTTAAAACTTTTTAAATGTCTATCAAGCTATGCAGCTTAAATGTGAGGGGCTTGAGAGATTGGGTAATGCTGCCTGCCTGCTTCGTAATCTCTTGTCGTTTGGTATAGATCCAAGAGACACATTTTGTTTGCAAGGTTGATGCTCATGTACTGTCTAGCAACTTTGTTGTCTATTTAGCATATGGGGACCAGCTGGCCAAGGGTGTTTGCCTGCTGGTTAAACATACGATGTGAAGGTGGGGCTGAGGCATGTGCCACTTGCATCTTTCCTCTTATCCTTTATCAATTATCTGTACTTCCTCTCTGCAAGGGTCCATAAGAAGGTGCTCGAGGGCTTGCTGTTCTCCCTCTTGTGGGATGGTCACAAGCATCTGATCTGCAGAGCAGTCGTTGCCTAACATCTGTGTCATGGGAGGCTGGGAATGCCACATTGATGTGCCATCAGAATGCCTTGGCTTTCCTTTGCTGTGCATTGACAGAGAACTCAATCTTGGAGGGGAGTGTTAGAGATGCCTTCCCTAGCCTTACCATCACTCCTCCCATTTCTAGAGCACTATCATATCCTGGAATGAGTTGAGATTCCTCCAAAAGTATTGTGTGACCTTGAAGGTCATTCTTCAGTACAGTGACCTTTCACAGACTCACAGGTTATTGTATCATGAATTAGTGGAGGGGTTTGCAAAGGATCCTCTATGTGGGTGCATAAGCTCATGATGAAGATCAGAACTGGTAGAAAGCATTTCAGCAAAAGGTGGGTAACAGTGGCAAGCTTAATTCATGTGAACGGGGACAGCCTTGATTTTCTTTTTTAAGTCCCCTTTGATGCAATGGGGTGGTTTCCTGTGAAGCCTCTCCTAGTTAAGTTAGATACTATATGTTTACTTAGTTAATATGAGTAAGTGTTCTTCTTGGCCTGTTCCTGGCATTCTCGTTTGTTATGATCCATATTGAAATTCCAAACCTCTCAAGTTTGTTTTGTCTCCTGTTTTTGTATCTCAACTGGGGTCATTTTTTGATTTTCCCACCTTGTCATTTATTTTTCCTTCCTACTCTATTGTGCTTCTTGTTTCTGTCTATTTAAAGAATACAGCGGCCACTCTTATTATTTTTGAGTGTTGGGCACGTCCTACTAACATATTGTTTTAGATTGAATGCTTTTGTGATATTTTCATTTATTTTGGGTTCGTCCAATCCCACATCATTTCACGTTCAGGAAATTTTTATAAGAAAAAAGTGACATATTTTGAACTTTTCAAATTTTTAGGCCATGGGGTGTTTTGTAGGTTCCCCATAAAAATGTGATATTGTGGTATATGTAGGATTGAATGGGTTGTGAATCTGATTAACTAGGTCTAGGATAGTTAATGTTGACCCACTCACCCCACTTTGTCTTTGGCCTTGTGCCACAATTGTTCACTTTGCAGATAATAAATATACATTCCCAGTTGAATTGAAATCAACACAACCATCTGACAATGTTGCCAATGAGCCACAGTGTATGACAACACATCTGAAGGGGTCATTCTATCCAAATTCTCCTCTGTCTGCAATGTTGATCCTTTTTAGAAATTGCTACCCTAATTCAGTCAGTCATCTAGCAATTGATGTTTACTCCTTTCTTCTCACTTTCCTTCACAACCTTCTGTAGGAGTTCTTTTAGTTTCCTTTTCTGAGTCTGCTACCAACACTGTCATCTGTATATCTTATGTTGTGGCCACCAATAATGAGTCTTAGATGTGGTTCTACAGAAGGATGCTGAGAATATCATGGACCAAATATGTGAGCAACGATGAGACAGTGGTAACAAAAATTACACTTATGTTTAACATCAGGAAGAAACTGTTGAAATTTTATTTTCATGTTCATGAAATTATTATATATTTTTATAAAGAAGAAAGCAAAAAAAACCAAAAAACTTTTTTAGGCCATAGGGTGGTTTGTAGCCCCCCCCCCCGTGAAAATGGCGTATGTAGGATTGAATGGTGATGGACGATTTCTAGTGGTGAATGAGCAAATTGTAATGGATGAATGGGTTGTGAATTCGATTAGTTAGGTCTAGGAGAGTTAATGTTGACCAGCCTCACCCCACTTTCTCTTTGGCCTTGTGCCACAATTGTGTATTTTTTAAACGCAATAAACATACATTCCCCAGAAGATTGAAATCAACAGTCACCATAAAGAGCAACAATGGACAGAGGGAAACAGGAATTCTGCTTTGGTTATAAGCTCACTTTCCAACAGGATGGGGATCCAAAGTATTAGGTTGTTTGGAAAATAATGTCCAATTTTAGAATCAACTTTTTCTGATCTAATATGTTATTATAATAGTTGCACAAAAATATATTTACTCATTCCTAATGATTAAAGTGTTGTCTTTGTTAATTCAATTTCATTCAGAATTTAACTTAAAACATTATATACCTCGTCATCTTGAACAGGAAAAAGAAAAGATGCATTCAGTTTTTTCCATGAGTTCAAGCCTGAACTTAACGCTTTTCAAACTTCTGACAACATTAACAGTGCATAGCATGAACGATCCACTTGTGATTAGATAGTGTGCTGCTTGTTTGTGAAGTTCCCCAATGGGGATACAAGTCTTAAAGATCAAAGGTGGTAGAGGATGTTGATTTGCAATTGGCAATCAGCACAAAACCCTTGTCAAATGTCAAAGTACCAGAGAAATGTTTCAGACAATGGGTGTCAATATTTCAATATCAGACCACCTCAAGAGAAGTGGCAAGGTGAAGAAATCTGACAAATGGATTTCACAAGAACTCAGTGAAAGTCTAAGGGTTCAGTGTTTTGAAACGTGTTCAATGCTGCATCTGGAAAAATTTGAATGATCCGTTTCTTGAATGAATAGTGACTTGTAATAAGAAATGGATCCTTTATGACAATTGTAAATGATTGTGTAGTGATATGCAAATTAGTATAATATGCATCTGAGCAGGTAGCTCATATTTATAAACTGACACCATCTAGAACAAGGCAATAACGCTTACTTAGCATTATACACAACAAAACAATGGCGTCGGCGATAGGATCCTCTTTGGTCCTTGAAGACCCAGAATACGTAGATACGTGGATTCGTTGCTTCGCTGCTAATACGAGATGTAAAAAGTTGTCAAGGGAAACATGAGGCCAAAGAAAAGACTGGTGATTGCAGAAAGGACCAAGTTTATGGCAATGAAGCAGGAAGTGGATGAACTGATAGTAAAATATTTACACCGGTTAAGAAGTGCGAGTAAATACTGTGAATTCGAAAAACTAGGAATAGGAGAGCAGACAACGGAAGAAGAATTAATCCAACTAAGATTAATTGAAGGTATGCATAATTCAGCACATAGATATAAGTTGATGGAACAGTTACAACTTACAAACATGCCCTTGAATATGTGTCTAGAATTTATACAACAGCAGGAATTAATACATACCTACAACCAAAATAAAAATAAATCCTACGAAGAAATAAAGGCCGAAACATATACTATACAAACAAAAAGAAAAAATTGTGCGTACTGTGGAAAAATTCATGAAATGAAAAAAGAAAAATGCCCAGCCTATGGAAAAACATGTTGAAAGTGTTTAAAAAAAAATCACTTCAAAAAAGTATGTAAAACGAAAAATGTGGAAAGAATAGAGGATGAAAATAAACAGATTTTTAATGTAAAAAAATGATAATATACAAAATAATGGATCTAAGAACGGAGATACAAAAATAAAAATGAAAATCAACAACTGTGTTGTTGAAATGCAAATCGACACAGGTAGTGTAGTCACGATAGTACCCAGAAATTTGTGGGAAAAAATGGGAAAACCGTTTTTAAAAAAAAGCAACGTACAATTACGTCAGTTTGATGGCTCGATTATACCAATTATGGGTTACTTTGAAGGTTCAATAGAACTAAAAGAAAAATATGAAATAGTACCCGTTATAGTTACAAATTGCTGAAAAATGCATGGACTACTGGGGAATGACGTATTAAAAATAAATTCAACGAAGTTGATTAATGAGATAGAAATTGAAAAAACAGGAAAATTAAAAAATTATGAAGCTAGCCTGAAATTAAAAGAAAATGTTTCCCCCTCCTACTACGAAGCGAGAAAAATACCAGTGCATTTGTTACTGTTGGTAATAGCTAAATTGCGAAAGTTAATAAAGGAAGACTTAGTAGAACCGGCCCCTCCAGGAGGAAGTAAATGGGCATCACCCATTGTGGTATTGAAAAAAAAAGATGGTGACTTGAGAATTTGTGGAGATTATAAAATAGAGGTGAACCATAAAGTCTGCGCCGACTCGTACCCTATTCCGAATGTGGAAGTAGCTTTACATAAACTTGCTGGAATGAAAGTATTTTCAAAGATAGACCTAAAATCAGCTTACCACCAAATACCGATAGATGAAAATTTTAAAGAATTGACGACCATAAACACACCTATAGGCCTGTTAAGGTGGAAAAGGATGCCGTATGGCATAAAAACGGCAAGTGCAATTTTTCAAAAAGCAATTGAAAAAGTAATAGGAAATGTTGAAAATACCATGTTATCAAGATGATATATGTGTTGGAGATTTAAATGAAGATGATTTAAAGAAAAAAACTGAAAATATACTGAACCGGCTAAGAGACGCTGGTATGACAATAAATACAAAAAAGTGTGTAACCAACAGTAATGAAATATCATTTTTGGGTTACTCAATATCAAAGGAAGGGATCTCTCCAGATAAAGTACTAATAGAGAAAATTCTAAAAGTGGCTACACCGAAAAATAAAAAAGAGTTGGAGTCCTTCTTAGGTTTGGTAAATTTTTATAGAAAATACGTACCAAAATATAATGAGTTGACAGAAACATTTGCAAAGTTAAGAAAAAAAAAATGTGGAATTCATTTGGTTAGAACACCAACAGAAAGCCTTTGAAAACTTAAAACAAAGTCTGGCAAAAAAAGCCAATAGTACAAATTTTTGACCCTAAGGAGGACATAACTCTAACTACTGATGCTAGTGAGCAGTCCATATCTAGTATTTTGTCACAAGAGGGGCATCCCATAATGTACTTATCAAGGAGATTAACAATGACTGAACACAATTATTCGAATATAGAAAGGGAGACACTAGCCATAGTGTGGACAACGGATAGAGCAAGACAGTTTTTGATGGGAAAAAAATTCTTGTTGAAAAGTGATCACAGACCACTGGAATTTATTTTCAACCCAAGAAAAGAACTACCGAAAGTTACAACGTCCAGAATATTATGTTGGGCGATTAGACTGATGGCGTTCGACTTTGACATTGAATATGTTAAAGGGAATACGATACCGCACGTTGATGCCTTATCTAGATTGAGGTTTTATAGAGAGGAGAAGGACAAAAACGACGAGGAATTTGAAGACACATTCTTGCACCTTGTAGAAACCGATGTAATATCTGTAGATAAAATGGCTACTGAAACTACAAATGACCCAGTGTTAAATAGAATAATGTTGAGGATAAAACAGAATCGTTGGGGAAATTGTTCAATGGCTGAAAGACCATTCAAAGAAATCAGACATAAAATGACGATAAAAAACGGGGTAATATGTAATGGAGACTTGGTAGTTCCCCCAGAAACATAGAGGAGACAGGTTATAAAAAGTGTACACGATGACGTACATTGTGGAGTTGCAGCTACGCAAAGAAGATTAAAATTGGAAGCGTGGTGGCCGGGGTACTCAAGAGACGTAGAAGACTACGTAAAAAGATGCAAAAAATGCACAGAACTCCGGAATTTCAAGCAAAAGAAAATACATGTGTGGCCCCGAGAAGTAGAACCATGGAGCAGAGTACACATGGACCATGCCTATGTCAATGGGATAGGATTATTATTAATATTAGTAGACACATATTCAGGTTGGCCTGAAATGGTGAGAGTACCTGATAAAAAAAGTGCCCCATAAAACAAATATTAAAAGTAATACTTTCGAGAAATGGGATACCGAGAACATTGGTGACTGATAACGCACCAGAATTTGCGGATGTTGATTTGCATGAATGGCTAAGAAAAATAGGATGTAGACCTTACAAGACCCCTCCCTACCACCCTCAAAGTAATGGGACAGCAGAAAGGATGGTCCAGACGGTAAAGAAGGGCATAAAAGCATGCTTGCAACAGAAGGAGGAAATCGATGCTTTCCTACCAAGACTATTATTAAGTTACAGAACAATTCTGCATGCGGGCAGGCCGGAAAAAACATCTGCCTTAATGGGCAGACAATTAAGATCCCCTTTGACTATGTCATATGCCACAAATCAAAAGATGTGGTACAAAAGAAATAGGAATATGCAACCCGAATCAGCCGAATTTATTATGCAGAAAGGACATAATACTGCAATATTAAATAAAGAAAATGGGAACAGTGTTCTAGTTCATGCTGACCAAATAAGATCCCAAGGAGAAGAATCGGATGAGGAAATGCCTTCAGAGATGCCCATTATTGATGTAACAGAAGAGTTAATGCAGAGTGAAACTGCGGAGGAAGAAGTAGAGTGGGACGAGTTAGAAGAAGACCAGAGCATGCCAGAGGAACAGTTTGATCATAGATGTGATAGATCTAGATCTCCAAGGGAAAGGAGAGAGATAGGGGAAGATGTTCAGGAGGGCACAAGAAGAAGTACAAGAAGTACTCGCGGCATAAGGCCCCTCCGTTATAGGGAGATGTGGTGATATGCAAAGTAGTATAATTTGCATATGAGCAGGTAGCTCATATTTATAAACTGACACCATCTAGAACAAGGCAATAACGCTTACTTAGCATTATACACAACACAACAGATTGACTCACTGGCTTCATCATGACAAAGCACCCAAACACTTTCTGGAACTAAAATTGCACCAAGAGAAGAGATTATGGTGATATTCTGCTGGTCTACCATTGGTTTTATTCATGACAGGTTCTTGGAATCTAACTAGAACATCGCTGCCTAAAGTTTATGATCAGCAACTGACTGGAATGCACATTCAGGTAAAAATAAGACCAGCACTGGTTAATCGACAAGTTCCAATTATGCTTTAGAATACACAATTTGCCACACTCACCATATTCTGCTGATCTTTGGCCCACTATCAAACTTTCAAACATTTTGACAATTTAATAAGCCAAAAAACATTTCATTGCAAATAAGATGCAGAAATTGCATTCAAAAATTGCTTTAGAGATTTATCATAAAGGCATGAATAACCTTATAGTGCAATGGCAGAAATGTAAAGATGTTCAGGGTTCTTATTTTGACTGATTTAAACTCTGTTTAAATTCATTAATTCAGGAATAAAAGTTGATTCTAAAATCAGGCATTATTTTCTGAACAACCTAATATATATTCAAAACGCCACAAGAATGGTAAAAAGTAAAGAAAGATAAATGCTTGATTGCTTATGCCTGTGCCTTGACTGGAACCTGAAAATGTATGACAAAGGGCTGAATGTAATTCAGCACCAGAGATTATCATTAAAATGGCAAAATACACTCTTTTATTCAATGATTGCAGTTGCTTATTAAGGAACATGATGCCTTGACTGAATGAATAAATAATTATAGGAAAATTCAAACAATCAAGCTTTGTTTTTCTTGAGAGGATTCATACAAATGATATTAATTGATGTCATCATTCTCCACTGATGCAATTTTGAAAGTTTGTTTTTCAGGTTGGAGTGGACACTTTGCAAACTAAAGCAAAACATGATTTTCCATTCTCTTAAACATTTTGTAAAATGACTTACATTTTACTTATCTTTTATAAAAATAATTAAGAACTTGTCTATCATTATTGTTAATTAAATACAATTATTAAATTGATAAGAATATCAAATTTTAACAATATATTCTTGGAAATTTTTTAGCATTCATTTTTTTGCTATTGATCCAGGAATATTAAGAAAATTATAACAAAAACATTTTAAGAAAATTAGCCAAAAATTTAGCCAGTGTTAAAACGGCAAATTTAGTTTGTTTTTGAGCAGTCATTTACCAAGCATTTAAAAAAACTTTTGATTCTAAAGCTTAAGTCAAATTATCCTAATACAAGTACTCAATACCATATTAAATGGTAGAGTCTTAATATTTCTCAATCATCACAATCATCAGATAGTCAGCAACAGTTATTTGTGAAAATGGGCATTTTATACTCCTTTGGCAAGTTCAAGATGTGACAAGGATAGTTGATGTGTACATACCATGCACACAACAACTAGACTCACTGAGGGGGAAATGCCTATCCAACCAATGCAGATAAATCACTATTATTTCAGAAAAGAAAAAACCCAAACACCCGAATAAATTCACCAGCATGCTGGGAAACTGCCCAATATCATGCGAAGCAGTAAGATCTCAATAAAGGAGCAGATGGCTAAAAACAAAATAGTGCTCAATAGTACAGGACCCCAAATGTTAAAGCTCTGCCAATTAATATGACATGGAGCCCTTTTTTCTCCAGTGTGATTTTGTGGCATACACCCTTAGGAGTTGCTTATTTATTTAAATTATATGCTCTGTTATGGGGGACTTTGAGTGTATTGTTGAATACTATTTTGCTTTTAGCAATATGCTTCTTTGCTGAGCTGATACTTTTTCCCATGATATCAAACACTTTCGAAGCAGGCTTGTGAATTTCTTTTGGTGTTTGCAATTTTTCTTTTTCTTTTCTCGAATAATGATGAGTTTTTGGCATTTTCATCTTGGGCAGATGGGCATTTCTTCACCCCCAGAGAATTTAGTCGGTATGTGCATTGTATGTATGCTTTGACTACCCTTGTATATATATGAGTCGTTCCGTATTAAATCAACAAGGGTCTGACCATCACTGTCATAGATTTTTTCAAATTTGATACTCTTATAGAGATTCATGATACAAGTTGAATGCTACCTATTTTACATCTCTTGGTCAAAGTGTTCCCAAGATGTGACCCTTTGACCCTTGCCAAAACAGTGAATTTTGAAACATAGTCACAAAGTTTAAAAATCGATGTCTCAGTTTGCTTTTTCATCTATAAAACTAATAAGTATCTTCAGGCAATTTCGGTCAATTAACCAAAATCACCTGAAGATACCAAAAGGTTGAAAGCAAGGTAGCATAATTGGCTCATTTTCTAATTTTCTAGACTTAAAAGCTCAACATGTTAGATTTTTATCTGTCTATATGTGTATTGACCACTTTTTAATACAACTCTCTAATTCAACACTGACTATCAAATTTATTTTATATATATATATATATATATATATATATTTATATATATCGTATATTTGGGCAGTAATCTTTTATACATGTTTCACTGAATGGAATGGACAAATTCTTTATTCTTTTTTTCTAGTCTTCTTATAGTTTTTCTTTTATGAGGATTAAGATTTTTATGAGTGTATAGACTTTCCATAGTGATTATTTACCATTTTCAAGAAGTTTGTTGTTAACATATTTTCCTGTGTGTATAATCCCCACTTATGTCATATGGATGTATCAGTAATTCTAACCTGTATTGTATAAGAATAGTAGTAATACCATGACGTTGGGATACCTTATAGGTATGGCAGAGTAATAAATTGCAGCTTGGATTGACGAATCAGAGAGCTGAGAAATATATATATATATATATATATATTTTAAAATAAAAACAGATTGCTTTAAGGTTCCATATAATAAATTATTTCACCACAGCCCTTTTAAAGGACAGTGGATCATCAGATTTATTTCCAAATGTTGAAATGAAAAAATGAAAATAAATTTACACATTTATGACGGGCAATAATAAGGAAATTCACAAAGTGGGGGCAGTGTAGGGGGTAGAGAGACAGCATTGAGTTAGATGTAACATTTCTATTGTTTCAAATTTAAATTTTCGCTGAAATCTAGACATTGACACTTTAAATCTGTTAACGGAAGTTATATCTTGATATATGAAGTGGGATGGACCAAGAAGTATTTAAAGAAAAAAAGAAAAAGGACATCAGTGTATACATTTTGGGGACTTATAAAGAATGTCTCAGTAACTATTTTTTTTTACCAGAGCTCATATTGCAATTTTGTTATTGCTTTTCTCTATCACTTCATATTACTGGTTCCCATATTGTATTCATTTCTATGCTTGGCCAGATTATGAAATTTTTGTGGCCTAGCATATGTGCTGATTCCTTAAATTTTCATATTTTCCAGTGATGTTCTCTGTCTGTTAATTCAATCTCATCCCATAGGGGGCAGTAATCTCCCTTTTCCTTCCATATGGGGTCAGCTAAGCCTGATTTTTTTTATCTCCCCTCATTTTATGGCTTTACGATGTCCTTGCAATCTTACTGTAAGGAGGTGGCTTGTTTCTCCTTTATATTTTTTACCACAGCTGCACAGGATGGTGTATACACAGTCCTTAGTCATGTTCCCCTCTATGGGGAGGGGTCTTACTTGGAAGAGGTGTCTGCGAAGTGTCAAACCACTTTTGAAGGTTGTCCTGATGTTATATGAACCATAGATCTCTTGTATTTTCTCCTATAATCCTTTCATATAGGGTAGGCAGACTGATGCTGTTTTCTGAGTGTTGTTACCCTCTTGTACCCTTCTATCCCAGTTCGTCAGAGCTGCTGCCATGTACCCAGGGTAGTTGTTACATTGTAGCATACTGCTTATACTGGCCATTTCTTGTTCATCTGTCTCTGTGTCACCACTTATGCTTGATGTTGTAAGCAGTGGATGATACCTTTCTTTACACTGTATGGGTGGTGGGAGTTGATGTTGAGGTATTGTCCTGTGAATATTGGCTTGTGCCATACAGATGTCATGAACCTATAATTTGTTTGAGATATTAGTACATCCAGGAATGTGAGTTTGTTGTCATTTTCTCTCTCCATTGTGAACTGTATTGATGATCTTATTGAGTTCATGTGGTCCAGTAGTAGCTGGACCTCTTTTTGGTGTGGCCATGGTATGAAGGTGTCATCTACATATCAGCCATAGGGTTGGCTTTAGTGGTGTAGATTCTAATGCCATTTCTTTGGAATATTCCATGTATACGTTTGCCATTGCTGGTGATAATGGCAAGCCCATTTTTAACTTTTCATCTTGTTGATATATGTCTGATCCCATTCCAAAGTGTGTTGTTTATGTAAAGAAAATCAGCATCTCCATCAGGTTATCTATTAGTATACTGGTCCTTTCTCCTAGGGAGGGGTCTGAAGGCAGTCTCTCCCTGACTACTGAGAGTGCCTCCTTTGTGGGCATATTGGTGAACAAACTCACCATCTGGTTGGATTGGATGGCAGCATCTTTGATTATTTCCACAAAGTGGGTGGATTTGCAGACATACGATGGTAACTTTCTTATTAATATTAGTTCTACAAGTTCTCAGAGGGTGGCACACAGAGCCTTAGCAGCTAACAATCAGCCTGAGTACAATACCGTCTTTGTGAATTTTGGGGAGAGCATCTATGTGAGTTAGCTTGCTATAACACTGTGACAACTGCCTGTATGTCTTAGGTGGGAAGTGGTCCTTGTTCTTGATTAGGATCTGTGACAGTTTTTATTCTGTTTTCATTGTTGGATCTTTCTTTACTGTAGCTACCGTTTCTAATGAAGTCTTCCAGTTTTTCTGTATATTCCAATTTGTCCATCACTGCAGTTGCATGACCTTTGTCAGCTGGTAGTATGATGATGATGTTTTCATTCCTCTGTAGGGTTCAGATTGCCAGCCTCTCCAGTTTCATGATCTTTGATTTGAGTGGCTTAACATTCTCCGGTATCTGTCTCACTTTCCATCTAAGCTCATCCACTTGAACCTGAGGGATGTTCAAGGCTATATCCTCAATTTGGGCAATGATCTCCAAGTATGGTATCTGCCTGATGGTTGTGGCAAAGTTGAGACACTTGTTTATAGCATTTTGATGAGCTTCAAAAGTGGTTCAACATTTCAGAAACACTTCTTCCGAGTAAGATCCTCCCCCCATTAAGGAGAACATGATTAAGAACTGTTTGTATGTCATCCCGTGAGGCTGTAGTAAGAAATATAAAGGTGAAACAGGCTGCCCCCTTAAGGTAAGACTGGAAGAACATCATAAAGCTGTAACAGGAATGGAAATAGAAAAAATCAGGCATAGCTGACCACATATATGGGATGAGGTTAAAATAATAGACAGAGAACATCACTGGAAAATATGAAAACTTAAGGAGTCAGCACATATGTTAGGCCACAAAAATCTCCTGAGCCAACCAAGCATAGAAATGAATACAATATGGTAACCAGTAACACGGAGTGTTAGAGAAAAGCAGCAATAACGACAAAATTGCAATATGAGCTTGGGTAAAAAGCGGTGACAGAAACATTAAGTTTATAAGTCTCCAAAATTCATATACTGATGTCTTCAAGGCCACATGAGTTGTGAGTTCAATACCTGGCTACTGCAGTAGGGAACGAAATCTTAGAGAGTTGAGTGGAAGGGAGATAACTGAGAGATCTGGAAGAGGCATGGCAAGTGGAACTAGAACAATCTACCCTGGTGGATGAAATAAAGGGTTCAGTTTGAAAGAAAGCCAGAGTATACAATGGCCGAAACATTTTTAATATGGCAATAAAGATGAGGAAAACATTCTGAACAATGTAAATAATATATATATATATATATATATATACACATAGACACACACACACACACACAAATATATATATATATATATATATATATATATATATATATATATATATATATATACACATACACACACACACAAATATATATATATATATATATATATATATATATCTCACATATAGGGATGGTGTTAATAAAACAGTGGCCAATGTATTATAGCAGTGCTATTAAGTATATATTAATAAATAAACATATTATCCCTCACTGGTAGCACAACTTTCATGCACAACTCAATCTTTACTTGTTAAGCATAGAGTCTATATGCAGCACCTGAAAATTGCATTGTGCAAGAAACTCTGAGTCATGCTACCAGTGAGGGTTATATATATATATATATATATATATATATATATATATATATATATATATATATATATATGATAAAATAAAAGAACAAATAGGAAAGCTTCATGCGAAAAACAGAGAAAAAGACAGGAGAACTTGTATTTTCAGTTATGTTTTGGTCAGTTTCCATTGGTCAGACATGTTTCATGTGTATTAAAACTGTGGATAATTCTAGTGCATGTCGGTTTGTGAAGATTCTTGGCTATCTCTACAGGCATCAGATGGTAATGTGTATTTGTAATTGTGCCCATTTGCCTGAGTCTTCACTTTTGTGTGGTCCGCCTGTGGGGGAGTCACAAAGTTCTAATTTATGGCTTGCCCCTTTAAGAATGCATTGAGAATGGAGTCAAAGAAAGATGGCAATGTCATGTTTTAGGCATGTGTTTATACTTGGTAATAATGGTATTATTAAGTTTTCAATGTATTTTCTCATTATTATGTTGTTGGTTTTTAATTAGGTTGGCATTAGTGAAATTAAAGTTATGTTCAGCATTGTTTCGATGCAAAATGAAAGATCAATTGTTCAAACACAAGTCTCTCTTGTGTTCATACATGCGGGCTTTTAGATCATGTGATGTCTCTCACACAGAAACATTTTTGTATTGTAAATGATTTTATTTGATAAATCTTGGCATTTAAATTGGTGTTGGCTTTATTTTCCTTCCTAATTATATCACCAATTGTCTTGGTTGTAACATTCTTAATATTAGGGATCACTAATTTGTTTGCAAGTTTAGTAGAAAGAGTGTTAAAAACCAAAAATAAAATCATCCTTGATAATTGTTAAAAAGTATAGCGAAAAGCGCGCACTCTGAATTACAGAACATTTGGACATTTGGGTGATCCTGTCTCTCTTTTGATTCAGGACTGACTAAGCAGAAGATTTTTCTGAAGTAGGTTGTCTTTTCTTTCAGCAGTAGACTGGCTGCCAACCAAGGCTATAGGAACCAGTCTGTCCTAATATTCAACTCATAACTGAGAGGAGAAAAGATGAATTCATACCTTTCCCACAGTTTATTTGCACATAAGTGAATGTAACATACTCAACTGGAATTTGAACTTGACTCTCCAATTTATCATTCCAAGCTGATACCCATTTCTTCAGAATATACATCTGTATAATTTACTTGAGGAATAAAAGGTGAGCACCATTTTATATAATTTTTTTAACTACCCAGTAATCTTAAAAATTTAGGAGAATATTCTCTGTAATCTAATGCTTTACTGCAGTGCTACACAAACTGGTGGTCCGCAGACCCTGGTGTCAGTACCCTAAACCATTAGCTAATGGTACGCGGACAGTGTCCAGGCCATGCTAAAGAATCATTAAGGTTATATAAGTTTTGTTTTTGTGTTAATAAACTGCTTACTTTTTTATTACTTT
Source organism: Acanthosepion esculentum (assembly GCA_964036315.1). NCBI lineage: Eukaryota > Metazoa > Mollusca > Cephalopoda > Sepiida > Sepiidae > Acanthosepion > Acanthosepion esculentum. Next base: position 2,096,916 of record OZ038487.1, on the reverse strand, counting down.
TTATATGTTTTGATATTGCATTATTTTTTGCAAAATAAATGGAACATAAAAAAATAGTCAACTTGTATTATATTCATTATATATATCGTTTCCAGTATAAATTAATATTACCACAAAATATTACAAGAATGTGACACATTGAGAAACAAAATGCCAGTCCACCATATCAGATAGTTTGAGAAGCACTGCTTTACTGAATGTTACATAGTTGACTTTAAATTTATTATAGTTATTTTCCGATAATGTCATGTATTGGTCATTTGTATTTACAAAATGCAGCACACTTATAAACACACAAAAAAATTCTTTTTAAAATACTGGGAGTCGCAGTTCCATTTATGATTTGTAAATATTAGTAAATATAGTTTTTACTTAATAACAATATCACCTAAGTAATGTAGAGGTTTAAAAATTTATAAATTATTCTAATTAAAATTTGAAAAAAAGCTAAACCACTTCCTGTAAAAATTCATTATTCATCAAAAGAAATTTTTTTCTTAAGATAATAGTGTCCTTAATATATCTTATTCGTAAAAGCCGTTAAAATCTTTTCTAATTAAATAATGTCTTCATTTTATTGTATTTTTTATTTTGCAATTCAGAGCAGATTTTTGGTAACTGGGTATCTTATTTTACAAAAAGAAATTGATGACTTAAATTCTCAAACGACTTCTGGTTAGAAATAATATAAACATTAATCAGCACAAGTAAGAATTTCTTGAAATTTCATAAAATTAAATAAAAGTAGGGTAAAGAAAAATATTTTCAGCAAGATTTTCTAAAAAAGAAATATTTAAAAAATAATTTAATTGATTTGTGAATAATTTCTGAAAGTTCCATTAAAATGCAACAAATATTTGGTTTTTGCAAGAATTTCAAAATCAATGTGATTTTTACCACAAAAAGGTTAAAATTTCCTATGCCAATTTATGGTCACCTGTTGACACACAAAGAATGCCGGGTAAAACGAAGCCTGTAGGCTCAGGTAAAAATTCCCCGTAGACCCCCGTATACATGGGGTCGGGTAGCTGTCTACTTCCCCAGATGAGACTCTGCCCTTTGGTATAGCCTCGTCTGTCCAAAGGCAGAGAGTTCGACTAGCACAGCTGGAGACGAATCTCCAACTAATTGCCAAAGCAAGTCAGTCTGACTAAGCCAGGTATTTACTTAACCCCCCCACTGAGTCAGGTTGTGACACAAGGTTGGTTTTTAACGTGGGGACCCGAGTGTTTTCACCAGGGCCGCTGGTCATAGCTGGTCTTAGCTTGTCCGAGCCGGTCCAAGCTAGTCATAGCCATGATACCACCAGTGCAGGGACGAATCCCTACACCAGGCAAGTATTGAGTGAAGCTCTCAGCCAGAAGGCTGACCAAGCGAGCGATCTGCGAACAGATACTACACTTTGATCCAGGCCACCAGGCCGAGCAGCTCCCAGTGATTTTCTAAGCCCAGCTTAGATGTGGCACAGGGCCGAAAGTATGGGGTACCCAGTGAGGATCGAACTCACTACTCAGTCGTAATTGATATAACAAGACAAGCTTTCTAACCATTATACCATGTTGAGGCGCCCCTGTCTGACTAAGCCAGTCTGCTAGGCAAATTGGTAGGTAGTTTATATAACAGCCTGGGAGATTCCATTCTGTTACTCCGGGCAAGTCTATTCTGTAGGTTCTGATTGGCTGATGATTCCAGCATGGGTATTGTGCTCAATAAATATCCAACATACTGTGATTTATTCAAGAGAGGGACATTGACTTACAACCCTGTTTATTTTTGTCAGCCAACTGGACACTAGTTGGAAACCTCCTTGTGAAGATGAATCTCACACTCTTGATTGTTCAATGGGAATGAAACATAGGTGGTGACTTAAACTCTTAGCCATTAACTCAGTTGTATGTTTAATAACATTTTCTGGGTAACATGTCCTTGAAAATAACAAGAATGTTTTCTATTTCACAATCAAGCTTACAAGGAGAACATATCAACAGATGATTGGTCAAAGTGGAAATTAAATTTAACTTCTGGGATTTGGGAACAAAAGAATTGCAATTGGTGTGTAGCCTAGTAAATATAGGTTTATGATAAACACTTGTGATGAAAGAACGATCATTCTGCTCAGCAAGCACATCCAAGAAGGGTAAAAATGAATCACATTCCTCCTCCTCCATAGTAAATTGAAGAAATGAGTGGAGGGAATTAAGTTGAAGGTGAAAAGCCTGAGACTCTTCAATGGAATTGAAGACAGAAAAGTTATCATTAGTCTAGTGATAATAAATGTGGCGCTTGTGGCATTTTTCAAAGAGAAGGTTTTCATAACAACCCACAAAAATAGTAGCTAAAATGGGACGCAAGAGACTGCCCATCGAAACCCCATCAATCTCGGCATACATAATGTCATTAAAACTTAATTCCACCCACTCCGTAGCTAAATAGATGAATTCCAAGAATAATTTCTCAGGAATACTGGGGAAACACAGGTGGCCCTCTATAAAGGGAATTCATACATATCTGTAAGGTATCCTCAAGGGGTGCATTTATAAACAAACTATGTTAAAGGACACCATAACCATGTCAGTGGAACATAGTTCAGGGTCCCTAATTAAATAAGAGAACCAGAATGAATCTGGAACACAAACAGAACAATACAGTTCTGATATAGGCTGTAATAAAACAGGCAGCCACTTTGGCATTTCATGTTAAATAGAACTCACCATTAACAAGATGCATCTGAGAGGAAAGCCTTCCTTATGGACTTTGGGTAAATCATACATTTGAGGATGCCGAGATCCAGTCGGTCTAATACAATGATATGCCATTTTGGCGAGAAGTCCACTTTTATATATAGAAAGCAGATGCTTTTAAACTTTAATCTCAATTCTACTGGTATTGTCACACTACAGGACCAATTTTACAAAGTTTTGTCAGGTCATTCATTTGTTAATATAGTCCTGCCTCCCTAATATAACCACCCCAGACCCATTGTCAGGTTTGGTAATATAGACGTCATTCCTGACTTTCAAAAACTTAATCATCTGAAAGTGAACCAGAAAGAAAATTATGATCAACAGGAAAGGAGGAATATTCACAAGACAAATCTGCCAACTTAGTTTTGCACAAAGAGAGCTTTTCAGAAGAAATTCGTGCATGTAGATTCAAGTGGGAGAATAACATCTCAAATTCTGTAAACACTCGTTCTTTAATAATCTTTTAGTGAGGGGAATACAGAACTCCAACCCTCAGGCAAGAACAGAACGTTCCATCTCAAGAAGTGTCACAATTCTATAAATTGAACAAATACTTGTCTAGGTTCACTTTATCTGTACCAAATAGTTTAAAGATAAGGTTATTAACATATTTTTGATTTTTAAGATTGACACAATCCTCAAAATGCAAACGAGTCATAGAAATGCAATATGAAAATGGAAAGAAATCAAAGAAATTGATTTTGGCCAGCAAGAGATGTGATAAAAATCTAAACAAAAGTCATAACAACTGGTAAATTGGGAACCTTTCTATGATTTGTTTGCATTTTGAGGAGCTTGCAAGGAGCATGTTTTTAATGTTAAATTGTATTTTAATCGTAGTTCCTCATCTCCTACTAGTATTTCTATTTCCTGCAATTATTCTTATATTACAATAATTTACTTAACCCCCCCACTGAGTCAGGTTGTGACACAAGGTTGGTTTTTAACGTGGGGACCCGAGTGTTTTCACCAGTGATTCTTCTGATGAGATGTTGGCCAGAAAAAAAAGCTTAATTTTTTAAAGAAAAAAATTGTGTTTTTCTGTGTTTAAAACTATATATATATATAACTTTTACACACTGTAGCCTCCATAATGTTTCACACACATATTTGAATATTATCTGTTACTTCATTACATGTGACACGTCCCTAAACAATAAGAAATAACCAAACACAACGAACCAGTAATCTGTGTCTTTTTGCTTTTTATCATTTCTATCTTGATCTCTGATGAAGCTTTCATAAAGTGAAACATCTTAGATTATGATCTGTTTCCTACTTGTTCTTTATACTATCATTTAGATTAAGATCTGTTTCCTACTTGTTCTTTATACTATCATTTTGTCAGATCCCTATCCATATTTGATCTATATATATATATATATATATATATATATATATATATATATATATAAATTGTTAGAGGTACAAAAACGTAATATTGCAAGGAAAAGATATAATTTGTTTCTTATAGGCATTGTGAAATATGAAAATAAAAAATAAGAAATGAAAACACTTACAAGACAGACCAACCGGTTTTGTTCCCAAGCTCATCAGGGTCGACTGGGAACAGATTAATAATTTATTGCAAAGATACCTTTACTCCCACAAACACCCTACATACAATTAAAACATAAAAAATTGAAATGATTAATGGTATGAGGGAAGACCAAAATCAAAACAATGCGAATTTGCGCAGCGAACAGAAGGGGAAAAAAAGTCGGGGGGGGATGTATGATTCACAGATACTAGAGTCTAATAACGTGAAGTCCAAGGAGACAGTCTTTTTGCTTACAAAGAGACGGAACCCTGGACCGGATGTACATAGACTCCAGTGCCTGCAAATGAAAAGGAGAGTAAACTAGGCAGAACAGAGAACCGGTCTTGACTAAAATTCATTACACAATCCCTGCAATTTATAAGATGTTCAGTGATAGCTGACCCGGACGTATTGACCAGCTGGCACTTACGGGCATCCGGATTAAGAACACATAATGGGACATGCTGCCTAATCCTACAATCCAAGTGTTGGCAAGTCCTTCCTATGTAGTTGCTATCACAACCACAATTAAATGAATAGATCACCGAGGAGACATGATGGGGAGGAAGAGGATCCTTACGCATAGAGGGACACGTAGAACGAGTCACAAAATGAATCCTTAGTTGAGCCTTTTTTTCATAGAAAATTTTCGTCCTCCGACAGAAATCGAACCTGTATCCTATACGGAACCGTCATATAACCTGACGTGCCTTAACTGATTGAGCCACAGAGGAGCATTCGGTTAGCAAGGTTGATTTTACTGTCTTTATATATATATATATAAATATATATATAAAATGAATTAAATAAGTTCTCTTATGACTGTTTCTACTTTGATGTCAAGGACTTTAATTATGAAGTCTGCTTGCATTAAAGATGTTATTTTATACTAGTCAACAACATTTTGGCAAAATGCATGCACACACATGCACACACACACACACATATATGTGTGTGTGTATGTGTGTGTGTGTGTGATGGAAACAACCCAATTTTGAACAATGTTATCGCTTGATTCATCCTCAAATGATGACAGTGTGAATAATGGATTTTTAGTCGTGCTACGGTCTTATATTCTGTGGCAGTGTTGGATTCCTTTTGTGGTAGTTGTTAAATAAATACTGTATAATGTGTAATAAATGACTTCTCTGTGTGTGTGCTGTCTTTGATGATTTTTAAGGATTCCCTAGATGTGAGCACATTAGATCAAATTCAAATTCTCTGTGCTAAACCTTCTCAGGGAAACTAGTCATCAAATCCTCATAAACATTGTTATTATTTGTTAACTGCAAATGGGTTGATATTAACGACAGAAATTAAAATGCATAAAACGTATAATGATAATGAACAATAAAAACTTGAGACACATGTTGACATAAATAACAGGAATTTTTATTATCTTTTTGTGATGTGAATTACAGAATATTGCTATGGTGTGTGCGTAAAAATGTTCAAAGTGTCTCTTTTGTTTAAAAGTCAGTGCTTACTTGGTTTGGTTCTGAGAATTTTGTTTCTGAGGATGCATTTGAAATTGTCTGTTTTCAATCTTCCTGGAGGCGCTGGCAGACGTGTGTGTTTCTGCATTGCTACTTCTTTCTAGTCCCTCTACGTAGTGGAAAGGGTCTTTTATAGAATCACGAGGCTTAAGATGATGACATATTCTTCTTTTCTATCATCACTGATGACAAGGTTATTCTTAGAATGATGAAATATCATCATTCTGGACCATAACCGAAGTTTCCCCATAAGAATGGAGTGACTTAATAATAAAAATAATCAACATCTTTTTTCCATGAAATTGTTCTACTTGAAGCTGTAGCTCGGATTGGTGATCTTTCTTTTGTTGTAATTTCTTGCTGCAAATTGTCATGCATTTTATTTTGATCTTATTTTTCTTCACAGGGTTTATCTATATGTTTCGATTTTATTTCTATATAGGGTTTTAGTCTGTCTACTGAGACTTGAGTATGAAGATCATTGTTGCTTTTGATTAGGACATATTTAGGTGTTCACTTAAGGACTTCATAAGGTCCTGAGTAGGGCACTTCTAATGTTGCAAGAGATCATACTTATAAACACGCGCTAACCACAAGATAGCTTATTCCCAAATTCTCGCTTGACGAGGAAGCGTGACCAGACACCTTAATTCAACTTAATTTCAAAAATTATATTAGGGGTCTCAGCTCTCGCTTTTGAAACATGAGAACTTTTATGTAGCGAAGGAATCATATTTTTAAAAAAAATATTATAATATATATATATATATATATATATATATATATATATATATATATATATATTCTTATAGTCTTAAAGTGTGTTATATTTATGGGATAAAGTGCTCAATATCAGTGATAGAGCGTGTGTAAATATAAAAGTGAACATAGACGTCAACACTTAGAGGTGACAGTCTGTTTCATGCCAGATGCAATCGAGTTGCCTGACGATTGCATCTGGCATGAAACAGACTGTCACCTCTAAGAGTTGACTTCTATATTTGTATATATATATGTGTGTGTGTTTGTGTGTGTATACACATATATATATATATATATATATATATACATATATATATATATATATATACATATATATATATATATATACATTTTGTGTCTATTAAATTTAACTATCATTTTTTCTAATGATATATGATAATCTTCCACATACCTGGCAACTGCACACATACATATATATATATATATATATATATATATATATATATATATAGGATTTAATGGATAAATTTACCCCAAAATGAAAATAACACTGACATCTCATTTTAACAGATATATTTACCACAATTACACAAAAATATCTTGAAATACTAAAGAGTAAATTTATTCAATAAAATCGCCATTGGCTTCAGCCTCCAGACAACTTCAGAATCTCCTGCAACTCTTCTAGATAGACTCCTTATTTAAGTGAATACTGGCATAATCTTTGCCTTCAGTTCATTTTTGGTGTTACAAGGAATTTTGTTGGTCTCTCACTCAACTGTGCCCCACATATAATAATCAAGGGGGTTACAGTCTGGGGAGTAAGGTGACTAGATGTAAGTGGTGATGTGGTCGCAGACATTGTTTGACAGCTCTGACGAGCTCATACTTGTGTGTCATGGTGCAAAGTCCTGTTGTCAGACATTCCAGCAGCCACCCTCTTGACCCAGGATAGCACTACCTCCTCAAGTCACTTGATGGATGCCTCTATGTTCAGTCTGAATCCCTCACCAACAAATTCAGAGTTCTTTCTTAATCAGAATGATCAGAGTGAATTTTCCAAGCTGCTGTACCTTTGTAATCACCATTAGACTCCTCCAACTTTTTCCAAATCCTCTGCATTGTTCTTAGATTAACACTCAAACACCTTGAAATGTTTGTATTGGAGGTTCTGGCATGAATGCCAAGCAGTACAGCAGGCCTTTCCAAAACAACACAAAAGTAAAATACAATTTAAACATTCAAAACCATGAAGAAAAAATAAAAACAAAAAAACCCTTGATAATGACTAATACAGTTGCCTAAAGCACTTGAGACAATGGAAATTATCAAAAATGTTTGTATTTCCTTACTCCCACCAAGTGGAAAAATGTAAGAATGCTGGAAAAACTAAATAAAAAATTAATCAAGTATTTTTCTTGTCTGCCACGTTTAACAAAAAATGTTTATAAAGAAAAGATGCTGCTCAAATATATATATATATATATATATATATATATATATCACCCACAAAAGGCCACGTTCAATCTTTATTTTGTGTCGCTTGTGTTTTGCACGTTAAATATGGAGAACTCATCGTCATTTTTTTAATATTTTATAGGTTGTATTACCAACATTTTATAGGTTGTATGTCAACTTTATCAGAGTTGGAATTTACCAACTATGATTGCATTTCATTATATATATATATATATATATATATATATATATATATATATATATAGCTTATTTATGATATATCTCCCCCTGTATTTTCTCAATGACATATGTCTTATATTCATGAGTTCATACTTTTCTGATAATTTATTTTAGGTTTGCCACCCATTGATCGCAAATTCATAATGCCAATTTGCATTTTATAAATTAAATATTATTTCATATTATAATTTTATGGAATCTCTAACTTGTTCGTTGGCTGCTTTTTGAATAAACAAGCAACAAAAACAAAATGACACAGTGAAAAAGAGAGCCTCCTCCTCCACATGCAAATCAGGTTCAATATTATATTATGACGAGAAGTAATTGATGGACGTAGAAAATATCTTTGCAGGATTTTTTGCAAATTGTAGAGTTTTCTAGTCAGAGTAATTGTCTTTTACCTCAGAACATATTTTTTCCAAACTTAAGAATTTTTTGTCTTTTTGAAACTGATCTGTTTTTTTTTTTTACTTACAGCACTTGGTGCTCTCGAATTTAAATTGATTTAAATAAAACATTCATCAATGCTTACGTGATCCAGAAAAGCATTAACATCGTTTTGAAGCAAAAGAAATTTAAAAATACTTCATGGATCCCGTCAAAAATAGAATGATCACTAACGCACCATCCACTTGAAATTTGTTAAATATTTGTCTGTCACGTGGCAAAGGTGTTACATTTTCTCATGTAAAACAAATTTTAAAAAAATACTTCATTAATGATGCAATAAAGAATTTATTTTTTTATTCTTTTCAACTCTGCAAAGAAACTGAATTTGTTGTTTGAATGCTCTGCCGAACATAACTGCAGATTTGGAAATAACAATTCCTTTCTTTTTAACTGCAACATCACAGCAAGAGAAGAACAATGACAAAACCAGATGCAAATCCAGTTGCTCATTCTGCTTTAGAAATTCACTGCTTTTATTTGAAAATTTTAATAAGAATTTCTCTGTATTTTTGCTGTTTCTTTTTTGTTGTGTAAAGCCATTTTATTTTTTACAGCAATTTCAATTTGTGCTGCTTTGTTAAAACCTGTGCAACACTGAGTGCGAGTTTTGGCAAACTTACAAGAAAAGAGAAGAGAGAGAGAGAGAGATTTTTCATTATAGTTTGTTTGGTGAAATACATTCAACAGAAATAGTTCCTATTTATCTTGCAATTGGATTTGGTTGGCCTTTTGTAATGCTCCATGCTGGCGAACTTTTCATTTCAAATGACAATATCAGAGATCTACAGAAGAAATGACGGATTCTGACAGTGATTAGTCTAACTTTAAAATCTCTCTATGATATGTGAATGGACTTTTAAATTTATATAAATAAACAGTGGGCTTTAAAAAAAGACATTTACAATGTTTGTTGATCATAGGAAATACTTTTGAATATTTTAATATTACTATCAATTACTTTTTAATAAACTTTTGAAGTTAAGAACATAAGGAGTTTTTTTTCAAAAAGAATGTTTACAAAGATCTAAATTATCACTTTAATGAAAATGTTTTAAATTAAATCTCTACAAAAAAAAGTAAAGTTCAAACACAATAAACACCTAAAAAAAAACTGTCTCAGAAGGCTTAAAAAAGAAGAAACAATCATATGCCATGTTCTTTCAGGGCATAAGTGATCATGGCTCTCCACAACTTCCAATTCATTGTAGCTCTAAGTAGTGATTTTTACCTTATTATTCCTCCCAGTCCCTGTTCTGCCATTCATTTACACAAGCTCATTAAGTAGGTTGATCATAGCTCTCCACAACTTCCAATCTTTTCTAGGTCTAAGGAGTGTTTTTCACCTTATAATTCCTCCCAGTCCCTGTTCTGCCATCTATTTATGCAAGCTCATTAAGTAGGTGGATCATGGCTCTCCACAACTTCTAATGATATATAGCATTTTAAATTATTTGTTTTTTAATGATATAAAACAGTGAATAATTTTTATGTGAATAAGAAAAATTAGAATAGAATATTCTTCCCATCTACCAAAACAATTTTTACAGATCCATTAAAAATGATAAATAAAATTGAATTCTACATAATATTTTTTCTATTGGATGAAAACACTTTCATAAAAAAACTGACATTTTTACAAGCAACTCTACAATATTTCAAAATTGATTTCCCACCAGAAATTTTCACAAAATTTAAACTAATTTTAAAAAAAGAAGTTTAAAAATATTTGTTGTTTATATTTTAAGACAAGAAAACTTGAGAAAAAGTCACAAATATTTCTGATTATTCACAGTATCAAAATTGTCAGGAGGAAAAGGACATAGATTATTGTCAAAAGATTTCAGCAAGAATCATATAAATTCTCTTTTCAAATCAAAACATCTAATGGCGAAAAAAAGTTTTATTAGGAGAGACTCTTTACTTGATAAGTAATTTCCGACTTAGAGGCTACCATCATTGCTACGCTGTAAAAAATAAACATTTCACATATTTATGAGAGAGATTAAGAGAGTTTCAAATAATTCTCAGTAGAGAAAGCATTTAAATCTTATTTTGTTGATAAGCAATACTAATCATAAAAAAATATCAGTACTAATTTTAAAAGAAGATACTTTTAAATTTTAATATTCTAAAGTACTTTCTGTGCAAAAGAAAAGTAATTTTGAATTCAGTTTTGTTACAATAAGTGACTTTTAAATGTGCAAATGTGTTACAAGGGAAGAAGAAATCTTTTCATTTGATTGTGACATACTTTTTGAATTCGCATGCTCGGAAAACAAATTTAAAGTTCTTGTCATTTATTTATATGTGAAGCAAAGCCCATCATTTTGATGGCCATAAAGAAAGTGAAATGATGACAAGATTAGATTTTATGTAGAAATTTGTTTATCACTTTATTGCAATTCCAATACTCTTTAAAATCATTATGAAGAATTTCTTGTCTTTTTTATAGCATCATTATACCAACTATAGTTATATATTGATATACACATGCATACAAAAATTCACATTATATATATATAAACATCCCTACTACACACTGAGACATACACATAATACACAGACTCAATTAAGCTGAAAAATCGAATCATCCTTGATAATGGCTAAAGGTATAGCCGAAAGCGCTCGGAAACATAAAACATTTGGGCAGTTCTTACACACCCTTTGTCCTATAAAGAAAGCTCTTGTTCGAACACAAGAAAAATTAAATAAAAAGCTCAATCGTAGTACCTTGTCTATTGTTTTTAATGAAATATGCATATATATATATATATATATATTTCTAAATAGTGTATGTATATAAATATAAATATATATATATGCAATTTTTATATATATCATTTATATATTATATATGCATGGAACTTATTGGAAAGTGCTCAATATCAGTGATAGAGCTAACATATTTAGTTGGATTGATGTGAGTTTGTCTGATGATTGTAAAGATTGTGAAACCCAGGGTCACAAACTCACATCAATCCAACTATATATATATATATATATATATATATATATATATATATATATATATATATATATATATATATATATTATAGTTATTTAAAAAAAAAATGTCTCCATCATGACACAGAAATTGCTATGTTTCCAAACTGAAACTTAAATCTTAAAATTTACCTTTAAAGTTTAAACTTAAAATTCAGAGCTCAGTTCCATTCGCAAGCAATGCTAAGAATAACTTACAAAAAAATTGGATTTACTCTATTTTTTAAGTTAAGTTAGTGGTCTTAAGAGAATTCCCATTTATTAAGGGGGTGTTGGCTTTTTTACAAATAAAAAAAGCAATTGTATCTTTGTGCGGCAAATTTAACATCAGTTAAGGTTGGGTGGGGGTTTAAGATTTCTGTCTGGTTACACTGATTTTCTTTCAAGCTGTCAAGTTATTACTGTCTGGTTTATTTTATCTTATTAAGTTTTATGTTACAATATATTTGACATGTTTTATTTATTTATTTTCTTTTTTAAAACTACATCAAGATTTTCTTAAAAGGGTATTCAGAAAAATTTTTGAAGAAAAGTACAAAATGAATTTTGGACATTTTTGTCTTAGTGAATTGTTTTCTTATTTGATCAGAGTAGCGTTTTTTATATCAAAATTGTGGTCAATCTCATTATGGTGAGCAACTAATATATTTAATGTGTTGTTCTGTAAAAATGTCCCTTTTGTGTTCATATAACCTTTTATTTAAATTCCTTGAGGTTTCTCCTATGTATTTTTTTAAACAATTTACAGGTCATAGTGTAAATTCCTCCTTTAAGTTATAGCTTATTGTTTTGTTTTGTATTGACTAAATCTTTTATTGTTTTAGATGTAGTTGTAAAAAAGTTTATGTTGAGTTTTGATAGATTCTTTTCCATTGCAATTTAGATAGATTCTTTTCAATTGCAGCTGTGATAGAGTTAGTGGTAAATTTTCCATCAAGTCTCATGTAGAGAGGATGTGATTCTGTGAAATTCAGAGTAAAGGAAGCAAAGTGAACAAATTGAGATATATATATATATATATATATATATATATATATATGTATAGTTAAAAATTTGCTATATTTATGGAGGAAAAGTACTGAATATCAAGGATAGATGTAAATAATCATTAATCTATGGTCTGATGATCATTTTACATATGGAATTGACATTCACCATGGAGTGTTGATTTCTATGTCCACACTGTTGTTATCAATATCTATCTATCTATCAGACAGTCTGTTCATATCTATCTATCTATCTATCTGTTTCTATCTCTATGCACATTTCTGTTTATTTATATCAGCCATAAAGGTTCCTCCAAGTCTGTCAGACATGGGAAGTAACAGGCTTTCCCCTGCTGTTCTTGGCCCATGATCTGTTGGCAATGGGGGATAAATTAAGAGTTCCCCTTCTCCTAGACTGACCACCCTCCTAAAATGAAGACCACAATCTGCACTGATATTTAAACCACAGGCAGAGGAAGAAGAAACGGATACATACCATTCCCAAGAGCATTAGTGTGAATTGAATGCAATGACCTTGGACAGAATTTATATTCAGACTGCCAATTCCACTGTCTGCACTAATAATCACTTCAGGATCTGCACATCTCTCTCTCTCTCTTTCTCTCTCTCTCTCTCTATCTATCTATCTATCTATCTATATATGTGTGTGTGTGTGTGTGTGTGTGTGTGTGCTATATCAGATTTTATTATGCAAGTTAATGTTTTCACAATAAAATTAATTTGACAAAATCTTCAGGATCTATTTATATTATGAATATAGCAAGTGAATTTTCAGCTTATCTGTTTTTAATTAGAAATATTACAATCACTTATTATTCATGTTACATGTTATTATACAGAGGCAATATTATACAACCCAATGATTGTTCATTGTATTGTAAATAAATATGGGTGAATGTATAGTTATTGATATTTTGGAGTGCTACAGGGTCACAATTAAAAAAACTTTAAGCTAAACAGTATATTCACACCCGATAATGCACCTTCCTGTTCTGCAAAGCTGACAATTGCCCATATTGCCAGAAAAAATTTCAAAGAAACTAAGTTAATGGCATGCCTCCATATTGCCTCTGCAGATATTAATTCAATAGAAGACTCATGAAAAGAAATGTATTTGATAATGGAAAACAATATTCAAGGAAAGAAGATCCCCGGGAAGCAAAAAACTGCTGCCAAAAAAAACATTAATGTTAAATTTAAAACAGTAGAAAATTTAACATGAAAAGTTGTTGGAGGCTGTTGAATGTCAATCAGTAAAATAATATGTGAACATGTAAAATAATAATTTATTCAGATACTTTCTTTTTTTAAGAATTATTACACCCCAAGCAAGGCAATAATGCCACTAAGATGCAAAGGGTTACTGGGAATGAATGGAGTTATGTGGATATCACTCAGTACAGATTGAATTCTAGGGAGTGAAGGAATCAGGCAAAGATACCCCTGGTGAGTGGAGATGGAAGAAAATGTCCAAGCCATGCATTCTGCTTCATCTGCAGTAGATGGCAATACTTCAAACTGATTGGCGGGACTGAGTATTTGCTTTTGTTCAGCAGACTCTTACAGAGCTGCCTGTAATCTCGTGAACCAAACTTGCGATAGGCTATATGGTGACTCATTCTATCAGCAAATAGCGACTTTGCCACATTGAAGACAAGCTTTCACTCATTACGAGCAGATACAAAGAGGCATTTGTTATGATCAAAACTGTTGAATTTTGTTGTATGAGAGTAAGTTTCGTTGCCAACACTGTGGTTTGAAACTAGATCACCAGTGAGAAACATGGGTGATTCCATTATTAAGTAGATCACATGATCATAAAGGAAGTGAATAAATAGGAAGTAGCATGATGACTATATGATCACTGTTCACTTTTCTTGTCTATCCACTATTGCTATACGTTCACTCTCTCTACTCTAATACTATACTGATTATGATTCTCTTCTGATCATTATACTATTTGCCGATTACTACTTAAACAAGTATTACTAGTGTGGATATTATTGGAAAGTGTTACTATCAGTACCGGCATCTATGAAGTCTCAAATATAACAAACATTTTTGGAAATGATAACGAGCTTGACATAGCGAAAGTAACAAGCGAAGCTGTCCAGCATCACAAAAATGGTTTCCAAGATTCACAAGGATTCCTTGAACTTATGCAGACAAAAACAAATTAACCTCCAAAAAGTTCAGCAGAGAAAAGGAAGAATTAAAAGCCCTTATATTTCAAATGCTGCAACAACAGTAACTACAAGTACAGCAACAGAAAAAGCATCATGAACAGCAGTTGCAATTACAATTACAGCAACAAAAGTTTTTCAACTTGTTCATTAAAAGGATGGAAACAAAAACTTCAGATTTGTTAACTCCTGATGCTGTCGATCACCAAATTTCTGTACAATCCAGATGAAGGAATAACTTTCCCATCATACTATAGAAATGAATCTTTAAAATGGATCGTGTAGATTGGAGTGATGAAAAAAAAGTTTGATTATTGTTGAGGAAATTATCCCCTGCTGAACACAAAAATTATGTAAACTATATTTTGCCTAAGAAGCTGAGAGAAATAACTTTTGATGAGTCTGTTCTGACACTATGGAAAATATTTGGAGACAGGAATTCGCTGTTTAATATACGTTGACAGTGTCTCAATTTAGTGAAATCTGATGAAGAAGATTTTGTCACGTATGCAGAACTCATAAATCGGGAATGCGAAAAGTTTAAATTCAATGAACTAACTCCTGATCTGTTTAAATGCTTGATATTCATTCAGGGTTTAACATCTAACAAGGATGCAGAGATGAGATCTAGGATATTCTCTAAACTGGAAATGAATCCAAAATTAACTCTCCAGAGAATAGCTGAAGAGTGTCAACGCATTGTAAGTTTAAAGCTTGATACCACGAGGATTGAAGAAATAGAAAACTCAAAGGTTCACAGTGTCTGACCAACTAAGAGGAAAAATTACAAACGTTTTCTAACTCCTGATAAAACTCTAAAGGCAGACTATAAAACCCACTCACTACTTAATATTTGCCACGACTGTGGTGGTAAGCATTTTAAAAAGATTGTTTCTGCAGAAACAAGAAATGCTTTGAATGTGGGAAATTAGGACACAAGTGTGCATGTTGCAGATCAAAAAAATGGAGAACAAATAAAACGCATGTGAACAGAATTATTACATGCAGTAATAATAAGAAACCCAAAAGGCAAATTAATTATGCTCTGCAAAAGAAGAAATATGTTTTCGTGCAAATAAATGGGGTAAAAGTAAGTTGCAATTAGACACAGGTTTGGATATTACTATTATTAATGAGCAGACTTGGAAGAAGATGGGTAAACCCAGGTTATTAACTTCTGAGAAATCGCTTATGGAGTCTCAGGGAAAAGATTAAACTTTTTAGGTAAATTCAGCTGTAACATTGTAAAACCCCCATAAAAATGGTAGTATTTGTGTTGAAAAACACACCTAATCTGTTTGGTACAGATTGAATGGCATTGTTTGATTTGTGGGATGTACCTATTAACTTGTTTTGAATAATGTAAATACTGTTGCCAGTTCTAATACAGCAAATGAAAAACTAAAAAGTGAACTGAAAAAGGCTTATTCAGAAGTTTTTTTCTGAAGGTCTCGGGACATGTATGAAGATGAAAGCCAAGTTTTAGTTGAAAGACAAAGTAATGCCTATGTTTAAACGAAAAAGAAGTGTGCCATTTGTGGCTGTAGATTCAATCAACAATAAATTGGACTGGCTGGAAAAATTGGGAGTAATATCAAGAATAGACTATTCCAAATGGGCAGAACCTACAGTCTACGTTAAGAAGCAGAATAATAGAATATGAGTGTGCTGATTTTTTGACTGAATTAAACGAAAGTTGGAAACAACATTACCTAGTCCAGAAGAAATTTTTGTAAAACTGAATGGAGGTAAATTTTTCTCAAAGTTGGATCTCTCAGACGCATAATTACAAATACTTCTGGATGAAGACTGTTCAGAATTACTAACTATTAACACCGATAGGGGGTTGTATAGATTCAACCATCTTACTTTTGGTTGTACAAGCTATATTCCAATAGATAATGGATACCATGCTGGCTGGGTTGGATTGTGCTCAGGCATATTTGGACGACATATTGGTAAAAAGCAAAACCCAAAAAGAACATGCTGAAGATTTAAAGAAAATCTTTAAAACAATCAAAGAATAAGTGAAATCAAATGTGAGTTATTCATGTCCAAACTCAAATATCTTGGGCAGATTATTGATTGGTAGATGACTGGATCCTGCAAGTGCGATAAAGGATATGCTCATGCCAACTAATATTACTAAACTACAAGCATTCTTAGGGTTTGCAAACTACTACCATACCTAC
>OZ038487.1:2027380-2074880 GCA_964036315.1 Acanthosepion esculentum | reverse complement strand
CCATGGCAATTGTTATGGTGACCTTTCCACTTCAGTACCTTGACTTTATAAATTTAAGTGCAGTACTAGATTGGCAGCTAGTCTCATCATTTTACTATTGAAATGGCGAGATGTAACTGTAAGTTCTATGTTAACAGTTTCTTCTATTACACTTCTTGCATGTGGAACTTTCTGCCATCTTCTTGCTTCCCAGTCAACTTTGATATTCAAAAATTTAAATGCAACGTCAATTGTTATCTTCTGTCTTCTTAATTCCTATTCTTTTATTGTTCTCACTCCTTAATAATGTTTTTCTTTTTCCCCTATTCTTTCACAATTAGTGATCCCTTGCATCTTAATGGCTTTGTTGTCTTGCTTTGGGTGAAGTGATTAAAAAACGAATTTGATAAATTTGTTTGCATCCCCAATGTCTTACTCTATTATTATTACAATATTAGAGATGATTTTTTTTAAAAAGAACTCGTCAAATGCAGCCATTGATTTGCTTCCACTCAGTGTCAAGCTAGTTTCCATTTATGTGATTGATATAATTATTTACAAAATTGCTAATTATCAATAAAAATTATATTATTCTTATTATTATCTTCTCTTTTTCTGCATGTGGTCTTGTTTTCAATCAGAGATCTTGCATTATGGGTGTCTGCCATTAAGTATATGACCTCAAATAGTGACTTTGGTAGAATGTTTGCAGAGCCAAGCAATGCAGACTTCTGAAGTCAGAGGAGACTAGGCTTTATTCCAATAATCTTAATGTAGACGTTTATGTTCAATGCTTTAGGCCCAATGATAACAATTGTGGCCTGAACATCCTACATTCTGGCAACCTCAAGTCAACCAGAGTTAGATGTATTTTTTAAAGTTTTTCAATAATACATTATTATTATTATTATTATTATTATTATTATTAAAGTATCATCACTCTAAATCACAGAGGAAAGCAAAGACATGTCAAGTATTCTATATTGCTTCTTTATTTTATTTTCTTATTTAAAAATGGCAGGGAAATGCTCCTAATTAGCAGTTAATAAATCTGGAATTATCTCCCTTAGACAGACTTTATTTATCTAATTAAAAAAATTAAAAACTAATTAAAAAATATTCAGAAACTGATGACCCAGTTCAACTAAATTGCTTTATTCTTCATTTTAATGGTACTGAGTTAAAACAAAAAAAAGACATGACAATGTTTTGTTTGCCGCTGTCATGGTAACAATTATACAAACAAGCGTACAGAAATCCGATCATTATAACGTCGAGTGCATAGCAAATCATTATTTAAAATTTTGTTTTATGAAAGATGGAGAAAAATAATTTAATACAAATGTTGGCAACACTGACCTGCATCGATTTAACAAAGTTGAACACACGAGTTCGCACGAGTCAACAAACTGAAGCCAATTTTACTATAGGCTGGCATTTTAAGAGTACCAAATTTTTAGCTAAGCATAAAAAATTTTTTAAATTATAGGTTATGAAAGTGATTTTATAGACTGTGAAAAGAATTTTATTGTCACAAAGTTTGTAAAAAGGCAATACAATCGTTGAAGTTGTAAAAATGTGTAACAAGGACCATCGGACAAGGACCAAATAGATTTAACACTCTGGTCAATCATACAGAAGATCAGATAAAGAAAGACAAGGATAGTAGCAACAGGAAGTGTTTTAAATTAAACATCAGGAGAAACCAGCCGTGAGCATCAATACTATTTAAGGTGGTTGATCACAGTAATGTATCTGAAACATCTTGATGTTGAATTCTCTATCATGTTGCAAAATGTGTCTAGGCAGAAGGTGAAATGTCTGGAATGAACAAGAAAGTATTTGAAAACTGACTTCAATGTTTCTTTTACTGATAAATTCTGAGCTACTTTTGATGAACTAGATGAACGGAGTGAGGGTTGGGTTGCAAAGAGAGAACAACATCCTGCATGACTATGGCATCAGCATGGTAGAGTGGGATGGTTAGGGTTTGGGGCTGGAATTGGAGGAGACAAGTTGGTCGGACATTGACGTGTACCACATAGAGTAAAAATGACTTCCCAGACATATATTGAATTTTTAACAGACAATTTTCGACCCTGGTTTCTGAAAAAGACTGTTCTTCATGCAACACCTCTTTGCATAGAGCACATGCAACAATTGACTAGCTGACTAAAATGGGTTCTTGAAATGATAGATTAATGGAGCGACCACCATTTTCTCCATGTCTAAACCCAACTGAAAATTTCAAGAGAATGCTGAAGGAAAATATAACCAAAAAAAGACTTCTGGGAAGGTTATTGTGACAAATGTGTAAAAGTTGTTACAGAAAAAGGATTTCAAAATTTAACAAAGTCAATGAATGGCTGACAAATATCTTTGATTTCTACCAAGAGTTTTTGTTTTCAAAATTGCATTTATAGGCTTCCATATTTTGTGTATAGCAGTTTTTATCATTTCTTTAATCTTTCTTCATTCTTTGTGACGTTTAAGGATTTAATTAATATTTAATTAGCGTTTAATTGCAGTTTTCTGCACATTTAATAATTTGGCACAAAGATGCCTACTACTACTACTACTACTACTTGTGTGTGTGTGTGTGTGTGTGTGTGTGTGTGTGTGCGCATGTGTGTGTGTGTAAACAACAATACCAATAAAGACTTGCCAAAATATGGCTGACAATTGACTAAAATGATTCTAGAAAATATAATGCTTTCAAGGCAAGTAATCCTGGCAAATGCAGAGTTGAATTTCAAAAAAATAGAGCAAAAATTGTTAACAATTAAAATAAAATAAAATACTTTGCTTATTTTTTTCAAAACTCTACTGCAAGTTCTCTCGAATTTTCATCCAATCATCAGCAAATTTTATTGTGAACTTTATGAGTCACAATAAAATCTGATGATGATTGGATGAAAATTCCAGGAAAACACTTAGTATAGATTAAAAAAAGATAAGTGTGTGTGTGTGTGTGTGTATGTATGTATGTGTGTGTGTGTGTGTATGTATGTATGTGTGTGTGTGTGTGTGTGTGTATGTATGTGTATGTGTGTGTATGTATGTGTATGTGTGTGTGTGTGTGTGTGTGGATACATATTTAAATAACATATATTTAGGCAGCAAGAATTCATCCAAACAAGTTTTATTAAATTCTTCCAACAAAGTCTGTTTATTCAATTATCAGATTTTTCTAATTTCCAAATGAGGTGTTGTCCATTGGGACTGAAGTTATGACCAAATTATCCAAAGTTCACATTACAGATGATATCATTTAGAAGTGATTCAATTCCAGCAATATAAAAATGCCATAATAAATTCTTGCTTATCATATGGATAACACCCAGTTCTTGACAATGACAGTGGTAGTTGAAAGTACTTTAATATAACAAGAAAAAACATAAACATTGGAGGACAATGAATGCCTTTTGGGCTGAATTGATTATAAAAAATTAACAGAACTTGGTGCAATTTTAATAAAACCTGTTTTATATATATATATATATATATATATATATATATATATATATATATTTATATATATATATATCTGTTAAAGAAAATAAAAAATAGGGATAGCCACTCAAACCTGCATACCAACTAAAAAAAAAACTTTTGTAGTAATAAGAAATAATGTCAAATAAAAAAAATCAATTTAGTCAATATAGATTCTTAGACAAACAGACTGAACATTGCTTTATCAAGATGGTCTCCGGTAGCCAAATTGGTAAAGGCACATTTTGGATACAAAAGTAGGGATAACATTTCAATTTCCTTGCAGCTCCCCTGAAGCTAAACTTTTCTTTAGTAGGACTTCTTGATTGTGCCAGATTGTTATGTTCACTGTTTAAGAAAATAAAAAAACAAGTATAGCAAATAAACATGTGTACCCACTAAAATAATGTTTATATTGATAAGAAATATATATATATATATATATATATATATATATATATTGAGACATGTTTCACTGAATAATTTAGACCAAGTTTTGTCTATTTATTTTCAATTAGATCCTTTCATATTCATGGACAAGCTTTTTGGTGTCATTATTGATAGATGAGAGAAAATTGGAAGTAAGTAGACAAAAACTTGTCTAAATTATTCAATGTCTCAATGAAAGCATGCTGCTGCCAATATATATATATATATATATATATATATATATATATATATACTCGACTCTCCCGTCGAATTTGACGTATGAGGGTCAAGCAGATCAGTTCCAAGGAAACCAACAGCCCAACAACAGCACATGATATTTGATTATAGTGGTGAAGGTTTCGTGCAGGACCATCCACACTTTTTGAAGGGCCGAATACAGAGACCTGGTGCACTAAGTGCCAACAAGGTCACCAAACGGCCCTCCGCATGTTTTGAATTCAGAGTTGTCCTTCTCCTAGACCAGTTGCCATCCAAGGCGATAGAACCCAGTCTGTCCTGCTATTTACCCATAGCTGGAGGGAGAAGAAGAGGATTCACACCTTTCCCAAGTATATTAGCACGTGAGTGAGTGTAATGGATTCGACTTGAACTTGAACTCAGCTCTCCGATTCCTCAATACATATATATATATATATATATATATATATATATATATTACTTAAAATATATATATTACTTAATATATATATATATATATATGTATTACTTAAATATATATATATATATATATATATATATATATACATATATATATATATATATATATATATATATATATATATTACTTAAATATTATCATAAAAAGATATAGTAACCTTACCAAGCAAACTGAGCCAAGGTGTGATACTGCAGGAACTTGGTAAGATGACTCTATCTTTTTATGAAAATATTTAAGAATATTGCTCTCTGTATTGGGTATTGAGCACTTTGTAAGAACTACTGGAACTGGTTGATTTTGGGGTAGGCTTTATCCTGGAGTTGATTTATATAAGAAGAAATTATATATATATATATATATATATATATATATATATATATATATATATATATATATATATATATATATATATAAGAAATACTAAAGAAATCAATCAAATCATGTTTTCTGATAAGTTTTATTCTATTTCAATTTTCTCAAAGCATCTGCTTGAGGGTCAACAACCACTGATAACAAGTTTGTTCCTCATTGTAGGCTCCAGAGAGGGCCTTGTGCCAAATTTAGTCAAATCCAAGAAATCTATTTTCATCAGATAGAAAGCTCTTAAGTTTAATTCTCTCAGACTAGAATAATGTCCACCAGATATTAAAACCAGCAGTGCTCAAAGATCAGTGGGAAATTTTTGTAGTTGAAATCAATTTTCAGACAAAGAGAAAATTTTATCCTGATTTCCCAAGCCACAAACCCGCAGCTGACATGAGACACAGTGTCATTGAAAGTAGAAAAGTTGGAGACGTATCCTCTACTGTTGTTTGTCTATCATAAATGATGGAAGATGATTGACACCTTTAAGAGAGTGATGACGACTTTGGACGGGGAGGGTGGTGGTCCTGGTGGGGGAGTGGCTGTGGAAGCGGATTCGTGCAAAGAAGGATCTCTTTCATTATTTCAATAAGAAAATGAAAAGTTTTTGGTGTAAGTGCCACTGACCATATTTCTCACTTTACTTTCTCTTGTCATCTTTACTTTTTCTCGAATTTTTATGGCTTTTTATTGTTGATAGGATAACATTCACACAATGCTTTTCTGGTTTGTGTGGTTGAGAGAATTCAGAGAAACTTTGTCTATAAGAACACTTTCCTATCTACAGTTTCAAATAAAATATGAAGAATGCAATTCCTGTCTTGTTGCAAATGGAACAATTGATTGATTTATTTTTTACAGTTTATCAACCCTCTTTTAGTTATTTAACCTTCATTGTTCTGTATGTGACTTTCCTGTACAAAAAGTTTATCCTGTCACTGAAGGTAATTTTGATCCCTGAATTTGAATTTGTTTGAATTTCATAGTTGTGTTGTCATATCCTGCTATGGCAACAGAAAACAACTTTTGAGTGAAATTAACAATAAGGATACTGCAATTGAGAGGCCCTGAAAAGGAATGCAGTAGAAAGGAAAGAAATATTAATAATGTACAGGGCTAAAGGTTAAAGCAGAAACATAATTTAGATTGTAAGAATAATATAATAAGAATATTTTTTTTTGCAAGTGAATAGTGATTAAGATTTTTTCAAATACAAATCCTACTATTTAGCTGGTGGGAGGAGATGGATTTATACCTTTCTCAAGTGTATTTGCATATAAGTGAATCTAATGCACCAGACTGGAATTTGAACTCAGCTCTCTGATTTCTCACTGAGCCCCTATCCACCAGACCAGCTGCACAGCCACAAAAATCAAAGAAGAGCATATTTTGCTTTCTAACTTGATTTCCTGTACAATATCCATATTTCTGAAATATACAAAAGCTTTGTTTGATTCCATTTTGTATTTTAAAATTTGGTGAAGATTTTCAAAATTATCTTATATTATAAATTATATTATAATTAATAATTATATTATAAATTATATATATTTCATATTTGCTGTTAACATTTCAAAATATTTTCAAAACTGAAAATCTCATAAGCAGGAAATTCCTGAGTATATTGATAGACATTCTTGAAACTATTTTTGCAAAAATCTATTGTATGACTTCAGTAGTCATATAAAATAATGTTTAATAAAACTAAATAACTTTTAAAATTTTATTTGTCACAACAAAGTTATTTTGAAAATTCACTTTTTAACTGAAACCAAAAGTGAAAAATAATCGGATTTTCTAAGAAAAACAACTTGGTTGGAATATAAGCAGCAACAAGGAAAAGTATGAAAGTTGCTCAAAGTTGAAATGAAGCTCAAACAACCAAAAATATAGGTTCATTTACAGAATTGCTTATGTCTTCTCTCAAAGTAATCAGACAATTGTTTTATTATATAGACTCTTAGTTTGTCAAAAGAACTGGTTTCAAGGGAATATGAAAGTCTTTGTCAAGTCCAAATGAAAACCTAATGTTTCAGCTTTGAAACTTTTTTTTTTTTTTTAAGCTTATCACCTCAAGCAAGGCTGGAAGTCACTAGCATGCAAGGGGTTACAGAAGGTTTGGAGGAAGAGCAGATAGGAGTGGTAAAGGAGAGGATGTGGAGAAAGATAGTGGATCGATCAAGGCAAGGGGGTTACAGAAGATTTGGAGCGAGAGCAGATAGGAATGAAAGGGGAAAGGATGTGGAGAAGGGAAGTGGATAGATCAAGACAACTGGAGATGCCGATTGACGTTACACTTAAATAGTTGGAGATTATATTTGTCAGGGAAACAGGAATAAGGAAGGGAGTTCCACAGGCGAGATGTGCGAGACATGAAGCTATTGGAGTAGAAGAGACGTCTACATCTAACAGTTTCAACGGTGAAGGGGTGGGAACGGGATGCCAGCCTCGTGGGACGTTTAAATTCATGAGGCCTGGGAACCAGCGAAAGCAGCTCATCGGAGCAATTACCGTGAAAGTATTTGTAAAAAAGGCAGAGTGGAAGTGACATTGAAAATGACAATGTCTTCAACAAAAGAATTACTAATTTTTCCCATTAGAGAAATTTAGTTCACTTTTGATCTTCTTTGTACTGGATTAACTGGATTAACTCTGTTAAATTCTAATTGAAAAAGATAGTCTAGTGGGTTAAAGCACTGTTTAAAACATATCTGGTTCCTTGGATGTTGTGAGTTCAATCTCGGAGTCTGGTAGTGCTGAAAAGTCACATACTCTGGCTCAGTTGAAGTAATGGACAAGTGACACAAACATAAATAAGACTGGTGAGTATTAATTGATATGGATTATCTCCTCTAAGCATGGAAATTGGAACAAGAACATTCTACCTTGGGAAATGAATAAAGTGTTTGATTAAAAAATTCAAGAAAATTGCCAAGTACAAAGACAGACACCTGAAGAAGGCCAGAATGTACAACAGCCGAAATGTTGTGAATATAACAGCCAAGACAATCATGTTGGTCTAAATAGCAAAGCATATAATAATGATATTTTCTCACCTCAAAAATTTCAATATAAATGAAGTCTATTATTAATAAATATGAAGGCTTGCTTAAAATTTGTATGATGATTTTAATCTTAAGGTAATATGGTAGTTATTGAAGCTTATCTGTCATAAGTGACAATGAACAGAAAATTATTTTTGCTGCTATTGTCTGGGAAGTCAGTATAAACAAAGTCGACTGCCAGGTTTTATTTATTTAATCTTCCTTTGTTACAGAAAATGAAGAACTAAATTTATAAAATAAAAGTTTCAGAGTTATATATTTCATCTTTCCTCTTTGGTACAAGTAGTTAGCACTGAACTGAATTTAATTGTGGTTTTCTTTCATTAAGCAGATCAGCTAAGTATCAGTGTTACTCATGAATCATGTTGTTGTCGTTATAGACAATCTTTTATGGAAGGGATCTTCATCAAGGCTGTGTGTGTGTGTGTGTGTGTGTGTGTGTGTGTGTGTGTGTGTGTGCGCAGGGTGCGATGGGTAAATTGTCGCCACTTTACATTTTTAATTTTGTGTATGTGCGTTGTTTGTTTTTGATTTTGTCGGCTGCACAATATAGTAGGGTCACTTGGGCACCGTTTGTGAGAAACACAGCCCCATGATGCAGTTCACTCCGCCTGAAATTTGGAAATGGCATGCTGTACTACTTAGCATCCGTGCTGGAAGTTTCAATACAAATATTTCAGAGTGTCTGGGTGTCAATCTGATGACTGCAAGGGATTTGAAAAGAGTTGGATGAGTCTAATGGTGATTACGAAGGTATGGCAGCTCAGAAAACTCACTTTGATTGTTCTGTTAAGAAAAGAATTTCCAAATTAGTTGATGAGGGCTACAGACTCAACATAGAGTGCCTTGAGGAGGTAATGCTGCCCTGGGTCAAGAGAATGTCTGCTAGAAGACCCTATATCTGGCAACAGGACTCTGCACCATGCCACACAAAGAGGAGAACCCTGTTCTAGCTGTCAAACAATTTCTGCAACCACATCACCCCCTTACTACCCAGACTGAAATCTCTTTGATTATTATGTGTGGGGCACAGTTGAGCAAAAACAAAACTCCTTGTAAAACCAAAGATGACCTGAAGGCAAGGATTATGGCAGCATTCACCAACTTAAACAAGCAAACCATCCAGAAGAGTTGCAGGAGATTCCGAAGTCATCTGGAGGCTGTGGTTGAAGCCAATGACAATTTTATTGAGTAAATTTTCTCTTATGTATTTCAAGATATTTTTGTGTAATTTTGGTAAATATATTTGTTAAAATGAGATGTCGGCGTCGTTTTTGTGTCATTTAGGTGATAATTTATCCATTGTACCCTGTATGTACTAACTTCACTGTCCATATAACCAAGAGAAAATGTTAACATAAAAAATGTTAATAGGAAAATGGAATTCTACCTATTTTTTTTGGTATATGGAATTTTCATTCATAGTAACATTTATTACTATAGCAACATTTCATTCAGAGTAACATTTGTTACTATAGCAACATTTATTTATAATAACATTAGTCATTTGTAAGAGTTTAGTATAAGATTATACTTTCTCCTTTATTGTTAATATTTGTGCCCTGAAAAAGTAATGTTACTGAATGATCATTTCTCTAAAACTATATTGTATTAATTTTCCCATTCTTTTACTGAAAACAGACGATGAGCAAATGAAATGTATTTTGTTTTAACATTTTACTGCTAAATGCTCTTTACCTATAATGTTTAGAAGCTTTACACATTTTTACTTGACAACAACATTTGTAAAATAAACATTTCTTACTTGTTATATATTTGTTTTACTTTGATATGAGAAGTTATGTGGAATGAATTATGTTGTTTTGTTATGGTTTATGCTTTACTTGTTTTAATAATTTAATCAGTAGACATCCCTTCATTACTTTAGTAGATGTGGTTTTGATTAAAACAGAAAGAAATGAAGGCAAAAATATATTGAAAGTGCACTAATTTCAGAATCTGCTACAGTAACTTTACATCAAGGAACATAGTCATAAAAAATACCTCACAAAATTACTAATAATATGAATGAGAATTAATAAAAAAACCAATAACAGTAAAAAGAAAAAAGATGAAAAACAGAATGAGGTTAAGTTTAAAATTTTAGAAACATTTTATGTAATAAATTTTAATGCTGAGCATCTTTGTATATTTAACTTTTTGATGTAAACGCTACACAGCGTTTGTTGTCAAAGATTTGATTCCATCAGTAAAAAAAAGTAAAAAAACAGAATGAGATATGTCCTTCATTTCAGAATGAAATTCATCATAATATAATTTTCTATTATTTATTCAGTCATTATAATGTATGCAAGAAAAAAACACAGTCTTTTTCTTTGTCATTTTCTTTCAATTAGCAGAAGAGAAGCTTAAGTAATGAATTCCATGGAAATGCATTCTTTTTTCTATAAAGTGTAAGTTTTTGCAAAAATTATAAGACTTTGATATGAAAAGTTATGCAGATTGTATTTAATAAATTTTTTCTTATTACACAGAAACCAGCTATCAGCATTCAGGTGTCACTTTATTGTCATTATAACCTGTCTTGTGTAGGAGGGCATTCCAGCTCATGTGTATGTATGTGCATGGGGTCTGTATGTGTGTGTATACTAAGGGATCACTTTATTGTTATTATAACCCCCTCCCAGTCCTGAATTCTTACCCAACATAGAGGGGGGTACCTCAGTTAGTGATTTATAAACAAGATGCTGTTTATTTGACAATTCATTTTCTTTCATAAGGCATAACAACAGGTATGGTCACCAAAAGTTCTTGATAAGTTTGCAAATTATGATTTGACCTTTCTTTCTGGATACACTTGGAATGTACACTTGTTTTGTAGAAGATTTTGTAGCACATGCTTCTGGTTATTCATGTAAAATAAAATAATTTAAAGTTTGTTGTTCTGAGTGTCTGGCAAAACTATCCTATGTAAAAGGAATTGAACTTTACTGGATTTGTTGATACGCGTCTATTTTTGGTTTGCTCATATTTTTATTGCAGTTGCTTCAGCACATTTTTCGGTAAAGATGTTTTCCAACCTTCTTCAGGTAAAATTTTGCCTGTTGTTAGTTAGTGTTGGTTATATCAATTCAATGTGTTTTCATTTTGTTCTGATACATGACTCAGTTGTTCCTGTGTCAGCCATCTTTCCTATCAACAGAAAACTGGGTTTTCTCTATAAATTTTCAATTGTTTTTTTCTACAGAACCTGTTGTCTGAGAAGATAATCAACATATACCACTCTGGTGTCTTTTTCTTCTTCTGCTAATAATTTCTGTTTAAAATTCCAATGACTACTTGACAATTTAGCTTTGTCAATTCTAATTTTACTTGCAACCTCAACTGTTTAAAAACCACACAACATAATTTTTTTCTTTTTGATTTCCCTCACCTCATAATATTTTTGCTGATTCACTCATAATAATAAAATTGCTTCATCTTTAAGACAAGAAATCCTTTCAACAGAAATATTCCAAGTTTTCAGTCTAAAAACATCAATACCCTCAAATGCTGAGGTCATGTGCTGGAGATTTTTTTAAAACTCATATTTAATCTATTAATATTTTTTATTTGATTTAACATATCAAAATGCTATTTAAATTTTTTTAACTTTCGTTTCAGAGGAGAATCACTTTGATTAAACTTGCTGGATATTTTTTCACTAAGAGCTGGTCGGAAACATTGAGATTATCGATTGTGATTTTTTAAAACATTTTTATATTAACCACTGCCAAACATTTTTTTTCACAGTCTTCAGTCTCATAAACAATTTTTGTCCTCCCTAAAAACACTGCCCTTCCCCATATCAGTTACCCCATTAACCAAACATTTCTATCTTTCGGAAACAAATAATTGGATTTCCACATTTCTCATGAAAATACTAAAAAATACAACTGGGGAAATTGGTGTTTTATTCTTTGGAAATGTAAAACAGAGAAACTAAAAGAATTCCTGTTTTTATTTAGACTATTTCTCTTACTTGATTTATTAGTTTTATTTGTTTTATGAAAAGAATTAAAACTAAAGTTGGTTAAAAAAATGAATTATTTTCATCCTGACATGACACAATGCTGAAAACTGAAAGAATTGTCGATGAGGATAACCAATAATTTCTTTCAACATGAAATTTAAAATTCCTTTAATTACTAAAATTTATTTTAAATATTTACTGAATTCTTATATTTTTTCTTGGATACAAATTATTCAATTAATTTTAAATACATAAATTGCTTAATTCATAAATAGCTACAAAAAATCTAGTAAAATTTAAGCAACACATGTAAACTCAATGTAGTTTAAAATTTTTTCATTAGAATTTGTAAGATATGCACATCTTTGAAGGAAGAGGAAACTAGCATTTTGGAAAAGTACATTTTTTCATTGTCAAATTCATGAATATTTTGTTGGCACTATTATTTTGTAAGTGAAATAGAAAGTTAGACTGTTTTTATTATTGAATAATTATTATTGTTATTATTGAATAATTATTATTGTTATTATTTATATAAAATGATTATGACGAATAAAATCATTATAATAATAACAAATGAAGAGAAAGAAATTTTCTTCTTTGTAATCCATTTGTGAATGGCATCTGCAATCAATTTGTGTTTGTGAATGAGTAATTACAAATATGTTTGTGGCCAGAATGGTGTTTAGAAAAATAAAAACAAAACTGAAAATTCAAAATGGCTGATGACATTTGCAAATTGCATGCGTAAACAAGTTTTACAGAGTTTTCAGATTGGAAATGTGGATTGGAAAACTTAAATGCTTCAAATTTATGAATTTACCACTGACACAGCTTCAAAATGAGATACAGGTTGATGAATAATACAGAGACATCGTTGATAAAAAAAAATCACGATAGAGGAGAAAAAATATCTGCTTGCTTAGTGATTTTAATGACAAAAAATCAAGAGAAGAGAGGGAAGGAAGGAAGAAAGAAAGAAAAAAATGAGAACAATGAAAGATAAAAGAGAGAGAAGGAAGAACAAAAGAAAGAGTGATAAGAAAAAAGTTAAAGAGAGAAAGAGGGAAGAAAAAACAAGAGAGACGGAGGAAAGAAAATGTGAGGGAGGGTAGAAAGGAAGAAAGAAAGAAAGATGGGGAAGAGAAAAGTGAGAGAGAGAGAGAGTGGAAAGAAAAAGAGAGAAAGAGGAAAGAAAAGCAATAGGGAGGGAGAGGAAAGAAAAAGAGGGGGAGAAAGAAAGGAAAAAAAGAGAGTAATAGGAGAAGCAAGAGAGGAGAAAAATGATGAAAATGTCTAAAGATAAAATGTGATAAAAATTAAAAATATGATTTTATCCGTTTCTTTGCTGTTGTCATTTAATTATTTTTTTCTTCTTCTATGTGAAAAAAAAGATCTAACCACTTGTCTACTGCACATTTTCTGAAAAGATGAGTAGACTGCCATTTTAAGTGTTCTTTAAATGCACAGTTTCCCAAGAGAGTCAAGCCACATTATGATTTTGTATTTCATGAACAAAAATCAATAAAAATTGGATTGCCATAATAACAATCAATATTAAAAATTACAATTCTATCAATCCACTATTCCCATGGAAACCTTTATTTATGAAGCAGTCTTCACCAAATAGTTACCAAAATATTCAGCCGGAAACGGACAGTTAGTCTCTACTCGTTAAAGCATATGATTAATTGAGATTGCTTTATCTGAGTCCTTATGACTGCTTACAAAGCTGCAATTTTCTTCATAACAAATAAAAATACAATTCTTTTTTTTATTTAAATCTACTTATCTTTCAGAAGTTGTTCTCCAATCTTGCTTGTCTTTCTTTCTGCCACTTTATATGGATGAAGCTACAGTGAAGTAATGGATTGCAGCTCGGATCGAGGAATCGGAGAGCTGAATTAGAATTCCATTCGAGTTCTTTACATTCACTTATGTACTAACACCCTTGGAAAAGCTATGAATCCATTTCTTCTCCCCCCAGTTATGTGTTAAATAGCAGGGCACACTGGATTCTCTAGCCTTGAGTGGCAACCGGTCTAAGAGAAAGAAAACACTGAATTCAAACCAGCCTGGAAAATTCAACACGTTATTCTCCAGATCTTGTTGGTCTATTCAAGAGTTTATAAAACTACCTCAATGGAATAGCTTGTTAAAATGCATCTCAATGGACTAGGTCATTAAAAGCATGAAGAGTTGCAAACTACCCTAGACCTGCTTTATTTTCCCAGATGACACACATGGGCTCATAGGAGTAGGAAGAGTTGGTTGCTGTAGCTCAACACAAGCCATTGCAATCTACGAACCTGCATAAGGCATCAAGCTGTGCTAAGTTGAGTCATCATCAATTCTTGACGGACTCCTTTAAAAAAAATATAAGGGAAAAATCAATCAGTATGCATATTTTATAGAGAGGCTGTGATTTGGGTCTTATAGTAATACAAGCAAAAAAAACAAACAAACGATATTTGCCTCTGTGTAACAAACAAATGTACAAATATTTACTGAGCTTAAGAGTAAGAAGAACGTGTTGCACCAATATTTCCAATTGGTGAAAGCAAATTTGTCCTGAAAATCCATTTTGGAAATATCTCTGGAGCCATAGCAATACATAGAAATCTATAAAAATATTGATTATTATTAAGTCTATTTTTTCAAAGTAGAAGGAAAAATGTAGGGCGATGAAGATTATGTCACTTCAATTTGTTGAAGAGCGAAGACATACCTTCCTTGAAAATCTACTTCAAAATCCTATCTTATACAAAGGGTGATAAAAAGTTTTTAGTCTGAACAAAAATGGAATAGAAAATAAAAAATGGTTAGTTGATTAAATTTGGGGAAGTGGATTAGGCTAAGAATTTTTCAGCACTCTCTTCAGCTTGGCCATTAATATTGGTAGAGAATATACAACCACCTTAGCCACAAAACAGTTAAAACATATATGTATAAATACACACACACACACACAGAGGTGTTGAATATTCAAAATCTTAATATGATTTATGAATTTATCAGATCATTTAATTTAGAATCAGGAAAAAATATCAAAAATTCATGTTTAATTTGAATTTTTCCTTAACACAGCTTTCATCCTTCTCTGATGATTTATAAACTTTTAGATTTTTTGTAAAAATCTTTTAACTTAGAAGAAAAGAATATAGAGAGGATATTTTCCACCCCTTCATGCATTTTAATGACCTAGTCCATTGAAATGCATTTTAACAAACTAGTCCATCGAGATACATTTTAACAAGCTAGCCCATTGAGGTAATTTTACAAACTCTTGAATAGATCAAAAAGATCTGGAGAATAAGGTGTTGAATTTTTTTTTTCAGCTGTAGTCTTCAATCATTTCAGATGCAATCTTTGCTGTAGAATGCCAAGTGTTATCAAAATGAAACACCATACATCTTTATGATTGATCAAATGGTGTCTTTTTTTGCATCAATGTTTAAATGTTCTTATTGTTGCCAATAGAAAACTGGTGTAATTGTAACACTGCCTGGTAACCACTCAAAGGGGATCACACCAAAACAATCGTACTGAACATTATCAAAACTTTGCCGTCAATGGAGGTCCATTTTGGCTTTTGAACTTTAGCCTGTTTACCTCCATTGTCAGTGTCACTTTATAAGCAGTTTGCATCACTAATCCATCCCAAAATGCTGAGATACAGATTTGAAAGTTTAAATTATTTGGACTCATCTTTCTCGCCATATTTATTACAACATTTCAGCCGTTGTACACTCCGGCCTTCTTCAGGTGGTTGGAATGTTGAACTGAACCCTTTATTTCACTCACTAGGGTACACTGTTCTAATTCCATGTGCCGTGTTTAATGGATGTCAGTTATCAGTTATCTCCCGTTAATTCCCCTCTATAAGTTCTCCACTGCCTTAACTGAGTACTGAACTCACACTCTTTGGGTCCTGTCACTGGATCTAACCAACGCCTTTATCCACTGTGCTATGTGTCCTTGAGGGCAACGTTGTAATAAATATGGTGACAAAGGTGAGGACAATAGTTTGTATAATGTAAATAGTGTACATAATACCTGATCTCAGAAATATAGACAGATATTGAAAGTTTAAATTTCCATTCTTTAGGCTTGGTTTCAGTCATATTCCAGAAAATCTGTTTTCCAGGTTGAGGCACCTTACCAAATTGTTGCAAATGGTGAACACCTGAACATCTTAAATTCCCTTTTTGAGCTAATTCTTCAATCAAAACAGTAATATCTCTATTGGGTTCAAATAAAAGCACATCATCCATAAATTCAACAAGGTGGCCTGAACATGATATTTCCTTTTGTTTCTTTAAACCTTTCAAAACATGATCAGCAATTTCTTTCATTTAAAGAATCTACACTATAAATACCAGAATTATTTTCTAAAACCTTACATGTCATATATGCTCTACAAACATGTTCATCTTTAGGAAGGACAAGTTAGTAATTAAGCTAGTTGAACAGCATTGTTATACTTTGCTTCAAATTAGATCTCTTTCTGATTCACTCTACATTAAAATCTGTTGGTGGGGTGTGAATGCAATGAAAGTAAAATTTTTAAAAATCACTCTCTGCGTAGGGGCTCTGGGCAACACACTTGGTTTACAAAACAAATCTCTCCTTCCAAATATAAAATACAATTTAAAAGGAATCAATCACGAATGTTGCAACTAAAGTAAAAGTATGACAAAAAACACTGAGTCATATATCCACCCTCACTGCTTGAAAGGGCCTGCTCACAATACAGAAGGTAATAGGTGTAGGCAGTAGCAGATGAGTAGGCAGGCTGTCACCAGCATCACCAGTGGTCTTAGTCAACTGACCTGACACAAGCTTCAATGCTCGACCCTACTGACTCCACTATCCTCCAGGTTGCTTCCCTCACCCACAAAGAGACATTCTGCTTTGATCCTTGATATCAGCAATAGAAGAAATTTTATTTTAATCTTATGCCCTTTTCTTTCTGCCTTGTTGGCAGTACTTCATTGTTTTTGGATGTTCCTCTGCAATGTGATTTGCTTAAAGCCATATGAAAATATTGTTGCCATTAAGGTTTCATAGAATAGCAAAAATGTCATTCAGTTAAATTTAAGACATTACTTATGATTTACTACCCAGCACAACTATTGAACTGATAGCCTTCAGCTAATCTAATGTTGCGCTTTAATAACTTGATTTGTTCCACCTGCAGTTGAAATGGCTTCTTCCCATTGAGTTCTGTAGAAATTTATGGTTTTTCTCACTGGAGTTATGTATGTCTATTATTCTGATGAAGTCTGACCAATTAAGTCTTGCATAGACGGTTTGTGTTTCTGCTTTGAATTCAATGTTCTTTTTATTTTTCAAACACTAGCAGAATGTTTTAAGTTAATATCTGTCTATATCTCTGAGATGAGGTATTATGATTATTTGTACACATGGCCCAGTGGATAAAGATGTTGGTTAGATCCAATGACTACACCCAAAAAGTTCTGAGTTCAATACCAGGCCACAGCAGTGGTGAACCAAAACTTGGAGAGTTGAGTTAAACAGAAATAACTGAGACATCTGGAAGAAGCATGGCAAGTGGAACTAAAAAAATCTACCCTGGTGGATGAAATAAAGGGTTGGCGTGAAATTCCAATCATCTGAAGAAGACTAGAGTGTACAATGGCTGAAAAATTGTGAATATGGCAATGAAGATGGGATTTTCAGTTATTTTTTATTGCAATTTAATTTAACATTGATTGAATTTGTTGTGAATTTTTAGTTTGTTTTCCATTTTCATTTTTCCTTTTATTTCTTCATTTTTAGGGTGTAACAATTTTTAATTTTTGCACTAGTATTTCAATTTATTTTTTGCTTCTAATTTTGTTGTAAGTATTTAATTCTTTTCCTTATTCTTTATCGCTCCCACCACACTGACCTTTAAGCCCAATTCATTAATTTTGTTTTCCAGTTTAATTTTTATTTTAGACTTTTGTCAAATTTATTTCTATTTTTTGGTTTATTTTGGCCATTTTGTTTTCATTTTAGGTGAACCGTTTTTGCTACATCTGCATTTAATTTTAATTACTTTTCAGTTTTTTAAATATTTTGCATTGATTTTATTTTTATTTGTTTAATTTAAAATACTTTTTCACCTTTTGTTGTTTTATTGTTTGTGGATTTAAATTAAATTCTTTATTTCTACTTGTAAAACCTATGTAGAAGATATTTTAATTTGTTTTCATATTTTGCTTTTCACTTTTTTCATGTTTTGTTTATTTTTGCCTAAATAGGAAAAAACACATACTGGAAAGGAAAAAATTTGAAAAAAGGAAGACCTCTAAGAACTAAAGTAGGTTGAGAACAGAATAATGTCAGTCTTTGTGGTGGACAAGTGTTTGCACAAAATGTTTTGCTCCGCAAAAGACACAGTGATTAAATCACTGAAGTCCCTAGGGGTTAAGCCACAAAGAATTATTAAGGGTAAGCGCTACTTCATGTGGGACATATCGCTGCCCATATCTGTAGACTGCATAAAGGCTGCAAGTTGGGAACTAATAAAAAAATATCTGATTATTTGAACCAAGTACAAAAGCAGGCAGTGGACAAAGTAGAGATATTTGAGGTTCCTACTCTGGTTACCGGGGAGCATCTGTCCACGTATCTGTCACACTTTAGACAGATACTGGGTGCAACTTGTGATAGCCTGAATGGAGGGATGGAGTTTTGATGTCATGTTTGACCAAAAAGCCATCCTCTCTATGCCCAACTGTTTTGATGTAGCAGGTTTGAAAATGGGACCAGCTAAAAACCAATGTGCTGGAAGTGTGAAGAGACTGGTCACCTCTCTGCTTCCTGGCCAGAGAAGAAGGACTCTGGAATTCAAGCCCCAAGCAAACATAACCCCTGAGTCTGTTACTTCCACCTCACCTGTGACAGGCATGTCAGCA
This sequence comes from Acanthosepion esculentum, assembly GCA_964036315.1. NCBI lineage: Eukaryota > Metazoa > Mollusca > Cephalopoda > Sepiida > Sepiidae > Acanthosepion > Acanthosepion esculentum. The sequence continues at coordinate 2,055,974 of OZ038487.1, read as the reverse complement.
AATGGGTCCTGTTCACACCACGCATTCCCTGAAAAGCCTTTGTCCACTGTTTCTGCTGTTGCAGAGAAGAGAAAGGGGAAATACCTAGTTACTACCAGGGTCAGAGGAAGGCATCAGACAGTGGGGCCTCAGTCCCTTGAAGTTCCCAGGACTAAAGGCACACACAGCCCCATTCCCTCTACCAGTGTTAAGGATGATGCCCCAGCCTCAGTTAAAGCATCATTTGAGGAACTTCAAACAAAATATGACCCTGGCTATGAAAAAACAGACAGGATTAAGAAATTTAAAACAAAGTTAGAGAAACAAACCTTCAATAATTCATCACTTTCCACAATGGCATCACAGCCTCTACCTTCTCCCCATAGCAAGATCATAGCACAAATCATCATCAACACCCCCCCCCACCGCCTGCAAAACTATCCCATTCAGCAGAGATATCAGTCCCATCATGAAAAAAATGCACACACCAAACCCTAATTCTAGTCCTTCCTCCCCAAAACAAGAAGATATGCCTCTGCCTACTAAAAGGCAAAGAAGCTTATCAGTCACGGATGAAAACAACCAAATTAACATATAATTTAGGGGACGACATCTCCATTATTTTTCCAACCCAGGCAGAGAGAACTGGAAAATATGCTAACAGAATAACAGAACTTAATGAACTTTTGTCTATAAAAAAATACAGTGAGCAAGATGTAGAAGATCCCCGGAACTTTCCCTAAGCCAATAGAGTTCTCACCACAATTCGAACTGCGTTAGGGGTGCAGCAGATGTAGTGTATGGTTGAAGAGGACATCAATGCATTCAAAATCACCCTTCCTATTGAGAATGAAGTAAAAAAACTTCAACAATTCTGTTCAGTTTCTGTTTACCCCTCCCCCTTTATAGAGCATTAAAATTGACTTACCCCTGGGATATTGGCAGTCTCTCCCTAGCCAGTCCCATTAAGAATGAAATGGGCCAAGGATCAATGGGAGGGACTGTTGGTGTCCTTTCCCTAACCATGTTTAAGGCAGATTCCCAACCCTAATTGGACCGATAATGTCTCTCTTGTTAGCTAGCATAAATGGTCAAAATCCGAGGTCAGAGTCTCGTAGGGCAAGACTTGCTTGTGATCTTCAGCATCTCAGTGTGGATGTATGTTGTATACAGGAGACTTGATTTTCAACTTGTGACTGTGAATAAATTCTGTCTAAGAGGTTTGTCCTCTATTCAGCATATTTTGATGGACACTCGAGTGGTATTTCCTGGCTTGTGAACAACTCTTGTGTGCTCTTCTCTTTGCAGATCCAGTAGGCAGGCTTTGCATGTTGGATGTTACCATAAAGGATAAAGCTCTTTGTCTCATTGGAGTTTATGCACCCTATGTCCATGCAGGATGATCTGATTTGTATTGGGGGATCGAGCCACTTCTGATGACATCTTGTTGGATAGATTTAGCTGGTGATTGGACTGCCATCTTTGAGCCCGATATAGATTGCATACAGAAAAGATCAGGTCCTAACAACCCAGATGTGAAGCCATTTCGCAATTTTACCAACAAGTTTGATCTTGTCAGTAAGTATCATAATGAGCACCCCCAGGAGATAGTGTGATCTTAGACTAAGAGGGGCAGCTCAGCTTCGGTGGTGTGTTCTAGCTATCTTGACCAAATTCAAGTTAAGAGAGTTCATATAGGGCTCTTAGGTTGTCCAAGTTTCCATTATATAGTTTACTCAGATCATAGGCTCATCCAGGTCCATGTAAACTTAGATAAGCCTAAGAGGCTGGCTCCTGGAAATTGAATGCATCATTGTTTGGTGAGTGAAATTTTCAGGATCAGCTGTTCTACTAATGCTACATCAGAACTTGTCAGGGGCTGTGGTTGGGAATAAATGGTGGGAAATAATGAAGTCTAAAGTTAGGGTCCTTTTACTGCTAGTTATAGTCAGTGACTCAATGCAATTAGAAACAGTATGTGAAACAAAAGTTGATGGGGGTGATTAAATCCCATGATAGTGGGGAAAAGCCTTAGCTCGGGCGGAGCTCGACTCTTTGCTTATGTATTCATAAGCAGATGAGAATGGTGAATTCTGGAAGGAAGATGACAGTAAGATTTTCCCATCCATGAAAAGTATGCACTTATGCGAGGAGGAGGCCCACTGTTTACCCCGAGGCGAGTGCTCCTTCCGTCATGAATGCTGGTTAGCTCTCAATTTCCTTTTATGAGCTACAGCGAGCCTTTCTGATGTCTGAGTGTTGTCTCATAGGACATTGTATCAGGTGTTAGTTAGGGGGTCTGTTTAAGATGGTCTGATTAGTGAGATCAGTTTAATGAAGCAGGAGGCTTGCTCAATAAGGCCTTGGGCACCTGGAATGAAATACTTCACTAACGATAATGCATCACACACCTGGCTGATTTGCAAGAGGCCCTCTGGGGTCAGCAAAAAGCTATATTCAGCAGGCTTGGTAAATTCTCCAAACTGTGTTTGCTGTGGTGAGTCGGTGGAGGTCCTGAGTCACACCTTCTTCCATGGCAAGATTGTAGTCCTGTTGTGCAGGTTTATTGAAGACATCATGGTTCACATGTTGCACAGAAGGTTCTTTGTCCTTGAGGTCAGTTCTGTCTGTATCAATTTGGTACCATCATTGACTCAGGTTGAGTGCTATGTGTTCTTTTGTTTACTAAGGTGTTATGATAATCAGGATATGGATGATGCCTCAGAAAGAATAGAGACGAGAAGTTTACCTTTTCCCAACTGATCTTGTACTTTAAGTATCAGCTTAAAGTCAAGATTAGGACAGAAAGGTGACAACTATGTCCATTAGAATTTGGCAAAAGTGGGTTAGTTTTGTGTATATCTGTCAAGTGAAAGGAGATGACTAAAAGTGGCATTTTGATGCCAAGTTAAGCATCAGGATATTTTGGTAACACTGTATTAAATGTTGGCAACTGTGCCTAAAATAGCTTAGTTTAGGCTTTTGTTTTGCTTTAAGTTTTTAGTTTTTTATGTCAAGTTAACTTATCTAAGGGATGTATGTTCATTGGCCACTTTTATTTTCTGTCTCCTCTTTCTTTAGTTGACCAGAAATGTTAGTTCTCTGGTAGAAGTGGGACACCCTTTCGTTTTTTGAGTGGTTTTTGGATTTGTTGTTGTGTCGGAATGAGTGTGTAGTTGTGTGTATGGTTGGTTGAATGATTGGTTTTAATTTATCCCTTGTCTCACATTAATTTCATCCACTGCCATAATTAAGGATTGTAGATGGCTTTTATTACTAACACTATTTTGCTTGGTTTCTTGTATATATATATATATATATATATATATATATATATATATATATATATATATAGCATTATTTATATATTCATTGGTGGTTTTCAGTTTTAAATGTTGTTATTTTATTCCCCACTCCCCACAGACAAATTGTACATATGGGAACTAGTTAGGACTTCATGGAGACTTTGAGGTATCATGGCAGCTATTATGATAAGTAAGAATGTGCTGTTTTAGTGTAATGAATAATGTCGTATTTTGGGGTCAGTAATCATGGCTAGCTAAGTTTAAGATAAGACAGATTGATAACCAGCCTTTCTCATGCCACCTTATGGCCTTGTGCCACATTTTCTGTTTCATTTCAGAAATAAATATAATTTGCCTGGTCAAGTTATACCAGATCAGATCAACAATGAACAGATAGTTTCCTGGTATACTAACACCTATATGATATTTATGTAGGAAAAAATATTTTTTAACTTTTTAAAATGGATTCAAGCATTATTAATAACACAGCAATGTTCTTCAAATATTCAAGAATCATTATAACATGATTTTCCGAATAAAGACTTAGAAATTATAAACATAGCCCAAAGGTTACACAGGATAAAATCGATTCCTAAATCTTAAGCAGCTGAGTTGGAAAGTTTTTCGTATTAATTAATTTCTCTAAAAAGTGTTTACCAAATTATATGAACAAACAGAAGCAAGAATAGGAAATCCATATTTAATATGAGTTTAAAAGTTTGGTTAAAATCAGTCTCAGTATTTTAAATAAATACACGGAAATATATTCACTCAGATACCTGCACCATGCATAATGCACAAACAGAAATATATAAACTCGTTTACATGCAAACACATAATGCACAAATATATACACAGAACTGGGTGTTGTTTAATATTGCCAAAATTAAACTTATTTTTATTTAATTATTTTATTTTTATGAAAGAAAGCATTCAACAAAAAACTGACAACGAAATAAAGAAAGAAGGCATAAAATTGTGACTTCATTTCTTGTGCGTCTCTTTCTAACTGGAAACAATGCAACAAATTAAGGCATTTATTGAAATCTAATTATAGGAGTTCTTACTTCAAGACATATTTGATTAAAAGTGATAAACTTATTTACCAAAAGTTTTTATGCAAAGTACATAAATAATAATAGTTGAAATATATAAAAGCCAACATGATGTTGGGTAGCCATGCAGTGGTATCATGTTTTAAGTAAATCATTTTACAACAGAACACCTTCAGGAAATAAAATATTTTATTAGAAAGTTAACATGTTGTGTATTGTCTCTAAAAGAAAGAATACTGTCATCTTGGATTTTTCTTTTTTCTTGAAACATGAAATTTGCAAGAAATATTCTCAATTTGGATACATTTTAAAAAAATAACTGGAAATAATATCTTATTGTGCTGAATTTGAATTCATATTATGTGGGGTTATGTTATATTGGGGTCTGTTTGTACAAAGCCAATACTGCAAGGATTTCCTTTTCATGAAAAGCTGAATAGAAAATATTTATCATTATAGAATTATACTGTAGCCAAGAAAAGGAATTGAACCTGATAAACAAAGCCATAAACTGCTTACCTTTCAATGGTTGGAGAATGAAAAAACTTGATGGTTGAAGGTAGAAGATGACCTTCACTTAAAAGAAATGGTTGGGATAGTCATCCTAAAACACAAACAGAAATAAACAATTAAAAAAATATATCAATAAGTACTTGATTATTTTGTAGTAACTCAAAGACAAAAAGTAATCAAAAATGAGAAAGCAGCAAAAGAAAGGAAGCTGTGGAAAGCCATGATTGCTGACATCTTGAAGGGATATTGCACATAGAGATATTATTTAAAGCAGTAGCTGTAAATGTACAAAAATATGTACTGGATGCAATTTATAATGGAGAAACACGCTATATTTTCACAAATAATCAATGATCTGTAAACTTTTCATTTTGAGAAGTAATTAAGATCTGAATTGTCTATAAAAAAGAAATTTTCTCAATTTCAATAAAATCAAAATAATGGAACCCAATATTGAAATTTATATGAGGTTATGCTATATTGAGGTTTCTAAAACAATTTGGCTGTTTCAATACGTTCATTATTTATGATGATTTGCATTTATAATTTTATTAAAAATGCAAGCCGCCGTCGTCATCGTTGTCAACTGATTCTTTTATCACTTTGCTGAAACCTATTTTGCTGATTCTTTCACCAGCCATTATTATTAGAAATTTAAGAATTTCTCTGATTAAGAAGAAGCACTCTGAAAAGAAACTTGGATTTTGCTTTCAGTCTGATATAAGACATCTTTTAGTATTTAAAAATTAACAAATAAAGCAAAAATAATATTCAGTTTTAAGGTAGTGGGAAAGATCCTAAAACTCCTGAAAATAGTGGATGAAAAGAAGTTGAGGACTACATGTCCTTAGGAGCGGGGGGGGGGTGATATTAAGAAAAGGCTGCAGAAATGAAATAGAACGTCGTTATAATGATGGGGCGGAAAGCATTTAATAAAAATGTAGCCAGAGTGAGATGCACCTTGCCAGTATGCTTAACACGTACACTGTATAATGAACCCATAATGACAGCCATGAGTGCAAAATAGAAAAAATTAACAAAATCACTTGAAAATGAACTTAGATCAATGGAAAGAGCATTGCGAGGCTCGACTGTCAGGAGATAAAGAAAGAAGGTCAAATTGGATCTGAGAATAGACAGAGATAAGAGAATCAGAGAAGTGATTAAACAACTAAAAGGAATGGGCGGGTGGAGCATATAGTAAGAAGAAAAGAGAATAGATGAAGGACAAAATGGAGACATGAGATAGAGGGGTGTGCTGGTAAGACTTGGCAGAGAATGGCAGTCATGGAAGCAGTCTGGAAAGAATTTGTCCTCTCAGTGACTGATAAAGATGATTATGATGATGAGAATACAAATGGGTAGGTATCCCACTGAGAAATTGATGAGGTATAAAATTCTGTCTGTTAAAAGTATCTCTTTAAATGTCTCAGAGCCCTCATTTTGGGCTATCAAGAGATTTTGTTATGATTTCCACAGGAATTTATTTCTGTGTTTTACCAAAGGAAATCATATGATAATTATGTTAGGAGATAATGCCATAATTATGTTAGGGGATGATGTCATAATTACCATGAAATAAGTGATTGTTATTTTCATTAAAGTCTCAATCCTTATCTAGAATTCAATGAAACCTTTTACGAAATATAAGCAACCCTTACAAATGCACATTCCGGTGAGTAAGATATCAGTGGAGGTTAACAAAAAAAGGACATGGATGACAAAGTCATAATAAATTTTAAGGGTAAAATAAGGTGTTTGTGTTGTACTGGATTATTTCTTGGACGAGGGTGTGTCCTGATTATTCTGTGACCTGATGGACTCACCTTGAACTGACCAGAAGTCTTGGTGCCAAGCCTAAAGGGAGGAGTTGTAAGTCTCTGCATTGGTGTAGGAATGTTAGATGGTTTGACATTCATGCCAGCTTCTGGTAGGACTTTTCTAATTGTCTCCACGTCTTAGGTATATCAGGTCTGTACCAATCCTTCAACATCTGTTTATATTTCTGAGATGAGGTACTGTAATTATTTACACTATTTTCATTATCTTCATCTTTACTGCCATATTCACAAAGTTTCGGCGGTTGTATGCTCCGGCCTTCTTCAGGTGATTGGCATTTCGAACTGGGGTAGATTGTTCTAATTCCACGTGCCATTCCTCTTCTGCATAATAGAATCAGTTATTTCCCTTTAACTTAACTCTCCAAATTTTTGTTCACCTCTGCTGTGCCCAGGTTTGAACTCACTACTCTTTGGGCCAAGTCTTTGGATTACTTCAACTAATGCTTTTGACCACTCTGGGTTCGAAATTCCAATCAACTGAAGAAACATATGCCAACAAAGATGAGGACAACAGTCTGGACAATGTAAATTGTGTAAATAATTACAATATCTCAGAAATATAGACAGATATGAAAATTCTTGTAAAAAGAATATCTTGTTTCAAAATTTAAGACAATCAAATAAATAGCTGAAATCAATAATCAAATCTGCTGTTAAACTACAGAAACAAATTGATTGATTTGCAATCAGTAAAATGTAAGTGACTCTTTTCTGATTTTATTTTTAAAAATATCAATAGAAAAATGAATATAAATGCAGTTCTACACTTGAAATCTACCCAGAAAGAGTTATGTTTCCTTGATAACATTTGATAAGATCCGACACAAAGACCTACTTGATGTATTAGAAAAGCTTGATTGACATGGAAAAGATATTTCAGTAAAATCTATAAGCTTTATTGAGAATAATCAGCCATCACGTGGAATGGAGAATGAGTCAAATGAATAGAAAAAGGGGGGGGGTAAAACAAGGATGCATTTCCTAATCAAGACCTCCACCAGCATTCATCATTAGCAGACATAAGTCAACAACATATGCAGATGACACTGTGTGGTTGACAAGGAAACTCAAAGAATTCTTAAACAAGTTAGTAAAGAAAAGCAAGAAGAAAGGACTGTTAAGTGTAATAAGAATGCATGGTTGTCAGTAAAAGAGGCAACCAAACATGTGACCTATATATTGAGGATGACAAAATGTACTTGGGTAGGAAAGTAACAAACTAGGGAAAATGTGACACAGAAATGCAAAAGAATAGTGAAAGGTGTTTTCCAGAAATGCAAAAGAATAGTGAAAGATGTCTTCCAGAAATGCAAAAGAATAGTGAAAGGTGTCTTCCAGAAATGCAAAAGAATAGTGAAAGGTGTTTTCCAGAAATGCAAAAGAATAGTGAAAGAAGTCTTCCAGAAATGCAAAAGAATAGTGAAAGTTGTCTTCCAGAAATGCAAAAGAATAGTGAAAGGTGTCTTCCAGAAATGCAAAAGAATAGTGAAAGGTGTTTTCCAGAAATGCAAAGGAATAGTGAAAGGTGTCTTCCAGAAGTGCAAAAGAATAGTGAAAGTTGTTTTCCAGAAATGCAAAAGAATAGTGAAAGGTGTCTTCCAGAAATGCAAAAGAATAGTGAAAGGTGTCTTCCAGAAATGCAAAAAAATAGTGAAAGGTGTCTTCCAGAAGTGCAAAAGAATAGTGAAAGGTGTTTTCCAGAAATGCAAAAGAATAGTGAAAGGTGTTTTCCAGAAATGCAAAAGAATAGTGAAAGGTGTTTTCCAGAAATGTAAAAGAATAGTGAAAGATGTCTTCCAGAAATGCAAAAGAATAGTGAAAGGTGTCTTCCAGAAATGCAAAAGAATAGTGAAAGGTGTCTTCCAGAAATGCAAAAGAATAGTGAAAGGTGTCTTCCAGAAATGCAAAAGAATAGTGAAAGATGTCTTCCAGAAACTAAGGTTTTGTCCATAAAAATAAATAAATAAAATTAATTACATTGTAAATTTTTTGTGTCCATAAAAAATAATTAATTATAGTATCAAAAGTAATTATATTAAAATAATTATAACAATTATAATTATCATTAATTCAGTCTTTCTAAACCAATAAGAATCAACCCCACTTTTCTCCTTTACACACACAAAAATGTGACAACCTCAGAAACAGGCAGGCAGTCAACATGTAAGTCAACAAAAATTTTGGTTCCTTTCCTTTTTCAGGTCACAATTGTAACATTCATTTCTTAATAGTCAACAAAAAATTGAGGTAAGAAAACTCCAGACACTTCTTTTAACTTCCAGATAAGTTATCTGAACACTCATTACACACATCTATAAAAAGAAATATATACAGAAAGGAATGTGTATACAATTTACTTATTTTTTATATTATCATTCTGTCAGATTTTGAGCTATATTTGACCTCAACTCACAATTTACTCAGTGTTACTTTCTCTCGTATCTTCAACACCACATAACAATCCGATAATAAATATAATTGCCTCTGTTTTGTTGTTTCCATGTTTTACTGTTTCTCATTTTCTAAGAGTAAATTTTGTATTACATATACAGAATTACTCTTTGTATTGTATTACTCTTTGTATTACATATACAAAATTACTCTTTGTATTACATATACAAAATTACTCTTTGTATTGTATTACTCTTTGTATTACATATACAAAATTACTCTTCGTATTGTATTACTCTTTGTATTACATATACAAAATTACTCTTTGTATTACATATACAGAATTACTCTTTGTATTGTATTACTCTTTGTATTACATATACAAAATTACTCTTTGTATTGTATTACTCTTTGTATTACATATACAGAATTACTCTTTGTATTGTATTACTCTTTGTATTACATATACAGAATTACTCTTTGTATTGTATTACTCTTTGTATTACATATACAGAATTACTCTTTGTATTGTATTACTCTTTGTATTACATATACAGAATTACTCTTTGTATTGTATTACTCTTTGTATTACATATACAGAATTACTCTTTGTATTACATATACAGAATTACTCTTTGTATTGTATTACTCTTTGTATTACATATACAGAATTACTCTTTGTATTGTATTATTCTTTGTATTACATATACAGAATTACTCTTTGTATTGTATTACTCTTTGTATTACATATACAGAATTACTCTTTGTATTGTATTACTCTTTGTATTACATATACAGAATTACTCTTTGTATTACATATGCAGAATTACTCTTTGTATTGTATTACTCTTTGTATTACATATACAGAATTACTCTTTGTATTGTATTACTCTTTGTATTACATATACAGAATTACTCTTTGTATTGTATTACTCTTTGTATTACATATACAAAATTACTTACAAAATGTCAGGAGGTTTATAATTATTTACTCAGAGTTATAATTCCACAACTATTTCCCAGAAAATTTGATTAAAAACAAAGAAAAGAGTGTTGAACTGCTCTGTAAGTTATCTAATCTCCTATATATGGTGGTGAATGCTTGAGAATTTCATCTCTGATGAAGAAGAGACCTGAAGCCACAGAAATGTGGTTTTTCTCAGAAAGGCTTAGAGTTTGATGGACAGAACCTGTGAGCAACAAGGAAGTTTTAAGGGAAACAGAGACTACAAGAAAACTTATATTCATAATAAGATAATTGGGGAAACATAATGAGGAAAGAGGACCTGGAGAATTCAACACTCAGGGTACAGATAAGTTTTTGTGAATAGATTGGAGAAATAGAGCAAAGAGTGATGGTAAAGAGTTAAAAGTTACTTAGTGACAAAAGATAGGAAGTTATGGAAAATCATGATCATTTGTGTTCAAAAGGGAAAGAATGATGCAAACAAAATATATCAAGAAATTCTTCATCATGGGTCAGCAGGCATTGTCAGGCATTTTCTTACCAATTCTTTTTGTAAAGATTTAAATATTACTAATTTGGAATTGATGAGGAAACAAAATATGTATAACACTGTTTATTGACAGTAGTTAGTATATTGTTATATTGTTAGTATATTGTAAGTAGCTATTGGATAACAATATATAAATTTTCATATCTCAAGAAAAATTCTTGAAGAAAGATGTCTGACAAAGTGGAAAAAGATTTTGAGTGACACATTTTGTCCTTTAGGACTTCATTGGACTAAATTTGTTTATGTTGATGCAATGACACATGCACATGAATGAGAGACACTAGGAATTTTAAATTTAAAAATATTTTTTTTTGTTTTTGAAAAAAACCCCAAAAAGAAACAGAATCCAAATGAAATTGGCTAAAACACATAAAAAAACACATGTAAAAAATCACATGTAAAAACACCAGACACATAAAAAAAAATTAAATTAGTAGCTATTATCTGTTTGGATCAAATTGACGTCTCTGCCATATATGATGGGTGTGCCATATTTAATAAGTTGCTTCTTTTTATACCAAAATATGGTTTTAAAATTTCCCACTCCTTATATACCAATTTTGGATATCTAAGAGGCTAATATTTACTCAGTACTTGTACTTTGTGCAACTGAATAATACTGTAATGTTAATGAAAAAAGTAGATGGATTCTTACTTGGAATCAAATACAGTCATTGGAATTATGTACAAGAAATGAAATTCTCTTGAATTAGGATTTATACTTAGTATTCTTAAACTGTCAGATGTAGAAGTTTGGTAATCTTAAGTCTTCTTCAATCTGTTTTCTTCTTTTTAATGCTGTGGTCGTTATCTCAAAGTTAATTCAACATTATCCGGCGAAAGGAAAATAAAAATCATTCATTAATGTTATCTCCTTCAATTGGGTATGAATTCTCTTTGAGTAAATAAAAAAGAATTGCTCTTTTGTTTATAAATTTGTAAGAATTTTTGTTATCTATATTTTGAAGATTATTTATTTCAACTTAAATCTCTGACACTTATGTTTATATATTTTATTGTCAAATTTGTTCTTTATTGTGAAAACGCTTTTAGGTAATAACCATTACTACTTTTAGGTAATTTCTTACATGCAAATACCCTTGGAAGAGCTATGAATCCATCACCTCTCCCTCCAGCTATGGGTTAAATAGTAGGACTTGTATCTGGAAAAAAATCATTTTTATTCACAAAATTGTTAATGCAATATTCACTCATAGAAAAAATATTCTTACAATGTAAAATGTTTTAAGTTTAAATAACCCACAAAGGGTTGATAAGCCATAAAAAAATAAATCAGTCATTTACAATATATTTGGTAATAAACATGACTACATTCAGGTAATAACCATGGCTGCTTTTAGGTAATAACACTAACTACTTTTAACAAAAATGATATAATCTTTTTGGAGTGACAGTGATAATTACATGTTAGTGGTAGATAATAATTGTACCAAGCAATTAGTGTACAACCCACGAATTGATATCCACAGATTGAAAACATTAGTGCGTAATATTTGCCTGTTGTTTGTAGAATGCAAAGAAAAGCAAAGAGAAAAAAAAATTGAATTAGCCAAACTTGTACATTTACAAAGTCAGGAAGACTGAGAAGAGATGTTAATTCAAGAAAATTTCTCGTATGTAATTCCAGTTAGCTTCATCAATTGAATCAAAACATATTTGGAGAGAAACAAAATTAGGTAGACATCTTTGCTTGCATTAGTATTTCAGAATTTGTCATGTTGAAATCTGATTGAAATATTTTATTGCAGCTTCACTAATGTTGGTCAGGAGGAAAACAGTTTTTCTTTGTTTAGCATCATGCTTCAGTGGCATTCCTGAGAGAATTGATTTCTGAGAAATAACCAGAGTCTGACACAAGGATACATTAATGGAATGCTCAGTGAGAAGGAAAGTCAGGCAAAAGTAATATGTGTTCCTTGTCATTTTCAATGAATAGCCACATATCTGTACTTACATATCCACCTACCACTTTCAATATTCTTTTATTTCAAAAATACACTGATGCTACTACCCATAGATTTGTGAATGATTTTATCAGGAGAGGAACAGATTAAGTTAAACTTTATACAAAAATGAAATATAATTGTCATAACCATTATTCAGCCACAGACAAGAATATATTGCCTTTTCCACAGTCAGGACATTATAAGATTTCAAGTAGTAACATTCATCAGAGAAGAAAAGGGATATTTTTATAAGGTAAGTTATTACTTCACTTAATATTGAGAGGAGCATCTTCAGTTTTGTTGTTTTAATCATACCAACTGGTGTGCTCTTTGGCATTTCTCAGGTGTCCGTTACACTAATTTTTAAAGAATTTTTCATGCAACCCTTTGTCAAGATAACAAGTCTCTTTTTCTTTCAACTTTGACTTAAATGAATCCAGTTTACAAATGTAGACAGTAATGAGTCATGTTGTATTTGGAAATTAAGAACATTTCTATTTATTTAACAGGTGTACAAGGGCTTATAAAGACAGAAAGATGTGGCGAGCCATGGCTGTCTATGTTCTGAAATGATTTAGTAATAAAAAGAAGATGTGGGCCGATAGATGAATAAGTTCAGGTAAGATAGGATCGCGAAGCTGGCAACAAAAGGAAATCAGTTTATTTCTCTTCACAATTACAAATTTATATTTCAACATCGTCTTCATTTAATTGAGAATGTTTTTACAAATTTTCTGTCCATTTTTTTGTTTTGTCTTCAAAGAAAGTTTCAATTTTATTTCTGATCTAATTGTGCACCGAAACTTCAACTTTGGCATTGGATTAAAAATACTGACTTTCAGTATCTCTCTTAATTTGGGGAACAACCAAAATACAGACTGTGAGGAGGGAGGCATGTAACAACTGTGAATTTCAGCCTTCCCGCTGCTGAATGTAATTGCATTGCCATAATAGAAAGAGGTCTTTACTTTCAGACATTCTAAAGATGTTTTTGTGCCTGCAACTTTTCACAACTTTTTACTGAATTAATCTTCATTCTCTTGCTAAATATTCCATGTCAATGACTCCTTGATTACTACTTGGATATATTCATCATGACTAAGGAACGATATTACTTAATGCCATCATATAGTGAACTGTGTTTGTTTTATTTGGTATTTGCACATCTGCATGTCAAGAGCGTCTTCCTGCGGCTAAGAAAAACACTGGTGTTATATAGCTTTCCCAGTACCAGAGACATGCTGACTATTGGCTAATACCTGCCCAGTACCATTCACATGCAAATAGGTAGCGCCACCTACTCTAAGTAGAAGGTCTTCTCTCAACAGCCCATTATGGAAAGGGACACAACTCCTGGTGCTTATAGCACCACATACAACCAACTTGGAGTCTTTTATTGGGCTGACCTGATTCTCTGTTACATGAACATTAAGCACATTTGAACAGGATTTTATATAGGAGCAAATACATGTTTAAACATGTTTTTATCTCCATAATTAGTAACACCATGAGAAAAGGAGACCTTATCACACAACTCTCATATGATTGGAATCTGTCAAGATTGGCAATGAAAGTAACGAAATTTTGTTGCTACTGTTTTGAAATGTAAGGTAATTATGGGAAAATGATTTACCATTGCTGACCCAAGCATTCATTTCTTCCTCAACAACCAGGTGTAAGGAATCACCATAAAAATGTGTTAATATTTTTTTTATTCTCTTATGGGCTGAACACATGAGCAATGACAACATTTCAGAGAAAATGAATACAAAAGGGACAATTATACTTAACATCAGTTGAAATGTCTTGAGCACATGAGGAAAGAGGGCTTGGAAAATTTTTATACTTTATTTTATTTTTTAAATTTTTATTTATAAGCCAAGAGGGACATAGGAAAACAATACATAACCTCGCTAGAAAGCCTGAGCAAATGGATGGTGGAGCAAGGTTTACGAGAGATAAAAAAAAAAGACAAAATTTATTAAGAATTACAAAGGGCAGGAAATTGTGGAGAACCATGATCGCCAATGTCCAGAAGGGACATGGCATATAGAAGAGTAAAATAAATATTTTGGTATTCTATTCCTAAATTACTGATAGGCTCCAGAGAATCTATACAAATTTTCCTCGTAATTATTCATAATTACAAATGGTTTGGTTATTTTAAAGAATATCTAGTAGTGTATTATTTTTTATGTATTGTCAAGAGAAGATCTTAAAACACTTTCAAGAAGGGAAGTTCATGCACCTTGCTTATATCGACATATCAGGTGCGTATTTTTTAGTCTACAGAAACCCAAAGGCAAAACAAAAGAGATAAATATTGCTAGTTTTTTTTTGTGTGTGTGCTATTTCACACTGCTATAGAATCTTTATATTGTATGAGGACACATCAACTTTATATTGTATGAGGACACACTTGCTCAAGTAGAGATTCGTTCACAGAACAACAAAAAAGAAAAAACTCCTGTGGCAAAAAAAGAATCTGCAACTTTATTTATTTATATGGCAGAAAGATCTGTAGATGGAGATGAGAGGCAAAGAGACTTCATAATAGGAGGATTGCTTAAAGGTTGCTGACCGAGCAGTTGCAATTTCTAAGTCAAATTGATTCAGACATCATATGTAAAAACTGAATTTCTCACTCAAGACCTTTTAATATAATCAAGAGATACTCAGCCTTTGCAATTAGTGCAATTAAAAACAAAATAATACAAACAGTGGTGAGCATTTGATTTCACAATTAGTCAGGTCTTTGTATTCTTTTCTGGTTGAAACAGCATTAAAGATTCTCAGAGCCTTGACTTAAACTTATTTTGCTCCAAGTTTAAAAGGAATACAAACAAACACTAGAATGACCTCAAATATAGTGGAAGAATCTTGAAGAACATATTTAAACCCAGATGTTATTAGTGTGGGAACCAATTCTAATGATTTGCCAAAAAAGATTATTTGCAGAATATAAAATTACTAAAAGAAGAATATTTTTATATTCAAGAGGTTCCAAATTAATAAGGATTAATGAACTTGTCTTGCAGATTATTAAAAAAAGGATTTGATCCATATAGGTTGCCTTGTGATGTTGTACCAAAATTAGGCAATTCTTATTAAATAGCATAATGTAACATGGTTCATAGTAGTGGGTAATGAGCTAGTATGGTTGATTATTACTAATGTGTAGTGAGTTTGATAGTAACTGGGTACCCTATACTATTGCCACATTTAAGGTAACCATGACAACAACAATAATTGGAGACAAATATATTTGACAATTCCCATAATAAGAATAAAGGACTTCAAAAAATATGAAATTCTCTTTGATGTGATGTGTAAAGTTGTAATAGTAAAGATGATTTTGAGAGACGGATCTCAATCATTTCACTCAGTCATTTGTAATCATAGAGAAGTAAAGGTAAATTTCTTTTTTCTTTTACTCATTTCACCTCGGGATAGGGGATAAAGCCACTAAGACACAAGGGGTTACTAAGAGAGAAAGTAACTGAGTAAACGAAGAAAGAAGGCATACTGAGTTACTATCCTGACAACATCAACCATGTTGATGGAAGGTATGAGGGGTGAGTGTGATAGAGTTCGTCACCTATTGTGTCTTCAGACCTTTCAATTTGCTTCTGGCAAAATTTCCCTTTCAATCTCTGGACATTAATTTGATTGGTTAGAAAATTTTCATTTACAATTTAAATTTTAGTATTTATTAAACTGAGTTTATAAGCTAAGGAAGAAGACAATGTCATGATTTTGTTGCCTTGTGCCAGACTGAGTTAATCTTAGTAACTCACTATCCTGGGCATTTGCCAGAGAGTGATGTTTAATAAGCCACTCTCAAAGACCATGTGCATTTGAATTATGTCCTCACTGAGTTCCTTATGATTACAGCCTTTCATCTGACGAAGGTATGTTTAGTAATTATTTACAAGTCAAGGGAGATAACTGATTGTTATACTTTCATCCTTGCCAGTTTTGTGTGTAATCGAGAAATAGTCTGAATGTGAGATTGTTTTATGTTGTTGGTTATGTGTTGCTTTTCTGGAAATATTGGGACACAGTAGAATTGCAAAGATGACAAAATTAGGATTCTATGTTTTGAGTGGTGCCAAATATTTGAATAGAATTTGTTATTCTTTTGAGTTGCAATAGAAAATATTTGAAAGCAATTTTTGCAGCAAATCAAGGGAAAAGAATGAATTGTTGTTTTGCTGTAAAACATTTAAATCTGATTTTTGCTGAAGTGGAAAAGACTGACAGTAAAAACAATTGCATTTTGCTGACAGTTGAAATTATTATTTGGCTACCAATATATTCAGTGTTCAAATAAAGTCTTCGTTTGTTTGTCTAGCAGCATACCAACACCTTATAGGTCCTTTAATGGCAAAATTTCATTTCTTGGGACTATTAGTAATGCTTTGCTGGTAAGATTTTTATTTTATTTTATTTTTACACAAATATAAGGCAGGTAATTTTTTTACAATGAAAATGTGTAGCTGGTATTTTTACTATAAAACTGTATTTTTACACTTTCATAGAAATTTGATCCCAGTTTGGGGGGTTAACGATTTGTCCATAATTGGGACTATAACAGATGCTACCACCCAGGCTCAGGGTGAACCTGGGAACAATAGAAATTAAGAGGTGGTTCCATGCTCTTCAAAACTACCCAATCAGATGCCTAACTGTCAGATAGAGTTTATCATCATACCCAGGACACTCAAACAGAGTCACAAATTCTAAGATTTCCTTTACATCTGGTATGACAGCCGAGTGCTCATCAGAGTTAAAGATTACATTAAAGACATTCTATAAATACTTATTAATTAACTAGAATATTTAATCTGAATAAAACTTTCATTAATTTTTTGCTTATAAGATCATCGTTAACACTTTGCTGGAAATATTTTTGTTTGAAACGGAAATACAGTGAATCTTCAGGATCTGTTTTTTTTAACTGACCATCAATTTTAAAAACAAAATGGCAGCAATCAATTTTAAATCCAAGTTAAAAGCAAAAAAATTAATTACTGCTTTTTTAGGCTGGTTTGACTCCACACCCTTTGGAAGAGTGGTGCAACAACCTCTCCTGTTTGCCTTCAGGCTATTCTCAGGTAAACATTATATATACATATACATGGTATATCATAAATACTTTTACAAACTTTGGGGGTGGGTTCCTCAAATTAAAACAAGGACAAAAGTCCATATCAACATATGTCCACGGATCCCTCATTTTTGAGTTAACTTTAAAGTTTGTGGTAGATGCTGTTATTTGTATAATCCAAGTTACAATCCCAAAATATTTTTACAAACTTTGGAGCCAGGTTCCTCACACCAAAACAAGTTAAAATGTCCATATAAACATACATCCAAAAGGCTCTTGTACCTCAACACAGCGAATCGTAACAAATGTTCAAAATCTCTTCTGCTTGCTTCTCCACATGCATGCACTTGTATCATTGACTGGTGACCCTTTCAAATACTCCCATGCAGTAGTGAATGGTTTCTCAGGCTCCCATGACACGTTGATGAATCGTCTATGCATTATTAATGCCTGCTGCATAAACCAATTGTTTTAGGTGGGGTCCTGCAGATAGAAATCCAAAGGGTTGAGGTCAGGGGAACGTGCATGCCATGAAACCGGTCCTCACCTACCTATTCATCTTTCATGGTAGATGTCAGCCAGTGCATCACGAATAATGTGATTAAAGATGAGCCCCATCATGCATAAACCACATGCATCTTTGTATTAGCAAGGGTACATCCTCTAGCAGGACTAGAAGTGTGTTCAAAATAAAGTCCCTGTAGACAGCTCCTGTAAGACATGCTAGGAGAACATATGAACCTACTAGACAGTCACCTACAATTCCAGTCCACCTATTGTTTGTACTAATGCTGTTGTTTAGCCTGTATTGTACCATAAATGTTGGTTGTGTAAAATTGTTATTCCATCTTTTCCAAATGTTGCCTCATCTGTAAATAAGGCTGAAGAGACAAACAATGGAATGGCGGGGTTTGTGCATTAAACTATCGGCAAAAGTTCTCCTGTGATGAGTGATCAAAAGGCGAAAGACCCTGCACATGTCCAAATGATACAGATACAGGAACTGTTCTTTAAGTACCCTCCATGCAGTAGTATGAGATATACGACATGCTAAGGTCACTTGACATGTGCTGATACCTGGGTCATCTCTGACATCCTATAGAATGGGTTCTTCATGGTCAGGTGTATGAGCGGATCTCAGTTTTCCTCGATCCATACTTTGTGGTGACACAGATCCTGTCTCAACAATGCAATGATAAATAGCAGCAAAGGTTCGATGACACGGATGCCTTCAATCAGGAAATGCAATCTGATACATCCATGTAGTTTCACATCCATTACCATTCGCATGGCCATATGTAAAAAATTGTTAAATGAAACACTTCTCAGTTAACCCACTACTGCACTGTGACAGACTAGCTGTGTATATACATGAATGACAAATGTAACCTAGTCTATATCGCAACACAGCACCATCTACTGTAAATTTTCTTTAAACTTAATAACTCAAAAATGAAAAATCTGTGGACTTATGTTTATATGGGCTTTTGTCCTTGTTTTGGTGTGGGGAACCCCCACCCCCAAAGTTTGTTTGGCAGTGGCGGGGAGCAATGGTTCGACATGTTCATTAGTGCTGGTAATATTTCCATCAATAAAGAAAAAAAAATGTTGCAGCTTACAAGCCCATCCAAGCATTTATATTTGCACTTTGAGCTTTCTCATCTGGTCTTGTATGTTTTTTCTTAACTGAACTTTCTGTGGTGGCTAAAGTAGTTGGGTCTGTGTCCCACTGGCACCAATGCTTGATGTGTGAAAACAAATAAAAGCCCAGATATCAATGATGATTTTTCAAAGAAATCAAACCCTGACCACAGGGAAGTTTAGCACAACACAATCTTCCCTCTTAGCACAACACAATCTTCTCTCTTAGCTGACCTTTTTAAGAGAAAGGCATCTGCCATTAAGTAATGATTAATAAATTAATCCTATATAATATTAACTGATGTGCTTGATCCTCATTGAATGCCTTCCTGTTATGGCCTTGTGCCAGACTAGTCTATTCTTTTTAAAGAACTTTTGTCTTCCTTTTGTTATACAAAAATGTGTGAGAATGGGAAATATAACCTTCTTTTCTCTTACTACAGAATCAATTTCTTGGCCAAGTAAATCACTCTACAAGTGTTATTTGTTAATCATGTGACAGACTTTGGGTTGCCAAAACGAAATAGAGGTTACACTGTTCAAATTTACGATTTCTGATTTGCATATGTATATATGTGATATTAGTACAGCATGTGACAAACTTACTAACAATATTAGTAACAATCATTTGGATTGAATTAGAAACTTTAGAGTTTATTTAAATATAATCTAAATAGAGAACGGTAGAGTGTCATCTTGGTAAAGTCAACAGAGACAGAAGAAAATCATTAAATACAAAACATGTCCTGTATATATGAAACAGTTGGTAACACTTGAAAGTTAAAATCATGTGTTTTTGCCTAGAAGGCTTACTTGGCTCAAACCTAAAGTTGAGTCACTGATTCAGAAACAAATTTATTAATAAAGGCCTGTTAGGCATTAATCTGGAGTGATCTTATGATCATAAGAAATAAAAAAAAAAACCTAATTCCCACGATTCGATAGAAAAAAGGAATACTGCCCTACTGGTTGGAAATTTTGAGACTTTCTCTTTTTCATTGTTACCTCACAAAGATAGCATGTGGAATTGAACTGCTCCAGGAATGAAGACCACATATATGTTCTACAAAAATATCACTTTCTCATGTTTAATATTACCCTTTTACAATAGACTTATATTCCTTTACCGCAACAAAAACAAAAATCAGAAACATTTACTCACAACCACATTACAAGAACTTTCATATCTCTACCTAAATTGTACAACCAAATCCTTCAAATAATAAATCCTTCTATATATATATAAATGTCTCACTTTGTTGTTATGATGTATATATGTTATATTTTACTAACAAGCCTATACATAATGTCTAGTCATATATATATGCTAATTAGTAGTAGCACTTAACCAACCACTGCATCTCCTTGAAGCAAATAGGCTTTATACCCTTTGTTGATCACAAGCGTCTTTGTCTATTTGTATTTTCATTTTGACTTCCTTCTCTCTCCACCTCTTCAGAGATCTGTGTGTAGTTTTCTCTCTGGGAGATCTAGATCTTTCTTGTTTGTTGCTGAAGTCCTGTTCTTCAAAATCAAATCATCCAAACTATCTTGATCCTCCATTGACTCTTCATCACTCATTTCATGTTGGTTTATAAAGTCTGAGCTGGACTTGCTTCAAAGCTCAATTTCCTGTTGGTTTATAGGGTCTGAGCTGGACCTGCTTCAAGGCTCAATTTCCTGTGGGCATATAGAGTTTGAGCTTCCACTGTCGGTACTACTAAATCTCCATTACATACAACACCATTTTCTACATTTCTTAACTTATGCCGATGTTCTGTGTGTGGCCTTTCAGCTTTTGAACAATTATTCCATTTATTAGTTTTTATTTTAAATACAATTTTATTTAATATTGGATCCTCTCATGTTTTGGAGGAAAGTCGATGTATTGGTAGAATGTCAATTTCTACCAAGTGCAAAAATTCATCTTCCATATTTTCTAATATGTTGTCTTTTTGTCCCCTTTTAAAATGCATCTAGATGGAGAATACCATTTCCTTTTACATATTTAATATTAAAATCAAAAGCCCTTAGCTTTATGGCCCATCTTAATATTCCAGAAGATGTAACTTTCAGTAATTCCTTCCTCAGGTTAAAAATGAATTTTAGGGACTTCAGACTTCAACAAGAATTTTCACTGATCAGCCCTACTAGTGCTCCAAACTAGGTAGAGCCTCTTTTTATATATTTGAGTAATTAGTTTTGGTCGACATTAATGCTCAAGAAAGATCCATAACTTGATGTGCTTCCTGGGCTAAGATTGACAATATAAAATTTTTATTAGCATATTTAGTTAATGCAAAATCTTTTTGGAGGTCAAAATCTTGATAATGGAGATTTCTGCAAGAGTACTTTTCAAATTATCAAATGCTGTTTATTGTATATTAGTCCACTTAAATTCAGTGTTCTTTTTGCACAACTTGGCGATTAGTTCTGAATATTTGAGTAAGTATTCATTATAAAAATTTGCTAAAGTCAAAAAGGATTTTATTTTTTTATTGGTAGAAGGAGACACTTGTAATATTTTCTGTGTAAAACTTGAGTCTGGTGAAATTCCATCTTTTGAAATTTGGCATCCAAGATATAATATTTTTTCACAATTAAATACACATTTATCTTCATTAATAGTCATTCCAGATATCTTTAGTCTATTATTTTTTTTTTAATTATTTCACCGCAAGCAAGGCAGGAATGCCACTAGTATGCAGGGGATTACAGGGAATGAAAGTGAGAGAAAAGACTGAGTCTAGGGAGGATTGAGGAAAGGACAAAAGATGAAAGGGAATGCCTCTAGTATGCAGGGGATTACAGAGAATGAAAGAATTGAGGCTTTCATTCCAGCATGGAAATACCAAGTGAAACCACATTCATCTTTTTGGTTCTCACCTGCATGTTTGGCCAACTATATCCCACAGGAATCACTTCTTCCAGCAGTACCAGTGTGATATATCTTATTGCAAAAGACAACTCTTTGTCTCTGCTTGTAATGAGTGCAAGGTTAGTGTTTGTTGAGGGAAGGAAGCAACATATAACCTCCCAGAAGTTTGGTTTTAGAGATTATTAGCAGCTCTGCAAGAGTGTACTGAACAATAACAAATCCTCCATCCCTCCTCTATTCAATCAATTTGAAGTCCTGATATCTACATAACATCTGCATAATCCGATCACTGATTTCAGACATCATTTTCTAAACTAGACTCCCACAAGGCAAGTGGAGGTGACAGGATCTCAGCCATCGTCCTAAAGAAATGTGCTCTAAAGCTTCCTCCCGTTCTCTCCAAACTGCTTTCCTGCTTGTTGGATGTCCTCTGTAGTTCTTGTTTTTAAGAACTCTGGAGAACCTTCTGGACCCTCAAATTATCAATTAGTTTCTTACTGCTTTTTGGCAAAGTATTCAAGGCTCTAATCAATGCTAAAATAGTTAAGCATCTTACTTCTCATGACCTTCTCTCGGACAAACAATATGCCTTCTGTTTTACTAGGTCTACTGGTAATGTGTTAACGGCCATCACTGAATATGTATATCAAGCTCTTGACAATAACGGCAAATCTTGAGCTTTGGTTCTAGATATCTCAAAGGCATTTGATAGGGTTTGACACACTATGTAAGCTCCAGGGCTATGGTATTACAGGATGACTGTTAGATTTAATCCAATCATTTCTATTAAATTGTGAAAAGAAGGTCGTTTTGAATGGGCTCACTTCCAGATCCTTTGACACGTTCGCAAGTAGGCATTTATGCAGACGACACTACCACCGACTCCTGTTTCATGAGCAAATCTGTCAGAGTTGATAAAGTAAATTTGGTTGCTGCCCTTGAAAAGGACCGCCAACCAATCTGTAGACGGTAAAGACACACAAAAAACAAATAAGCAAAGTGACAAGAGCTGTTCTTCTCTGCTGTCGCTACAAAGAAAGAGATTGCAAGACTCCTTTCCTCAGCCATTACACAGTTGTGAAACGGACACCCAAATCAAACGTACCGGCTATAACTGCCTCTTAGTACGCCAGTCAGTTCACACGTCCGACTCCGTTTCACGAAGTCCGCCAAAAGACTGGTGGTGTCTGTGCCGCTAACGTCTCCTTTTTATGGCACTCCGACACCGCCAAAATTTGCATGTGTTGTTACGCAATCTCGTTCTGAACGAGACCGGCGCGCATAAAACGCGTCTTCACAAGCGGCCATGTTTCTTGCAGGATTCGCCACGCAGGCAAGACACGTTCGTACGCGTTTCGAGTTCCGGGGTAAGTCATCACACAATCAGTGATTAACAAACAACTTCAAACTGTGATAACAAGAAAGGGACCCCATAAACAAAACATCATCCCAAAGACAACTGAGCTTCCTCAACCAGGACAAACTATTAAATGCAAGCTTGCTAATGGTGAGGATTCCAAATAGAAAAAAAAGGAAAGTTATCAGTAGGGCAGGCAAAGCCACAGGCAAAAAACAAACATCAAATGAATGCATTAATGGTACAAGGTGAACCTTTTTGACTGGGCCTGGAACATGGAGTATCAGAACAGCAAGTGAGTGAAACTGGATAAATGTCAGAAGACAATGAATATACCTTTTGCTATAAGGAAAATATAATGATTTCTTTCTTAAATGATGATCTGCAAGAAGAAAGGAACTCCAAAGCTGGGTTGAAAATAAAGTTTACCAGTAGGTACCTGACCAAGGGCAAGCCAACATTTCCACAAGATCTGCAAAGCTAGTCTTGTTGCTAGGAGCTTTCAGGACAAAGATGCTTACAACACGAGGAATGATTCTCCAACATGCTCCAAAGAAGGTCTCTGCCTAGCATTAGCAATAATGGCATCTAACCATTGGATGTGCAAATTAATGGATATAAAGATGGCATTTTTACAGGGCAAACAGTTGGACCGATTGGTTTCTTTGGATCCTTCTAAAGAGGCTGGGGTGTGTTGAGGTTATATTTGGAAGCCCCTCCAAATGTGTATATGGCTTGACAAATGCTTCAAGGCCCTGGTACCTGACACTCAGGGAGCAATTAATGAAGTTAGGAGCTGTAGCTTCAAAATATCATCAGGCCATGTTTACATGGCGTTTTGGAAACAAACTACAGGGTATAATTCCTGCTCATGTCGATGATCTTTGCTTTACAGGGTCAGCGATTTTTCAGAGAAGTGTTGTGGACAGACTTTGTCAAGTATTTGCTGTTAAACCTGAGGAGGTTGCTGAGCTTCAGTACATAGGGCGAGAGACATAAAGAAGAACAGAGAAAGCATTAAATTTGGACAGAATGAATACATCAAGAAGTCAAAACATAACCAGTAGCAGCAGCAGGGAGAAACTTAAGACACACATTATCCACAACAGAAATTAATGAAATCAGACAAGTAATAGGCCAACTTAATTGGCTAAGCCACTCACACCAGACCTGATCTAAGCTATGATGTCAGTGATTTAAGTTCCATACTAAAACAAGAAAATGTAAAGAGTATAAAAAAAGTTAACAGAGTTATTAAGAAAGCAAAAAAGGAAAAAATTATTTCATACTTTGGAAACGTTGGAGATTTTAAAAATTGCTGTGTATAGTGACGCCTCTTTTGCCAGTTTAACTGACGGCAGGTCCCAAGGAGGATGCATACTCTTTTTGGTAGGAAGCAACAATAAATATATGCCCATCACTTGGCAATCCAAGCGTATTAGAAGAATTGTTAATAGTCCCCTAGATTCTGAAACATTAGCTATGCTTGACATGTCAGAAACATGTTTGCTTTATAGAAAATTTTTATTGGAGCTATTGCAGCTGAAATATCATCCTGACAATATCAAGATCATTTGCCAAAAAGACAATTCCTTCCTCTATGATACAGTACACTCTTCAATACAGATTCTGGATAAAAGACTCTGCAATGAGATGGTCATTTTGAGAGAAATGGGGGAAGGAAAAGAGATTACAGAAATCTCTTGGATACCAACTGATGCACAAATTGCGAAATCTTTGATAAAGAAAGGAGTATCATTCCTGGGTTTATAGCAGAACCCAAGCAGCCCTCTGTATAATGAATTGTTATATTCTCTTATTATTTTTTTCAGATGCCCAAGCGAAAAGAAAAGGAAAAAGGGGAAGAATTGTTAATATACAGCAGTAACTTCCTCTGAGGGAAAAAAACAGATTTCTATCCAGAAGTGAGCCAGGGTGGGAGGGTCATATTGAATGAAGGGATGGTGAACACGCGGGGGTAAATAAAAGTGGTTATCCTTTTATATCTTTTGTCAGTCCTGATTATTTTTATTCAACAGATGAGGCGCTACAATTTTCTTTCAATATAAAACTTGCTTTATAATGTTTTAACATTGCATTTTCAGGATTCTCTGAATTCATAGCATGAATTAGATATGTGTTAATAATCTTAAGTACATGTCTTCCTATTAAGCCTTGGCTTTTATTACTGTCCACATCTATAATAATAACAATTTTGATCCTGGTTTTTGTTTGAAATGTCCATTCAAAGTATCCTACTATCTTTATGCATGACCCATTAAAATGACTTAAATTGAAATGACTTTTATATAGTTTTGGTTTACCCAACTTTAAAAAAAAAAAATTCTTCAGAATTAGTGTTACCTAACTGCCAGTGTCAATTTGCATTTCAAAATTTACCCCATTCAATTTAATTTCCAGGAAGGTATTTTTTCTCTTTTGAGAAAACATCAGTTTCACTTTTTACAAGACTTTATAGTTTTCTATTCTAATTTACACACTGATTGAAAATTCTTTTTTTTTTTTTTTAAAAAGAATTTGTCTCCATGTCGGACAATTTCCTCTTTTTGCTTCAAGCTCATAGTTATCAATATTTGCATTTTACGGTTGTTTTCTTTATGTTGTGGTAAACCCTCCTACAGTAGAATGAACTCTTCCTATGTTGTGGCAAACCCTCCTGCAGTAGAATGAACTCTTCCTATGTTATGGTAAACCCTCCCACTGTAGAATGAACTCTTCCTATGTTGTGGTAAACCCTCCCACAGTAGAATGAACTCATACTCTGTTGTGGTAAACCCTCCTACAGTAGAATGAACTGTTCCTCCTCTCATAAATACTAACTGCAAGAATCGGTTTGGAGTAACCGCATTGCTAATCTACCGTTCGGACGTACACCTCTATCTACTTATTACTAACACTCTTGCTTTGTATATATCTTCAATATACTTGTTCAACCTACTTTTGTCTTCCGTGCTTTCTTTCTGGCCCCTAAACAGGCTACAACACTTTATTATGCATGTGTCCATAATTTGGGGTTGATTTTTTTTCCTTGTTGAATTTTTCAATCAACTCTTCCTCTTGTATAAATTCGATACATATTCCTAATGACATTTGGTTAACTGCAGTCGTTCGAACATTTTAAATCTGTATGAAGTATTGTTCCTTTTCAATAGACATTTCTTGTTGCCCTAAATGTTGAAATCCACAATATCTGCTGATGTCTCATAGCCAGTGTAGAAATAGGATAATGGGTTCCACGCATTCTTGTTTTTCATGATAGGATCTTGGTCCGTTTGGCAATGATCAACCTTTTCCTTGATGGAATATTCCTTACAATAATCTCTTTGATTTGGTTAAATGTCAATTCTTTCACCTGTTGGATAAGTCATCAACAAAATCTTCTCAATAGATTTACCATTGACTGTTGCCAGAAATAAATTTGTAATTTCATTTTCACCTCCACTTATTTTGTTGTCCTATAGTTTCTTTGTTGAAACAAACGGCTGAAAAGCTCAGTATCAACAAAGTCTGGATCTTATGCATGCAACAAAGATCCTATTGATGTCACCATATTCTTATGCTATTGCAAGTAGGGATTGAAGTTGTATACAGTCAGTATTGATTCTACAGTCCATGTACCATTTATTTTACTATCCTGTAGTTTCTTTGTTCTAGCAAGAGATGTAAAGTACCTGATCCAAGTTTCAACAAAGTCTGGATCTTATACATGCAACAAAGATCCTATTGGTGTCGCCATATTGTTATGATAGTCCAAGTAGGGATTATAGTTGTATACAGTCAGTATTGATTCTACAGTTGAAGATCATTGCTTCTACATTATATAGTGAGCCCCTACAGAACATCTACTCCTACACATATGCTAATTAGTGGAAGCACTAACCAACCATGACTACATGAACTTTATTGCCAGAAAAATATCTTCTGCAATCATTCTAACCATGAAATCAAACAGGATCTATTTCCTTATTTTCTCTTTTGGAATCTTCTTATCACAATCACAGTCTTTACTGCTCTCCAATAAATCAATCAACTTTGTGGTTCATCACTAAACACCAAGATGAAACCAATTTCACATTTGAAATTGCTAGATGTAACCATAAGTTCTATGCTAACAGTTTTTTCTATCACACTTCTCACTTGTGGCCACTTTGTTGCGGCTGCTTGCTTCCCAGTCAACTTTGGTCTTCAAAAATTTAAATGCGATGTCCATTGTTATCATCTGCCATCATTTTTGTTCTTTTATTGTCTTTTCTCCTTAAGAGTATTTTTTATCATATTCTCTAACAGGCAGTAAACCCTTGCATCTTAGTGGTATTATTGCCTTGCTTGGGGTGAAATTGATTATATATATATATTGATTATATATATATATATATATATATATATATTGATTATATATATATATATATATATATATATATATATATTGATTATATATATATATATTGATTATATATATATATATTGATTAGATATATATATATATATATATATATATATATATATTGATTAGATATATATATATATATATTGATTAGATATATATATATTGATTATATATATATATATTGATTAGATATATATATATATATATATATATATATATATATATATATTGATTAGATATATATATATATATATTGATTAGATATATATATATATATATATATATATATATATGTATATATATTGATCATATATATATATATATTGATTATATATATATATTGATTATATATATATATGTATATATATATTGATTATATATATATATATATTGATTATATATATATATATATATATATATATATATATATATATATATATATATATAATATTTATCCAAAAATTATAACATAAGCATGTTATAACATCACTACAAAAATAGCCATTTTGTTTCAACACTTCTCGTGTCTTGTCAAATGATGGTGTTGAGTGTAGAATAAAGAGTTTTAAAAAGTTTAAAACCAACCAAACTCCTCTCAATAAGAGAAACATTGGTACATGAGCACCAATAAC
>OZ038487.1:1904880-2022380 GCA_964036315.1 Acanthosepion esculentum | reverse complement strand
ACTTTTGGGGGGATAATAATGATTTACTGATACAAGTAATACTAATTAACCCATAGCTGGGGAGGAGAGAACAGGTGGATTCATACGTTTTCCAAGGTTATTTGTGCATATGTGAATATAACAAAACCAACTGGAATTGGAACTCAGCTTGCTTATTTCCAGTTCCAAGCCGTTATCCAAGTTTTAAACACCTGTTCTTCTGAAGCAGTCATCTAGATACAGACTAAAAGCTTGACATCACTTAACTTTGGCCATCCTACAAGAACCAATGTTTCAACATGATACATACATACATATATATATATATATATATATATATATATATATATATATATATATATGTATGTATATAATATATATATATCCCTCATGTCAATCATGATAAAGTGGAGGGAGAGGACAAGGTAAAGAAATTAAAAAAATGGTTGGTGGTGATAGATGCAGAAAAGGAATGTATTTTTTGATGGTTGATTATAGACTTAGATGAGTGGCTGTATGGCAGGAGATCAAATCAGTAACAGCCACTATAATCATGGAAGTCCTGAACAAGGTGTTTTTAGATAGAGGCGGTCAAGTGGAAAAGGTATTTATATACAAAAACACTACATTCACATCTAAAGTACTATTTATTTCCGATATGATGAACAACACTTGAGTTACATCTGAAAATCTCACACAACAAAATAAAATATTTTGCTATTTTCACTTGCAAAAGTTAGCAAAACCAAGAAAATTATTTCATTTTTGGTTTTGGTCAGTGTGTATTTTTTAGGTTGATAGATCCTTGTGAGTGGGCAGGCTGCTGCAGGATGGATGGTTTTAATGTCACCATCTCTAGATAGGTTGCTATCCAAGGCTAAAGAGCTTCTAACTGCCCATTAGTTGTAGATTGTGATTATGTACTAGAACAAACCATTAATGGCTTCCAAACCCAATTTCACTCAAAAAACTTGATGGTATGTTTCTTAGGCACTTCCAAATGGTACTGTATGCTGGGATTGTCTCCCTAGGAGGAATATTATGGAAAAGTCACCTCCTTGACTAATCAACCATGGTTAGATTTGAACCTTGGTCTCGTTATCAGAACACTAATGCTCTAACCATTAGGCCATGCACTCCATATCCCCAAATAACTTATTGTAAATATTTTTTGTAAAAAGAGATAAGCTGAAATTCACATTATATAGTTATCAGGTAAATATAAATATATCCTGGAAATCTTACCAACATCAGTTTTATTTTAATCATTTATATACAGGGTTTGATGGACAAATTGTCGTCTAAATTACGCAAAAAATGAAAATAACACTGACATCTCATTTTAACAGACATATTTACCAAAATTAAACAAAAATATCTTGAAATACTAAACAGTAAATTTGTTCAATAAAATTGCCATTTGCTTCAATCACAGCCTCCAGACAACTTTGGAATCTCCTGCAACTCTTCTGGACAGTCTCCTTGTTTAAGTTGGTGAATGCTGCCATAATCCTGGCCTTCAGTTCATCTTTGGTGTTACAAGGAGTTTTATTGATCTCTCACTCAACTGTGCCCCACACATAATAATCAAGGGGATTGCAGTCAGGTGACCAGATGTAAGGGGTGATGTAGTCAGAGAAATTGTCTGACAGCCATAACTGTGTTCTCCTGCTTGTGTGTCATGGTGCAGAGTCCTGTTGCCAGACATAGGGTCTTCCAGAAGCCACCCTCTTGACCCAGAGCAGCACTACCTCCTCAAGGCACTTGATGGTTGCCTCCATGTTGAGTCTGAGACTCTGTTGGAAAATAAATGGAGGTATAACATCACCATTGATCAATCCAAACACCTTTGTAAACACCATTAGATTCATCCAACTCTTTCGAAATTGTCTGCACTGTCCTCAGAGTGACTCCCATTCTCAAATGTTCGTATTGGAGATTATGGTGTGAATGCCAAGCTGTACAAGAATCTGTTTCCAAATTTCTGATGGAGTGAACTGGTCTTTTTTTTTGGTGATCTTTTTCACACAGAGAGTTCCCAACTGACCCTACTATAGTGTGTAGTCAACAAAAATCAAAATCTGGATATAATTTACCCCTTGCATAGTAGGTGGACCAGGCAAGATATGGCTTGTGTTTAAAATCCTGTTTTATTGGTAAAGCATTTGCTTCAATGATAAAATCAGACATAGTGTTAATGTAGCAAATGTCTGTATTTTGAGAAGATTTTAGTGACGAGAGGAAAAGACAATAAAAGGACAGATCTCAGGAAGTGAGACGATTAATGTTGCATATATTTATTTGCAATGTAATGAACAACACCAAATAAATAATTGTAAATATTTCTCATAAAAAACAGATATTCTATGTCTGAAAGAAACAGTGTATATTTATCAGTTAATTATAAGTAAAATACTGGAAATCTTACCAACATCAGTTGGTTAAAATCATATTTTATTGTGAAAACATTGACTTGCATCATAAAATCATAAAATCTAATATAGTACATTTCAACATATATATATATATATATATATATATATATATATATATATATATATATATATATATATATATATATATGAAGTATGTAGTGCAGTTCAATTTACATGACATGAATCATTCATACAAAAAACAAATATTGAAGTTAATGATATAAATAGTGAGAATACATCTTCGCAAACAAATTTAATAAATGACATTAACCCCGAATCTGTAGATGAATGTTATGATCCCTGTTTATAAATTCCAGTTGCATAAGGTCTTTTTTTATTTTTTTACAAGCTTTCATCTGTACATACAGATATCATCAGGTATGAAAATATATTTGTTTTTTACATCCAGGTAATAACAGGACAACGAAAGAATTAACAATAACACATTCCTTAAAACATCTTTCGGATTGCACCTATTCTTTCATTGTCCTGTTATTACCTGGATGTAAAAAACAAATATATTTTCATACCTGATGATATCTGTATGTACAGATGAAAGCTTGTAAAAAAATAAAAAATGACCTTATGCAACTGGAATTTATAAACAGGGATCATAACATTCATCTACAGATTCGGGGTTAATGTCATTTATTAAATTTGTTTGCGAAGATGTATTCTCACTATTTATATCATTAACTTCAATATTTGTTTTTTGTATGAATGATTCATGTCATATATATATATATATATATATATATATATATATATATATATGTGAATATAAAAGTAAACATTGAAGTCAACACTCAGCAGCAACAGGCTGTTTCATGATAGATGCAAACATCAGGCCATGTGTGTTGTATTTTTTTCTTGACTCTATATATAAGGGTCAGTGATGCATTGTGGGTAGTCCATTCTGACAGTTAAAAGAAATAAACAAACAAATAAATTAAAAAAAACAAAAAATAAATTAATCCAAATAAATAAACAAATTACCAAATCATTCCCACTAAAATAAATGTTAGAATAAATAAAAATAAAAGTAAATAAGCAAAAACAAGTAAAAATAATCAATCCAAATAAATAAATAAAATAATAAACAAATTACCCCCCCCCCCTCCTGACAAAATAACAGAATAGACTATGGCAATCAATGCA
The DNA here is from genome assembly GCA_964036315.1 of Acanthosepion esculentum. Lineage (NCBI taxonomy): Eukaryota > Metazoa > Mollusca > Cephalopoda > Sepiida > Sepiidae > Acanthosepion > Acanthosepion esculentum. Next base: position 2,018,808 of record OZ038487.1, on the reverse strand, counting down.
AATACTGGATGAATAAATAGCTTTAATTACATTCACAGGCCAAAACAAAATATTAAATAAACTATCTAAACTAATCTAAAAAATTTTTTACTACAAAACTAAAACATCGAAAACTGAAAAGAATAAATAAATATATAAAATGAAAAATAAAAATAAATAAAAAATAAGTAAAATAAATTAACCCAAATAAATAATTAAACAAATTATTCCTGCCAAAATAACCATCAGAATGGACTACCCACAATGCACCACTGACCAGTATATATAAATAGTCGAGAAAAAACCCAACACACATGGCCTGATGATTGCGTCTAGCATGAAACAGCCTGTCGCCTCTGAGTGTTGACTTCAATGTTCACTTTTATATTTACATATGCTGTATCTCTGACTGAGCACTTTATCCTATAAATATAGCACATCTTAAAATGATATTTCTTCATATGTAATTAAATTTTGAAATTGGATGTAGTTTATTTCTCCTTTTCTTAAGCCACAGTAAATCAGCTAGTCTGGTTTCCGAGAGAGCAGCTATACCAATGTTTTCTTTTTTAGAACACAGGTAATGAAAGCATTCCAATGTTCAAGGTTTTTCTCACTATTCTGGCGAGTTCTCACATTCCAAGACCCAATGAAAAGATCCTTTTTAATGGTTGACTTCATTATTGTTCTGGTGCTGTTTTGAATGCCCAGCCATTTGCACCTAATGACAGGGAGAAAAGGGAGCAAGCAAGTTTTAGGTCACATTTTCTTTGTCCATCCTCCCTTGGGGGAAAGTAGTGGGGTACTAAAAAGAGCTGCTTTGTTATGAAAAGAGGACTTGTTAGACAATTATTTATAGATATTGTGCAAAATGGCCATCTACCCATCACCACCCATATGCAAAGTTCAAACTGGGAACCACTCCAGTGAAACCCTTCACCTGTTTCCATCACTATCCCTTCAACACCCCAGGATTTCAAATGCACTAAACATGTTCGTGGTGTTTAGTGAACAACATGCAGATGACTTGTTTATAGTTATTATTGCTTGTGCAGCACAATGCATATACACCCTCCTTTGAAACACGGTTTGCCACATGTCAGGTGTTGAAGTGATTGCAGGTTTTAAATCAGAATTTTCCTTTTACGAGGGAGATGTCCTAACAAGGACTAGGGGTCTCTCTCTCGCTCTCCCAGTGGTTTAATATTATGTGTGTGTGTGTGTGTGTGTGTGTAAAGTGCAAAAACACAAAGAACTAAAAATGGAAAGAAATGAAACTAACTTCCAAAATTGCTTTTCAGCCTGGATTCCCTGAAGAATTTCTAATTTCTCCGAGCACCCCATCCCCATCCCCTGACACAGAAAAGCCGGGTTATAAAGCATTTTGGCTGTAAATTTCCTGATGTAAACAGAAAAGCATTAACAAAATCAACCAAGTTTAATTTTTGAAAATGTCATTTACTCACAAGTATATGTTTTCAGAAATACTTTCTTTCTTTTTATATATATATATGTGTATACATACTGACACACATACAGCAAAGATTTTACATGCATTATATGTATATAGACATGCATACATTTTCACATATATGTACCCAAATATATTTTCATTGCACATGACTGAAACTAAAAGCAGAAGCCAATTCAAAAATAAAAAATACATTGTTTTGTCAGCTATAAATTTTCTTCTGTTTAAATTTCATACGCAAAATACTGAGCTTGTGTAAATAATGTTTTCAAGAGATCGGAGTAGACAAGAAAAAATATATCAAATAATGAATCCATATTAAAATCATTATGAAATTGAAAATGCTAACAAGATTCATTTTCGAGAAAGTTTTTGAAAACCGTGACCAAGACACACACAGGCCAAGAGACACAAATGTAGACACATACAGAGATGCACACACTGACACACATATATATATATCTGCTATCAGCTGAATGCATTAAAATTATTAAAATGACAAATTTACCATCTTTATTGATTTTAACTAAGTAGATATATTTATTGTTCATAAGATATTGATGATAACAAGTATGTTATTTGAAGATATCAATCAGAATTTTTTGAAGAACAAGGTGTATGTGTATATATATATATATCCACACACAGACAAAGAGGGAGAAAGAGATCGAGAAATATAAATCAACACTAGAAGTTCTGGCAATTGCATAAAGCATGAAATTATCAGCCATCATGCAATATTGATTACTAGATCCATACTCTTTATATCTATAAATGTGTCATCTCCAATATGGAGCATGCTTTCCCGATAAATATACCAAATTTTAAATGTATATAAGTTTTATTAAATTCAACTGACCAAGCTTCAGAATACTAACTACCTGGCATATAGACCATCAGCTTTTGCAGGACAAACCAGGAGGATCCAGGAGGATCCAGGAGGAGGATTAGAAACCTACTACAGTCTGTTTCCCTTACACAAAGGAATGTTGGGAAGGATACAGAAGATTTGGGGTCCATATAACATCAAGACAATAGTCAGAAGCAGATCGACCCTATGGAGGAATCTCTGCCGAATCAAGAGATTAAAACAGGGGCGAACGTGAACCAGAACTGCATGCATCCCATACCTTTTGTTGTTCTGGCAAAGGATAGAAGTGTGAAATTAACTAATTCCTGAATGTGAGGCTGGAAGAACCTCAAAAATTCATAATTAGGAGTAAGACAATAAAATCAAGCTTGGCAGATCATGTATAGAGGGAAAATGGTGGTCGATAATCACTGTGGAATGAAGAGAAAAATCTGTAAAATCAGATGTCTCAGTGCATTATGACAGGCTGCTTAGTAGAAATATTCCTAATCAATTTTTGTATTTCCACATTAGGTGTTTTCTGTCACCGTAGCTAATAGCAATGGCAAGAATAGAAACATTAACAAAAACATTAATATTTTTTTATAAAAATCAGATAAACAAAAATTATAATCAGGATGAATGCAGAATTAAGAACATTATAAAATAATGCATAACACCAGTTGACAATAGCAAAAAAATTAGATTCATTATTTATTATAAAAAATTTAAAACCTCTAACCTTATAGTTAAAAATAATAATTCACCTCCGAGAACAAAATTAAATAGGGCAAATATTATTTACAAATTTAAATGCCCATCAAGGAACTGTATTCCTGATCAATCAAAATTCATAAATGATTATATAGGCCACACTACAACATGTTTGACACACAGACTCACTCTACACCTTTCTGACTATAGCTTAATTAGATCTCATTTAAATATTCATGGAGACCTACCGGACACTATTCGTAACATACTTGTTGACAACACTAATATAATAGCATCATCTACATGCAAGAAAAGGTTAAAAATAATGGAAGCCTTATTAATAAAGACAAACAAACCAACACATAATAATATTAACTTTGAACATGGACATAATATCTTGACTGTGTTTTGAAAAATAAAAACATTTTATAAAACATACGTACAACAAACTATTTCTTATTTTAACAGTTAAAATATAATCCTTGAAAATGGCTAATTGTATAGCCAAAAGCGCTCGGATAAAAAGAACATTTGGACAGTTTTTATATAATTTATCATCCGAAAAGAAAAAAATTATTAGATCGCATGAGAAATGGTATAAAAAACTAAATAAAAGCACCTTGTCTGTCGTTTTCAATGAAATGTACATATGTGTGTGTGTGTGCATGTGTGTGTAGAGGGTGCGATGAGTAAATTGTTGTCATTTTATATTTTTAATTTTGTGTATGTGCATTGTTTGTCTTTGATTTTGTCAATTGCACAGTATAGCAGGGTCAGAGTGTTTGGGTGCCAATCTGAAGACAGTGCAGAGGATTTGAAAAGAGTTGGATGAGTCTAATGGTGATTACGAAGGTATGGCAGCTTGGAAAACTCACTCTGAGCATTCTGATGAGAAAAAGAACACCCGAATTTGTTGGTGAAGGCCACAGACACAACATGGAGGCAACCATCAAGTGCCTTGAGGAGGTAGTGCTACTCTGGTTCAAGAGGATGGTAACAAGAGTTTCGACCATGCCACACAAGCAGGAGAACCCAGCCATGTTATCAGACAATTTCTGCAACCACATCACCCGTTACATCTCGCCACCTAACTTACCCAGACTGCAACCCCTTTGGTGTGGGGCGCATTTGAACGAGAGACCAAAAAAATTCCTTGTAACATCAAAGATGAACTGAAGACAAGGATTATGGTAGCATTCACCAACTTAAACAAGGAGACCATCCAGAAGAGTTGCAGAATTTGTCTGGAGGCCGGGGTTGAAGCTAATGGCAATTTTATTTAATAACTTTACTTTAGTATTTCAAGATATTTTTGTGTAATTTTGGTAAATACATCTGTCAAAATGAGATGTCAGTGTTATTTTCATTTTTGCATAATTTAGATGACAATTTATCCATCGCACTCTGTATTTTCTCAATATTCTGATGTTTAGTCCTTTGGTCAGCTTTTAGGAAATGGTTTTGTCTGAGAACTTTTCAACCTTCCCACATCCTCATATAAATCCAGGAAGATTTTCATTATACTTTCTTACATTACACACACATGGCATATGATTCTATATGTATACATAGATTATTTTAAATGTATGTTTTTAGTTGTATGTATGTACACACACATACACACACACACACATATATATATATATATATATATATATATATATATATATGTACACTATATATAGAAGCTCACTATTAATATATTAAAAGCATATTTAATATATTAAAAAGCACATCCATGTTTTTTTTATAATTTTATTACTTTTCAATCCAATCCATACATTATTGACTGGCAAGCATTTGTAGATTTTTCTTTTCATTTATTTATTTTTGTTTTGTGCAAAGCAAAAATAATTTCCTTCTAGCTAAACGTACAGAAGTTGAACTGTATATGATTTCAGCCATACAGTTTGTAGACTGCATTAATTCAAGGCACTTTTTATTTAAATGGAAGTTTTCTAAGCAGTTCATTATAAAACAAAGGGAAAACCATTTTTAATGAAATAAACCAATATATGTTTTTAGAGAATTAAGAAGGCAGAATGAGTTGGGGTGTCAGTCAAAGAAAGAGCCCAACATGCAAACTATGAATTGGAGAGACCAAAATCCAGCAAGTACAACAACTTAAATATCTAGGACGTGTTTTAACAGAGAAAAGAAAATGGGAAACTGAAACCTGAAGGTGAATTAGAATAGCAAAAGATGCCTTCTAAAAGCTAAGCAAACTATTAAGAGGAAGATTTCATTAAAAACAAAGAAAATAGTGCCGAACTGTTATGTAATATCAGTCCTCCTAGATGGCAATGAATCTTGGACAATCTCGTCACAGATGAAGAAGAGACTTGAATCAACAGAAATATGGTTTTACAGAAGGCAGCTGAGAATACCATGGACTGAACATGTGAGTAACAAGGAAGTTTTAGGGAAAATGGAAACAAAAAGGACACTTTTACTGAGAATCAGGAGAAAATTGAAATTTCTAATGAGGAAAGAGAGCTTGTAAAATTCGACACTCACAGGATATATTGAAGGCAAGTGGAACAGAGGAAAGCAGCAAATAACCAACCTAATGAGTTTGTGTAAAAGGTTGGCAGAACAGGGATTAGGAGAGATAGCGAAATTTAATAAGAGCTACAAAGGACAGGAAATTGTGGAGAGCCATGTTTGCTCACGTCATGAAGGGACACAGCACATAGAAGAAGAAGAAATCATATCATATAAATTGGGGAAATATTGCCAGCTTTTTTAGTAGGATGTATTCAAAAGTGATTTCATTTAAGTGCTCAGGTGATTATTCTAAGAGTAGCTTAGATGTGGCACAAGGCCCAAAATGCAAGGCACACAGTTGTAATTGTTCTAGTGAAATAAGCTCATTAACCATTACATTTTGAGGTGCACAAAGTGCTCAGTTAGGTAATCAAAATGGATTTCAAAAAGAAATATGTTTGCGCTTTCTGCAGAAATTAAAAAGTTTAATGCAAGGCCCGGGAGCCATTCAAGGCAGAGGGTTACCGAATAAGGTGTATGATATGAATGTAAGTGGAAGAAAGAGGAAGTGAGGCTTATGAGGATATGGTGGACAGATAATGATAATAACTAGACATGGTTAATGTTTGGGGAAGCATCCATGTGGGAGTCTATTCCATAAGGTAGAAGTTCTTGGAAAGAAGCTTTTTGGAGTGAAATTCTCTTCTTACCAAAGGAAGATGTATTGAATGCAATTGATTCAACAATGTGGATGCAACCAGGTAGGTTTTGGCTGAAAAGATCTGAGCTGATGGCACTACAGGATGAAGGTCATCTGAACATTTTTCATGAACGTAGAGATTGAGTAGCAATAGTCTTGCACCATTGCGTATGTGGGTAAAGGGGTTGTAGGGTGTGAAATAGGTTATTCCTTCCCCCCCCCCACCATAAGGCAGTGTAAATGATTTTGAACTCTCTCACAGTTGTAAAGTGAAGATTGTCAATTCCAGTCCAGATATGGCAGAATTACAAAAGAATATCGGCAAATAATACTTAAGCTTGTAATCAAACTCCATTTTTTTTTTTTTTACTAATGTCAGTTGGGGGGGGGTAAAGTTTCCATGGATTGATTGATTGATTGATTGATTGATTTTTACAGTTTATCAACCCTTTGTGGTTATTTAAATACAAAACATATTTTGGATTTTAATAATAATCTTTTCTCGTTTTTTTTTTTTTTTGTGAGTGCTTTAACCCTTTTTGTGACAATAACAATAGTCCTAATATTTAATCCAGTTGCCAAACTTTTTTCTCTGGGTCACATTTTCAGAATGAAAATTTACTTGCAGCTCACCAAATTTTATGAGATAAAAAGTACATTTAAATGTAAACAACAGAGAGAGGAAGATAACCATGGCTTTGAACATTATCATTGATAACTCTCTCCTCAAGTTTGCGGACCCTAATTACTATCTTCTTAATCCTTGATATAATGCAAAAATATCACAATGATAAAATTGGTCAATAGTTATTTATAACTATTTATACTGGGACCCATGCGTACAATTACAGGTAATCCATAATAATATTTTAAATTTTGAAATCATATTTATTTTTGGCATAGGAATTTTTTGAGCTGTTTCAAAATCTTTGATTCCCTTTAAATCATTCCATATCAGCTGCTATCCTCTTCCGCTGCACCTATGAAGTGCACTGCACTGTTTGGGAATGACTGATTTAATCCATAGCTGGTGGGAGGAGATGGGTTCATATTTTTCACAGGGGTATTTGCTTGTGTCAGTAAATGTAACAAGCTAGACTGAAATTTGAAACTTGGTGTTTTGAATTTTCATTCTGAGCTGTTATCCATTTCACCATCCGCACATCCATTTGGAGTAAAGTAGAAGAGAAATGATTATTATGGAACAAGTAGTAAATTTATTGTATTAATTAATAGAAAAAAAAATATGAATTGGAAAAGAAACAAATGTCTTACCTGCTTTGAGTGATGCAATGTAACTGAGTTCAGTAGGTAAAATCTTGGATTTTACAACTGGCCTTTCAAGCTGCCTAATTGTCTGAACTGAAATGGAAATGATCATAGTCTTAGAAGGAATCAATCTGATTGGTCGAAAGTTGCTAATTGATTTGTGGATTATATTTAAATTTAGCATACTGCAGAAAATAGTTGAGCTGAATTTAATAGGAATGTGTAAATGTGTCACTCTATCGTGACACACCTTAAAGAAATGATTAACAAAATTTCTATCACAGAATTCAATGATGCTTCAACCAATACGAATGGGAGAAAGTCATATGTGGTTTTAGAATTAGCAAAATATTTCTTTGTAAATAACAATACAAAATGTTTATATATATATATATATATATATATATATATATATATATATATATATATATATATATATATATATATATATATACTGGGTGTAACAACAAAATGATCCAAATCAAGTTACTGCATAATTATCCATCCCACAAAATGTTTAATATCTAAAAAAAACACTTAACTAAATGAGTTTCTTTTTCCAGATTTTCAGATAAGATGTTTAGCCATCTTGACACAATTTATTGTAAGAATCACTGAAAAACCCTTTGAGTTATTCAGCTAGAAAGAGAACAGGTTAAAATTATTTCATATCAAACCCACTGTTTTCCCAAATGAGCAATGGTGAGAGGAAAAAGATCATTCAGGCTTTCAGTAATGGTACCAACATTCATACTCTGGCTTCCATCTTCAAATCCATTCAAGAACCATCCAGAAAACATAGAATTCATTTAAAAAAAGAAACAGTAGAGAGGAAAACTGGATCAGGAGGTCACAACAGAAAGAGCGATTGTCATTTCAACTAAAGTTAAAGATATTAATTAGAAAAGATCCAACTCAACCCATAAGACGTTTGGCATGTGAGAGAATTGTTTCAGCTATGACAGTTCAAAGAGCAGTGAAAAAAGACTTGAAAATGAAATTGTACATAAAAACTGAGACACCTTGTTACTCCAGGATATTTAAACATAATTTCAATGTTTCGTGAGCTTCTGATCCTTATCTATGATTAATTAGTGATGAACATGTCATTTTCATTTATGATCAATTTCATCACGATTCTTCTGTTAAGCTTGGAGAGTAATTATACATCCTTGTTGCTCAAAGTAGAGTCCAGTAGGGTTATAAAAACCTCAGAGAATTCAAATAAGAAATACAATGGTGCAAAGCTTAATCTAGCAATTGGACAATTTTGCTGTTACACCTGGTGTGTGTGTGTGTGTGTGTGTGTGTGTGTGCGCGCAGACACACACACACTCAAACACACACACAGAGCAAGAGTAAGGTGGTGTGAAAGAGGAAAGGCTGAAGAGAAGGACAGGGAACAGATCAAGGCATCTGGAGATGTTGATTGACATTGCATTTGGATAGTTAGAGATTATAGCTATCAGGGAAGCAAGGAAGGGAATTCCACAGATGGACAGTGCGAGACATGAAGCTATTGGAGTAGAAAAGACGGCTACATTTAACCCTTTTGACAGTGAAAGGGTGGGACTGGGATGCTGACCTTGTGACACATTTAAATTCATGCAGTTTGAGAACTAGCAAAAATAGCACGTTTGAGCAGTTACCGTGAAATTGTAGAAAAGACAGAGGGAGGCGACGGCACATCTGTGAGAGAGTGACTGCAAACAAGATGCCAGATCAGGACCAACTATATTGCATACCCATCTCTGGATTTTGTTGAGGACTCTAAGACGAACAGCGCAGGCTCCAGACCATATATGGCAGCAATATTCCATGCAAGGGCGAATGGTTGATTTATAGATTTGAAGGATGGACTTGGGCGAGAAAAACTATCTGGCATGGCAAAAAGAACCAACTTTCCTTGCAGTAGATGAAGCTATTGATTCAATGTAATTGTTCCATCTCAGGTCAGCAGACGGTGTGAAACCAAGCAGTCGCAAAGAGATGCTCTCATGGAGTTGAGCATCAGGCATTCTAATGTGAGGCAGGGAGGGTTCCCTATATAAATGTGAGGGAGAACAGATGGCGTAAAATGCCACTGTTTGTAGCATTTACTTTTCAAAAAGTGTCTCAATATAAAGTAGAGTAATATATTATTATTATTTTATTATAAGAGATTATAATAAAAACATTTTGAAATCAATACACAAAAGTTTTCATGTTTCAATACTTTAATTGTACTTCTTCAGGCGATGGTAAGTAACTGGTGATTAGGAAATTTAAAAACAAATTATCTTTTTTCTGAAAGTTTGGTGGGGGAACACATGTAACAATATTTAACATGGTGTACGGATGAAAAGGGTTAAAACTAAATGATTTTAAATTTTTGTCAGAAAGAGAATTATTTTCCCAGGATATGGGAATAGATGTATGAATTTTGTTGAAAAGAGTTACACAACGTGACTTTGCTAAACACAGCTGGCAGGTCGAGGGCTAGAGGTTAAGGTCAGCTGTCCGGCTTGACTATCTGCTTAGAAAAATCGTTGACCAAAACTTTCCCTGAGAATGAAAAAATTAAAAAGCAGAAGATGACGTCAGAAAGGCTGCATCATATAATGGCTCCTCTCAAAAGAGGAGGGGATCTTCTAAAATTGGAGATGTGAAAACGACTGATTGAATTTTGGGAGATTTGCATAAAACCCACCTATTCGCCCGCACCACACCAGTTGAAAGGGACACCCATAAATACAAGTGCCCAGGTGGGCCAAAGTTAGTTGGAGTTGGATTTGGGGCTATTTGCCGTTGGAGTTGCAGTTGGAGGTGGTCGGAGGAGTTAAGAGATTTCTGATATAACGTTGCTTGCCAACCTGAAGATAATAATAATAATTATCTGCTGATGAAGAAAAACTCTGATGAATAACCTTGTGCCATCCGTGAAAGCACAAACTACAGTACTTTGAAGTTAAAACCAGTCATCACTGAAGGAAAACTCCAACAAATAACCTTGTGCCGTCCATGGAAGTACAAACAATAGTACTTGGAGTTAAAACCAGTTGTTGTTGAAGAAAAACTCCGACGAATAACCTTGTGCCGTCTGTGAAAGTACAAATCACAGTATTTGAAGTGTTCCATCACCAGTTATTAGAATGGGTTGAGAAAAGAAGAAAAAGAACAAAGAAAGAACTGTAAATATTTATTTTTAATTTTGATATAAACATCATATTGTGACTTATTCGGGCGGCGTCCATTTTATTATTCAATTTTGTATGCACGTATTCAACTCCTTGGTTTAGCATGGTTAAGATACTCCAGTGGAAATTCGGCTTAACCGTCTTAAGATCAAAATCACAACATGGGTAAGAGAGGTCACAGTTGAAGAGGTCAGCTTTGAGACCAGCTGTTGTGTCAAATGCCATCAAGACTGATGAGTGGGCTGACAGCTTGTTCTCTACCAGGATCGATCCTGACCAAGCGTCATACACAAGGTCAGAGTTAAAATTAGATTAAAAAGAATAATAGAGGAGCAATAACTCTTATACTGAAGATGTCTTTTACAAGCATAGTAAATTTTATAACACTGCCTAAAAAATAGTGGCTATAAGTGCCCTGGCAACAAATATATAAAACATAACAACAGTGATAGTAGGAATAAAAATAGAAGCAGAAAAGTCATTTGTTACACCCCCCCATTTAGCCAAATGGTTAATACTAAGCTATGGCAGAAGTTTCTCCCTTTCATTGAGAAACACTTCCCCAGAAATAATCCACTTAGTAAGATTTTTAATAGAAATACACTAAAACTAAGCTATAGCTGTACCAATAATTGGGAAAAAATTATTAAAAAACATAAGAATAAAATTTTAAATCAATACAAAAACCTGAGTAATAATTGCCATTCCAAAGCAACAAAAGCAGATAATATCAACAAGTTTAATTGTGGAAATTTCAATGAAAGTCCATTACAAAACAGATGTCAAACAGACTATCTTGTTTACCTAAGCACTATTTCTACTATAGAAAATCCAACTTAAGAAATTTTATAGTGGAATTACCAAGAATTCGTTTAAAACTTGCTCCAATAATACATACAGAAATAGGACGTCCCTTTCCAAATATTTTTGAAACTTAAAAGAAATAAATAAAACCCCTAATACTAAAAAACTAGAACTTGTAAATCTTTAAATGAACCATACTTCTTATGTTTACATGAAAAATTAGAGATAATCAAATTTGCTAATAAAAAATCTCTATTTAACCAAAGGAATGAATTAACAGTAAATTGCTGACACAGTTTATCTTTTACCTTAAAATATAGTCAAATTTTAAAAATTATGTATTACCATTTCTTATAGCCATAATTTATGAGTATATAATGGTCCACTCTCTAAGGTTAAGTACCTTTTGTTTGTTCAGCTTTAATTTTGCTATATATTGCCATCTAGTTAGTATTATTATTATTATCTTATATAAATGTTCCACATTTTTAATTTTATCTACAGGCCCCTTTAAAATGCTTCCCAAATTTTTTCTGTTAACTTTATGTCTGCTTGACTTTCCTCTCCCTTCAACACCTTTTCAAAAAATTGAACAAGTCATATTTGTCTACACTCAGGATACATTTGTTGCTGACATATTGCCAACAATCGCCTAGGTTCCAGTTTATCATGACATGAAAAAGTAACTCACACACCTTCCACTCTCTGAGCTTACTTTTCTATTTAGCACAGATCTGACATTTAATTGGTTAATCAAGACACACCCACAAGTCTATTTTTAATTCTGACCTTATGTTCCCCACCTTTTAACTTTTGAAAAAGAGGTAACAATTTGTTTTTAAATTCCCTTAAAATCATTTAATCACAAGTTACTTACCATCACCTGAAGAAGTACAATCAAAGTATTGAAACATGAAAGCTTTTGTGTAGTGATTTCAACATGTTTTTATTATAATCATTTATAATATATATATATATATATATATATATATATATATATATATATATATATATATATGTATGTATATATGTTCTTTAAGACAAATTTTATTAAAGACCACAGACATTTTATGCTGATTAATTTTATTGATTGACTTTTCAAAATTACTAATCATCCTTTTCAGATAAGAAATTCCATCAGAAATTGTTCAAAGTTCATTTTGGCAGAAATGTTTATTGTCTTTAATATATCTGACAAAATAGTAAAATCCTATTTGACAGATTTTGCCCTTCATCAAAATAAATCTGAGTATAATTTCAATGTTTTAATTTAGAGGGAGAGAAAGTAATTTAAGGTAAAAAATTATAGAACATGCACCAATTTCTGAGTTTTCCATATTAAATTTATGTCCACTATTTTAATACAGCATATATTCTTTCTTAAAAAGATTTGCCTATCATGGTATAATTGCTGTGTGAAGTTCTACAACCAGGAATTATCATTATTTACATTATTTGCGCAAGTACTATTGTCCTCATCTTTGTTGTTGTTATCCCAACATTTCAACTCTTGTTCCTTTCAGACTTCATCTGGTGCTTGTTGGTCTGGATAACCTTCTGGGAATTTTAAACTGAACCCTTTATTTAATCTCTTGGGTAGACTGGTCTTATTCTGCTGTCCAAGTCTATGAATAATTTATCTATTTCTTATTTCATTACTATTCATTTATTGCTGGTTTGTTTCCACTGAGTCAGTCTGCACTACCCTACCCAGAGATTGAACTGGCAATTACTATATCCCCAAATACACAAACCAACATGATAATTGACTAGGCTGTCTTCATGTGACTGCATAATTTACAATTGAAAGAAAATTATTTACATTTCATTCAGTTTGAACTGGTACAGTCACCAGGAATTTGACTTATTGAAATTGAAAAGTCTATTTCAAGTCAGAACAAGAAAAAAGATTGTTTAATATTTGAGCAGCCAGAAAAAAGCCACTTAAATAAAAGCAAAGAGAGTGTAATTTAACACAATGTCATCTTTCTTAGGTGAATCCTCACAAGTATTTGAATGGTGAATGGAATTTTATTTGAACTATTTGTCGAATTTTGGGTTAAGAACAGTTGTTGTTCAATGATTCTAGAGTTGATAGACATCTAATCTGCTGGAGGTCTTTTCATATTATTCATTGATGGTTATTTTGAAGAAAACAACATCTTTTTCACAGTACAAGAAGCTCCATGCCATTCAAAAAGAAAATGACTTAAGAATGGTAGGTTCCAAAAGAGGCTCTCATAACTCAGCCAATGTCCTCAACATGAATTCGACTGCCTACATGTCTGACTCAATTTAATTCCTGGAAAAAGAAAAATGTCAAAGGAACCAAAAACATCTATGAAAATAGAAAAGACAAAATTCTAATGAAAAAGAAAAGCAGGAAAAAATAAAGAAACAAATAAAAACCAAAAAGAAAATCTTGTTGAAACTAATAATTATTCTTGAGGCCATTTGCTTTGAAACATGACATGTTTTTTGAAAAGATGAAAAAAGTAGCCCTGAAGGGAGAAAAAAAAATGGCTGATGTTTTCCTGTCAAATAAGATGAAGATGCAAGAAAAGTATTTAATGCAGGTGTAAGCAAAAGATTACGGATGTGTTTCAGTGTAGGTGACAATTCATGAAATTAGTACAAAAATTAGCCTCCAGAGTACAAAAAAAAAATCAAAGAAAATTATATTTATAAAAAGGTAAATGTCTTCAAGTTGAGGAGGTTTGAGTGCAGAGTTTGAGTGTAGAATATTATCAAATCCTACATGGGTTAGGGTCTAAAAATTGTACTAGTAAACAAGTTCTTACTCCTTTTATACATGCCTATCTTTTCCTTATTATTTATTTCTGTATTAGCTTGTACATAACTTATATATCTATATATACATGTTCAATGGATACTTCCATATGTATGTTTGCATAAATGTTTGAATTTTTCAATATCTATATCTGCTAGCTTATATTTTCATACCTACGCAAAATGTAAGTAAAAGTCATTTAAACAGTTAATGAATTTTCTTATGACTATATATATATATATATATATATATATATATATATGAATAAGGTATATTTAGGCAGTAAGTATTCATCTAAACAAGTTTGAGTAAGAACTGACTAGGACTGTCTGTTTAATTTTTTATTATATTTTTCCGATTTTCAGATAAGGTGTTGAGTTTTGGGTTTGAAGTTGTGGATAAACTGTCCTAGGTTCATATTTTGTTATTTTTGTTCAAGTACATTTGAATTTTGCAGTCATTATCAAGAAATGATGTGGTGACTATGTGATAGAATTCCTTTAACTACATCCTGGTATTCTTTGGAAAGTTGCATAATGAAATGGTCAAGCACAGCATCATGTGTAACAGCAATTGTGAGGCTGAACAAAATGAATACAATTATTTATTTTACTTTATTAATTCATTTATTTATTTTTATTTTTTCAATGCTAATCTAATATGTGGCCATAATAATTAATATTACTTAATTATATCATATGCATCATCTCCTGTTTTGAATGATATTTTATTTAATGTGGGCTGTAGTAGATTATTTTGGCATTATCCACTAATATTTGTCTTATGTTTGATACTTATATTTTGGTTGTTCATGATGTGCTGGTCAATGTGTGCATGGATTGCACTGAGTTTTGACAGGTGGAAGGTCAATCTGCGAGTGAGTGTGGCCCATGTGTGCCCAATGTAAGTACTTAATGTTGTTTTTGATTATTAGTTTTGAAGATGCCATCTTCTAGGGAGCATGAGAATTCATAGACAACATCATTTTTATATAGGGAGGCCCGGTGTTGTTGGTAATAATCAAGTTAGATGTTTTAAACCTTTTATAGCAGATGATAATTCTTAGGGGTTTGTTAGAATCATTGATTAATATATACTGCTGAATTATGCTTTTAATTGCTTTTATGCTCTGTTTATAATTAGAGTGCATTTGATTATGATAGAATAAGTTTATGATGTGTTTATTTATTATTTTTTCAAAATTTTGTTAAGGCTAATTTTAATTGTTCATTGATGATGTGGTTAGGGAAATTATTGTTGCTAAGTTCCTTCTAGAATAATATCTCTGAAAAAGAGATTACTTTGGCTTGTTTTTTTTATAACAGCTATTTTGTATCTGCAAGGACATTTCATTTTCTAGTTAAGTAAACATGATTTTCTGCTAGTGAAAGATTTATAAAGAGAGGTGCCAATATTATGACTATTGGCATCAACTGATACGTAAACAAAAAGGTTTTTTATTGTTTTATAAGTGTAGAAGAGAGTAATTCTCAAATATTTCTTTTAGTTTTGAAAATTTCTTCAAAGCCATTTGCTCATATGAATATGTAGCCGGTATAAAGTGCATATATAGTGGGGGGGGGTTTGGTTGAATCATTGATGACATGGTTTTCCACATGATCCATGTAGAAATTTGATACAATCAGTCCAAGAACTGAATCCATTGTTATTCCATTAGTTGGAGTTTAAATGTTGACATTGTGGCATAAAAATGGTATTTTTGGGTTGTGCAGGAAAAGAAGAAGTTTTTGCAGAATAGTTGTTCTAATTCTAAGAAGTGGGACTGACGGATGGTTTTGTATAAATTCTCTTGGTCAATGTCTGTCATGCTTTCTGCTTCTTCTTTTCTTTCTCAGTATTCAAGAAGTGGCTTAAACAAAAAATCTGCTTTTTCTCTGTATTTCTCTTTGATTTCCTCAGCCTTCCTTGTTTTTTTTCTTTCATGCTCCCTGCTCAAAGCGAAGAGAAGGGGAAAAACAATTAATGCACTGATTTTTCTTCTTTTCTCGCTAAAGAAAACAGGTGCTTTCTCTACTTACACTTCTTAAATAACTTTGCTTATTTCATAAAAAACTCAAAAACTATTTATCTTGGGAAAATATTAAGGCATGCAGTGTATGTATTGCATACACAGATACTTCACCCCTAATATTCACACACACACACACACACACACACAATTGCTGATACCTCCTGACAAGTGCACAGAACGATTACTAAAAGGTCTATGAAACTCTTTGAATTGGGGTACTCAATATAACATGAAACAACTAAGTGACAAATTTTATATTTGTATTAATCATATATATATATATATATATATATATATATATATATGTGTGTGTGTGTGTGTATGTGTGTGTGTGTAGGATGTATAATAGTAGGTACCTCCACTAATTCACTAAAAAAAAAAAGCACATCATGATGAAAAAATGTTCCAAACTTTATAAAAACAAAGTTTTATCATCAAAATCTTTATGTTATTATTAAGAAGAAAGAGCCACGGATTTTTGAACACTTAATTATATTTCTAATCCTTTTCAGAATACGTGAAATTTTGGTTAAAAATTTTGTTATTTTTGCATCGGTGGGGTTAGCAAAAATTACTATATGAAATGTTAGCCTCTTTTTTTTGTGGTAAAAAACACATTTGATTTGGAAATTCTTACAAAAATCAAATAATTGTCAGATTTTAAGCAAAATTTCAGGAATTATTCCCAAATGGATGAAATTATTTTTGAAATTTTTTTATTTTTAATAAAATCTTTGTAAAAATAATTTTTTTTTACCTCTGTTACACCCCACTTATTTAATGTTATGAAATTGAGAAATTAAATTTTCACCCCTTAATATTTGTATTAGTTAAAAATAGAACTCCTTAGAGAATTTAAATCCACAATTTTTTTTGTAAAACAGTAACACCAGTTACTAAAAATCTGCTCTGAATGAATAAATAACAAATGCAATAAAACTAAGACATTATTTAACGAGAAAAAATTTTAATTGCTTTTATGAATAAGATATATCAAGGACACAATTATTTTTCAATGAATAATGAATTTTTACAAGTGTTATTTTAATTTTTTTTAAAATTTTAATTTCAATAATTTATAAAGTTTTACTTAGATGATATTGCTATTAAATAAAAACTATATTTACTAATCAATAATTGAAAAGCTTCAGTACAAATGATCAAACACCAATATATTTAAAAGAATTTTTTATTTTTTTGTATGCATATACACATGCCAATTTTTGTAGATATGGATCTTCACACACAATATTATCAGAAAATAAGAGTGATATAAGCATAGGGAATTTAAAACCTAAGTATCTAAAACTCAACAATACATTAGATTACAAAGAATATTTTCCTAAATTTTTAAGATTACTTAAAAATTATATAAAAAAAGGTGCTCACATTATATTCTTCAATTCTTTTTGACAGATATGGCCACCATAGAAAAACATTAGATAAATATCTGTCATAAAGCTGTCAACATCAATAAACAGTTACTGCCATGTTGAAAATATCCATTTCTGTGTTATTTTAAACTTAAAATAAATAATATCTTTTTTCAAATCAGAATAATTAAACTTTAAATCAGTTAATATTCCTCAAATAAAGTTTCAGAAAAGTATATTTTATTTTTGGAAGATTTTTTTATTAAAGAGAATTACATTGCAATGAATGACAGCTAAAAATCAGATTTTTTTAGCAAAAAAAAAAAGAAAACTCCTTTCAGTCAATTTACATTAGTTTTGAAATAAAGCAAAATATTTTGCTTCTTGCAAATATTAAATTTAATCTACTAGCCTGAAATTAAAGCTAAAATAAAAGCTTCAAGAAAGATTTTTCATTATTTTAAAAGTGTTCACTGAGGATAGGGGAGAGGGGGGTTCTCTTTTCATGCCTGAGATGCTTGGTTGTGAGTGGGATGTAGACCTAAGGTAAGATATTTTCCAGAGTGTAACTGCCCACCTTTCAATTCTCTTTAAAGTATATTCATTTCTTACATATTATTTCCATAATATTGTTTATATTTGTTTGTTAAACCACCCCCGAAAAAAGCATCTCTGTCGTTCGAAGTCTTTTCTTCATCTGTGATGAAACTTTCCAATATTCACTCGTCTATTAGGGATTAGGCGTTACACAGCAGAGCCTGTCACTCTTTAATTTGTTTCTAACAATGTTTTCGCTCAGTTTCTGAAGATTTTCTTTTCATTTGAATTATGGTTTTGCACTTTCAGTCCACTGCTTCTTTACGACACAGAAACTTAAATTTCAGCACGTGATTAATTCTGAACCTCCCCTCATATATAACACTTGCCATGGGCAGGGACTATTTTCGTACCAACCAAACTGATGTAATGGAATAACCTGTCACCCCAATGAATGACTACACTATAGATAGTAACTACCTATAAGTATCTGTAAGGCAATGGACTACAGAGACTAGCTGGGATCTGTTGAGTACGACTCCGACTTACGCAAGAAGTACCGACCTTCTAATGGTAGCACTCACTGTTGGATTGACTTATGACGACCTTGTGCATAACTGTTACCTTTATTCTTATTGTATTGGTTTTGTACAATAAACCTTGACTTATTTTATCCACCTTGTTTTTCAAGTATATATTCCTATTAGCACGGAATATAGCATAAACATCCCATCTTTTCTTCTTCTTCTTTTCATCAACTATGATGTCTAAAAGTTATTTCCGTTTCCTTCTGTAGCTACCATCAATACAGAGTCTGCATTGTGTGTATTGTTTGATGATACAAAATAACAAGTCATTTTGATCAAATTTGGTAGGTGAACTCTGCCCTTGTTCAACTACTGATTAGGCCAAATTCTTTGCTCGTTCCCAGAAACTGTATCTAAGGTTTTCTCTGCATAGTTGCAGTATAAACCATGTATTAGATGTTGAAGAAATAGAAATGTGCCTGAGCAGGTGCCTGTCACGGGAATTTCTTTGTATATTTATCTGCTCCCCCCGGGGGAGGGGGCAGATAAATATACAAAGAAATGAACAGCCAACCATTACTTAGCATTACAATAGCTGATAATAAATCTGCTAGATCTTTTATCTTAAAATAATCTTGCTATATAAATTCAATAAATATGGTGAGTCCTGTGTTCTCAAAACAGGTTATGAATTATTGGTAGATCCTTTCCATATAGACGAAGTTTTACTAACATATTAAAAAGTTCTTTGTGTACCTAATCAAATGGTAAGGGGGATATAATCCATTTCCTTATAAGGAAATATTCAGCATTCCGTGTCCAACAGCTGGTGCGACTTTCAGCTGAAATTTATAAAATCTTTCTTTTTATTTTAATAAAAAAAATAAATTTCTCAAGTCGGACTAATTGTTATCACTCTTTCCAGTATTGATGGGAGTTTCCTTCCTAACCTTTTGTTTGATGTAGTGTGGATGTCAACTGATTATGTCATTATTTTTTACATATGCTATCTATTTTAGTTATTGTTCTTGCTGAAGGTCCTCAAGTAATGTGGATTATTTTTTCTGCATACAAGTTATATGTTCCCAAAACAGGTTAAGGATTATTAGTATATACTTTCCATGTAGATCAAGCTTTCCTAATATTCCAACAAGTTCTTCAAATACTTTATTAAAAGACTTTTTGTATGCTTTCTGCATATCTATTGCTTAATCAGATAGATTTTTGATCATGAAAGTTGCATTTTTTCCTTCTATTTTACACAAAGCCCCACTGCCTGTCTGGTATGAACACTAATCTTTAGAATTTGAAATCTTTTGCCTCTGTGGTTATATAAAATTAATACACCACGAAAGTGTACTTGCAAGAGGTCAAAGCATCATTGCACTTTCTTCAAGCTAATATGCATTCATGTATCTTAGAATTGAACACCTGGTCCAAATTCAAATATATATTATCTTCAAAATCCAATTTTCGATTTCCTATCAGATTGGAACACACACACACACAAACAGCTGGAAATAATATTCACCTGTACAGACACTGGCGTCATTTTTAGCACATGTAATTCAATGTAGATCTTAATAGATCATAAAAGACAAAAGTACACTGTTGACGAGTGATGTAATTTTTATCGAAATCTTTTTTCTTTTTTTTATCATTCTGATCATAGAAATATTGGATAATTTTCCAGTTTCCAAGTTGTTGCTGTAATAATTCTCTCTTTTGCTCATTGCACTGATATATTTAAAATCAACATTGCTCAAAGAACTTAGAGAGAGCTAGATTTTTATTGTTTTTCTGGTTTTTATTTGGTTAAAAATACCAGCAAGATACTAAGTCATTATTTGTAGAGAGCAAAATCAAAAGTATCAGAAATTATATTTGATTCATTTGAATACTTCTAAAATCTGCAATATTTTATGAATGTTGATAATGATTCTATTATATGGCAAGGATCATAATTAATTGATGCTGAACAGAATGTTACTTCTTTGTCAGTTCAAGACATTTTTATATATGAAAACCCAAGAAAATGGGAAAGGGAAAAAGGGAAGGGTGAAAAGACTTCTGAAAAGCTAAGTCGATGACAAAACATCAAATATTTGGAAGGAAAAGCTTCTTGGTTTAGTCAAGAACTTTTCAGTACCCCTTCTATATATATATATATATATATATATATATATATATATATATAAAAAATATATATTCAATGAGACATGTTTGAAAGTAAGGTTGCTTCCCAAATATATATATATATATATATATTATACATTTACAAATTTAAAAATATGGTTCCATCGCTACACAGGAATTACCATGTTTCAAAAACAGAAACTAAAAACTTCAAATTCAATTATAGAATTAAATTAAAGTCCCTAGTCCTGTTTAATTTTCAAGCGAATTTTGGAATAACTAATCGGCAGAATAAGTAAAAAAAGAATTTTGGAATAATTAATCGGCAGAATAAGTAAAAAAATCCTAGAAAGGTTTAATCAACAAATTAAAAACCTAGGGTTGAAACTTTGGATTAATACCAAAGAAGTAACAAACTGGTTTACTGATATCAAAGATAAAACAAAATGTACACTAATGCAATTTGATATTGAAAATTACTATCAATCAATATCTAAAGAACTGTTCATGAATGCGTTGGACTTTGCTACCCAGTACACGGATATTACAGAAGAAGAGCATTATTATAAATGCGAAAAAAATTGGTATTGATACATAAAGGTGAGCAATGGCTAAAAAATTCATATGACCACTTTGACATCACAATGGGATCACTAGACTCTGCTGAGTCTTCTGACCTCATAGGTCTTTTTATATTATACAATCTCACAGCATATCATGAAATTAATATAACTGACAATGGATTGTACAGAGATAATGGACTTATTTATGGTTATGAAGAACTCTACAGACTTTAAAATCAATAAAATTAGAAAGATATTATATCGAGAATTTAAATGCCTGAACTTAAAAATTACTGTAAGCACTAAATTGAAAAAGGTAAACTTCCTTGATATAACATTAGATTTAATGAAAAATGTATACATACCTTATAAAAAACCCAATACCAATCCTTTATATATACACCCTAAATCAAATCATCCCCTATCTATAATTAAGCATATACCTTTATCTATCGAAAAAAGAATAAGTACAAATTCAGCAAATGAGAAGATTTTCGATGAACATATTAATGTCTATAATAAAGCTCTAAAAGATAGTGGCTACAAAAGCCCAAAACTAACTTATATAAAAAATGAAAATGGAAAGCATAGAAAAAACAGAAGTAGAAAAATAATTTGGTATACACCAAATGGTAAATAACAAATTAGGACAAAAATTCCTTGCATTAATCGTTAAACATTTTCCTAAAGATAATAAACTCAGTACTATTTTCAATAAAAATACACTAAAATTAAGTTACAGTTGTACTGAAAAATTAGAAAAAATTATTAAGAAACATAATGCTAATATCTTGAATAAACACTTAGAAGAAAGACCAAAGAAATTTAGACAGTATAATAAAAAGAGATGAAGATATCCAAAAATTATGTAACTGCAGAAATCCTCATAATTGTCCTCTTAATAATAAATGTCACACTGAATCATTAGTATACCAATGCAATATCTCATCTATTGAAGATCCAGACAATGTAAAAGTCTACATTGGGTGCATGAGACATGAATTCAAGAAATGGTTCAACCAACATCAAAGTTCTTTTAGGATAAATAAATACCAAAATCAGACGTCCCTATCGAAATATTTCTGGCACTTAAACCAATAAAACACATACTGTGAAATGGAACTTAATAAGAAAAGCTAGAATATGTAGGTCATTAAATGACCCATGTCCTTTGTGCATACCTGAGAAACTATACATTATTAGGTTTATAAAAAATAAAAATTTACTTAATCAAAGAAATGAAATAGCTATTCTTTGCTGACATTGTCAAAGATTTTCCTTAAAAAAAGCTGATGAATGAAATATACATATTTATATTTGATATTTAATAATAATTTTTAAATAATTTAAGTAATTCTATTTCATTTATTTTTTGTTTTAAAAGAAGGATAGTTTATTAGTAATTAGAATTAGGAATAATATTTTAAAATTGTAGTTCAATACGACGTATTCATATACAAACAAATCTTTTAGAAAAAATCTTTATGTATGCTATTACAAATTTAACGACGAAACAAAAGTTCTGTTGACATCTTTTCTGACAAAACAGATATATTCCTTTTGAGAAAATTTTTTTTCCATTAGATTGCACTACATGGTCAGACAAAAAGAAAATACGTCCGTTGCTTGGGAAATTTGGTCCAAGTAAACCCAAAAAGTATGCAAACTACATACTTCCGAGAAATCTTGGGGAAATATCTATTGAGAATTCTGAAAAACAATTTTGGGGAGAAAAGTTCTCTATTCAAGACAAGATGGCAGTTTTTAAACCTTACAAAAACAAGTGGGGGGATTATTCAACTTTTGCTGAGATTGTCAATGTGGGAAAAGTTTAAATTAAAAGAACTTACTCTTGATATGCTTCAGAAGATGGTGTAATATTAGAACCAGAATTTTGTTTATATTAGAACAAAATCCAAAAATCAGTCTACAAATGGTTGCAGAAGAATGTGAACTAATAGAAAATCTTCAACATGACACAGCAAGGGTAGAAGAACGTGATGGGTCAAAAATTCAGGAAGTGAAACAAAGACAACAAAGAAAATTTTGCCTGCTAAATAAATTCCTTGTTATAGCTGTGGACAGATTCATTATTACAAGCAATGTCCATTTAGAAGGAAAGAATGCTTTGTGGCAAGAAAGGACATAATCATACACATTGCAGAAAACCCCAAAGTAAAAAGGGATCAAAAATGAAAAATACAGTTAACTCAACTACAATGGAAAAGCAAAGAATAAAAATGAAAAGAAATTTGTAAATGTAGAGATGAACAATAAAAATATTAAAT
Source organism: Acanthosepion esculentum (assembly GCA_964036315.1). Classification (NCBI taxonomy): domain Eukaryota; kingdom Metazoa; phylum Mollusca; class Cephalopoda; order Sepiida; family Sepiidae; genus Acanthosepion; species Acanthosepion esculentum. The sequence continues at coordinate 1,995,111 of OZ038487.1, read as the reverse complement.
TCCAATTGGGTATCAGTTCAGATCTGGCAGTGAGAAATCAACAAACTTGGAAAAAATTGGTAGACCAACTTTATTGATGATGAAAAAAAATTCCCCATGACATTACAGGAAATAAACTAAATTTTGAAGGAGAATTTTACACAAAGGTGACATTTATTGGCAAAACTATAAAATTAAAAAGATTCATTATGAAACGAACCCAGAACCTGTTTGGACTGGATTGAGTCATTTGACCTTTCAACCAACCAATGAATTCATTCTGCTTTCGTGTCAGGGTTCATTCAAACAGTGTGGAAAAATCTTTAAAAATAATTAAAGATAAAATTTCCTGAAATTTTTCTGAGAGTCTCTGCAGAGGCACAAAAACTAAACCAACATTCAAACTTAAAGAGAATATGACACCTATTTTTAGGCTGAAAAGAAAAGTACCTTTTGCAGTTGAAGCCTCCATTAGTAAAGAATTAGACCGGCTTAGAGCAAATAGGGGTGTTGAGAAAAACAAACTACAGTGAATGGGCAAGCCCTACCATTTATGTGAAAAAGAAAAATAATAAAGTTAGTGTCTGCACAGATTTTTTTCTACAGGATTGAATGATTGTTTGGAAACATATAATTCCCTGTGCCAAGTCCTGAAGACATATTCACAAAATTAAATGGTAGAAAAGTGTTTTCAAAACTTGATTTGTCTGAAGCATACTTTCAGATTCCCGCTGACAAAGAATGTGCAAAGTATTTAACTATAAATATGCATTAGGGTCTGTAGAGATTCAAGAGACTGCCATTCGGGATAAAGATCTCACCAGGCATTTTCCAGCAAATCATGGATACGATATTGAATGTTGACTTCGTAACAGTCCACCTTGATGACATTTTAATTAAGAGTGAAAGCCAAGTTCTCTGAATATATGTTCATAATGTAATATTCTTTTTTAATATGTTCAGCATATTAAACTTCTATAATATGCTGAACATATTAAATAAATCTTTGAAAAAATAAAACAATATGGCTTGGAACTTAGTTTGTATAAATATTAATTTTTTTATCTAAAATTTAAGTATTTGGGATGGGTTATAGATATGAAAGGCAGAAAACCAGACCCATTGAGGTCAAGGGCAATAAAGAACATGCCTCCCCCAACAAATGAATTGGCACTATGAGCATTCTTGAGTCTAGCAAATTTCTATGGTAATTTTATCCCAAATATGTATGTGTTAAAAGCTCCTCTAAATAAATTATTAAGAAAAGATTTAACATGGCATACGGACGAAAAGAGTTAAACAAAATGATTTTAATTTTTTTGTCAGAAAGCGACTTATTTTCCCAGGATATGGGAACAGATGTATGAATTTTGTTGAAAAAGTTACACAATGTGGTTCAGCTAGACACAGCTGGCAGGTCGGGGGCCAGAGGTTAAGGTCTCCTGCTGAAAGGTGTAAAAATTGGGAAAATTGTCGCCCAAAATTTCCCTGAGAAAGAAAAATTAAAAAGCAGAAGATATCATCAGAAAGGTTGACATCATATAATGGCTCGTCCTGAAAGAGGAGGGGATCTTCCAAAATTGGAAATGTGAAATAGAAAACGAAAGAAAATGACTGGTTGAATTATAGGAGATTTGCATAAAACCCATTTATTCACCCGCACCACACCGGTTGGAAGGGACACCCATAAATACAAGTGCCCACGGGGCCAAAGTCACTTGGTTTAGATACCCCAGTGGAAATTTGGCTTGACTCTCTTAAGATCAAAATCACAACATGGGTAAGAGAGGTCATAGTTGAAGAGGTCAACTTAAAGACCAGCTGCTCTGTCAAACGTCTTCAACGACCGACGAGTGAGCTGACAGCTTGTTCTCTGATACCAGGATTGATCCTGACCAAAGCAAACAGACCAGGATTGACTCGGAATGCCGCCATAACTGGTGGCTGAAGCAGGCAGTGACCCAGAACACCGTCATAATGGAACTGAATATCAAAATGCTTTTGAGGAAATTAAAAAAAATATTAACATCAGACTTAAGTCTGTTGCATTATGACCCAAAATAGTATATTATTGTTGCAAGTGACACTAATAATTTGGACTTAGTAGCCATAATATTATGCAAAGAAAGCAACAGCCAAGTGATTGCACATGCATCAAGGACCCTATTGTCTGCTGAAGAAAGCAACAGCCAAATTGAAAAAGAGGCTTTATGGATAATTTTTGCATTAAAAAATTTCCATAGATTCATTCATGGAAGAAGTTTTATGCATCAACCGGACCATAGAGAGTTATTGTCTATTTTTGGTTCCAAAAAAGGGATTCCTACACATGCTGCAAATCGGCTTCAGAGATGGGGAAAAATATAAATTATAATTTTAAGATGGAGTTCCTTCTGTCAAAAAAGTTAGGGCATACGAATGGGTTATCCAGGTTAATACCCAAACTCTGTGAACCATTGGAATAAACTGTGATAGCAGCCCTAAGAATAGAAATAGAAATAAAAAGCGTTCTGAAGGAATTACCTGTGATGCTTGAGGAGATCAGGAACAAAGCAAAAATAGACAAAAGAAACAGATGAGGGGCCAAAAATATTAAAAAAAACAAAAAATGATGGTGAAAAGATTTTTTTTTCTATCTGTGATGGAATTTTGATGTACAATGAATTGGTAATGATACCAGGAGCACTGCAAAAAAGTATATTAAAAGACTACCATACTGGTTACTCTGGCATATCAAGGATGAAAGGTTTAATGAGAAGCTATGTTTTTTTGCCAAATATAGACAAAGAAATTAAAAAAAAAAAGTAATATCATACAGAGGTTATGTGATGGTGGCAAAGGCACCACCGGTGGAATTTACCCCTAGGCCAAGGTTGCATATAGATTTTGCATGTCTAATGAAGGGACAATATTATTTAATTGTGGTTGACAGTTTCTTAAAATGGCCAGAGGTGATGAAATGTAAAAACCTGATGTGCAGTGGTACAATTACATTTTTTGCATGTACTCTTTGCCAGATTCAGTCTGCCGGATACAATGGCACGCAATTCACGGCAAAAGAGTTCAATTACTTTTGTAAAGTGTTTTTCAGTTGTACACATCTCACTACCGCAGCAAATCACACACAATCTAATGGGCAGGTATATCCTACAATTTTTAATGGTATATCATGCGACACCAAACCCAAGTACTAATTTGGGGTTGTCACATGCAGAGTTAATTTTCATGAGAAAAATAAGATATGTGTTTGATAAATTGTTCCCAAAGGGAAGTAAAAAAACAATAAAGAAAAAATGGATCAAAATTCTATATACCAGGAGAAAAATGTTTTCAAAGAGTATAGAAACGGGAAAGAAACTTGGAATGCTTGTGTCACTGATGAACACATCAGGAGATGCATAGAATTAAAAACCGAAAAAAGAGTATTAAGAGACATTACAACCAAATGAGGAAAATGTACTCAGAGGATATAAATAAACAGAAAGGAAAACCGATGATGGTTATTTATGATATATTTGACATACTAATGCCCTTCGTAACCCCTGGGGAGAAACGTTCAAGTAGATGGCAAAGAACTATCGAGATAAACCCAAAAAGGAAAAAAGTATGAATTCCAAAGGAAGCAGTCAATTCAAAAAAGGGGATGCTGTAGAGTAGATGAGAGGAGTTCACGATTAAATGTTTATTACATTAGTCTGTGTTCTCAGCCGTGTATCATATTATTCTCCAGAATAAACTGCTTCTTATTTTCTATAAGTGCGTCAACCTTTCCTATTTATGACACAACAGTAAGATATTCAATAGTGTATCTCATTCCTGGATCTTAAAGTTTTTCAATATACAGGCTGTCCATAAAGTTCGTATGCACTTTAAAAAATTTATAACTTTATTTTTATTTGCGATAGAAATAATTTGTAAAAAGGATTAGAAAGAAGTAAATCTATATTTTTTAAGGTTTTATTGAAATTTTATTTAAGTTTCCACATGTCCTCCATCATTAGCAATACAAAGGGTAATATGATTTTGCAGTTCACAGAAAACATTTGCCAACTGATTTGCAGTAATGCCTGAAATCACATTAGTTATTTTAGCTATACTTAAAACTAGGTACATTAAACTTTATAACATTTTTTACAGATTATTTCTATTGCAAATACAAATAAGGTTATAAATTTTTTAAAGTGCACACAAACTTTATGTAAACCCTGTATATATATATATATATATATATATATTTTTTTTTTTTTGAATTGGACATAGTCCGACAATTTATTTTAGAGACATTTATAATATGTTTAACGTTCTTTTTATAGATACAAGTATTTAAGCAAAATTCAAGCTGGTAAATGTTATTTAATACTGTTTATTATAAAACAGAGCATTTGCTTAAATACTTCTATCTATAAAAAGAACGTTAAACATATTATAAATGTCTTTAAAATATATATACATATATATATATATATATATATATATATATATATATATATATATATAAGGTGGGGCTTTGAAAATCATGCTGCCGGAAGCAGACTGTTAATGGGTAAATAACCAAATAAAATATATATATATATATATATATATAGAGAGAGAGAGAGAGAGAGAGAGAAAGAGAGAGAGATGCTTGATGTTGACTTTATCATTTTTATTTTGATAACTTTTCATGTAACATTTGTTGATTGAAAACTTTTGCCTATAATCAAATTTTGGTGTTAAAAGCTGAAATTGAGTTTACAAAATTGTTGAATATGCCAAATATTGACATTAGTTATTTTAGCTATACTTAAAACTAGGTAGATTAAACTTTATAACATTTTTTACAGATTATTTCTATCGCAAATACAAATAAAGTTATAAATTTTTTAAAGTGCACACAAACTTTATGGACAGCCTGTATACAAGGTATCACCTCTCATCATCAGCTTCATCAATGTATATTGATATGAAAAACATTTCAACTCAATCATATAAATGGAGTCTACAAGTTTAGTGAAATAAACATCTACAGAGGAATATTTCAAGATGACTCTTTGTATCCCTAACTATTTTGTATATCTCTATTATCATTAAACAGTGAACTTAACAGGACGGAATATGGCTAAAAGACATCTCAAAAGAAAATAAGCCATCTATTTTACATGAGTGGTTTAAACTTGTATATGAGGAATGACAGTGAGTTGGAAGGTCTTCTGAAAACAGTAAAATGTTTCAGTGATGACATTGGAATGGAATTTGATTTGAATAAATGACCTAAAGCCACAATTTGACAAGGATCACTACAACAAACCTCCTCTATTAGCTTAGACCCTGGGATAACAATCAAAGATTTAGAGCAAGGAGAAGCTTGTTAGTATCTTGGTGACATGAAAGTGAAGCAATTCACCATAAAAAATGAAATAAATAGTGTGAAATGTGTTCTATAGAAGGGTGCAACTGATATTAAGAACAGAATTGAATTCTCAGAACAGAATTATGGAAAAGAAAGCCAAGGATAAAGCTTTTGAACAGATGAAATGCTGGCAAGACAAAACTCTGCATGGCCAATATCCAGAACGTGCTAATAAAGCCGACATTGATAAAGTTAACACTCATCAATGGTTATGAGCATCTGGCTTAAAGGCGGAAATGGAAGGTTTTATTCTTGCCGTGCAAGACCAGAGTCTTTTCACGAGATACTTTCAGGCAAATATCATACATAATAGTGTGGATTCAAAATGCAGGTTCTGTGACAAATATCAGGAAACCATAGACCATCTAATCTCAGATGTTCTGTATAGAGTGTTGCAAAAGTCAGGTGATATTTGGCAGAAAACATAGACTTGTGAAATACCAAGGGAAATTTTCCATTATTCAACCAATAAAATTTCTTAATAATATATTGTCACATACAGAAACATGATTCCATTTGGTAAATAAATATAAAATTTACAAGGTTATCAATGGTAATGTGACTTTTGGAACACCCTGCGCCAAATGAATATAAAAATCATCATGATAGAGTAAGGCAATACTTACACTGGACAATGTGCAAACACTTTGGAAAAGGTCGCAATAAAAACTAGTATGAATTTCACCCAGCACCGGTTACAGAAATAGAAGACATGACAATTCTATGGGATTACACAATCTTTACAAAAAAGAAGATTGAAGCAAATGATATGGACATAATTGCCAAAAACCAAAAAGAAAAAACTTGCCTACAAATTGATATATCTTGCCCAGTAAACTGTAACATAGCAACTAAGGAATTTGAAAAATCATCAAAGTATAAAGACCTGGAAAATGAAATTAAAAAAAATAGTCAGAGTAGGTGTGCTTGGAATGATAGAAAAAGGAACACAACAAAACATCGAAAAATATTCCTGGAAATCCCAACTTAAGAGAAACAGAAAAAATGTTTCGATAAGTCCAGCCCATACACTAAGAAGAATTTTGTTCATATAACACTAGTGATGTTATGGGAGATAGAAAAACAAATTATGAAATGTAGTCATAACAACACATCACTACCTGCCTTAGATCTTCCTGCAGACTTGGTAGGTAGTGTGAACATAGCAGAAATTGAAATATAATGATGTCGATGATGATGATAATAATTACCTTGAAGAATAAAGAAAGTAAAAGTTTTTGGAATTTTGAATTTCAAAATGTATCCAAATCCAAATCTATTTGGGCAGAAGATCCTGTTTAGTCATTGTCAACAAGAAAGGAAAATCTGTCAGCAAGTTGACATTGTTGTGTTTAAAACTGGAGCTATTGAAGAATGAAAAGTTGCATTTTGCTAGAATGAGGATTAAAAAACATGTCTATATGAAGGACAATACCCATCATTATTGGTGAGCTTGGAAACAGTCCAGAAATCTTTTTAAAGAAAAACAGAAGAGTGAGAAATATAATCAAAAATTAAAACTATTCAGACATTGAGACTATTTAATCAGTAAGAATGTTGAGGAGAGTGGCAGCGTTTTTCCAAAGATTTATTATCTCTTGATCCATGGCATGGGCCACTTGATATGGCTATCAATAAGAATCAATAATAGGTGCAGAAAAGAATTGACATTCATAAAACGATGCAAAAGACTTGTGTTCAACAAGCTTAACAAATGATATCAACACAAAAGTTGAGATTAACTGAGAAAATGAAAATCATAAAATACAAAGGGATTTTGACAGACAGACTGACCGTTCCATGCAAGTATTGATCATTGTAAATAAGGCAAGACTATGGACATGGTGGTGCCAGAGACATCGACAGTGAATATGAAGGAGGGTGAGAAATTAGGAAAAATAGCAGGACTTTACCCAGAGACAAAGGGAATTATGAAGATTACAGTCCTGACCATAATAATATGCACACTTGGAATCACGACGAAACACAGATGACGATATTAAAAAATTCATGCTACATACATATTAGAATTATTAGAGAAAATAAGCACTATTAGAACTGACACAAGGCAATGCAAAAATGAACATTTCTTCTGTTCTAAATATACGGTTATTATCTTAAGTCTGGGATGAAACCACATTTATAATATACATATATAAATATATATATATATATATAGAGAGAGAGAGAGAGAGAATGTGTGTGTGTGTTTGTAATATTTTTTACAAAGAGCACATATACTACATTCTGATTCTCGGCAAAGTACATAGATATGCTGACTCTATGCAATATTAACAACCAATACATATATGACTCCATTATTTTTTATAGATACTATTCTAGTTTTATAACAGACTCTAAGAATCTTTGCTAAAACCTTGTTTGGTGCTGTATGACCATGTAGGTGTCAATTTGCCATAAAAATGTATTCCTACAGAAGTTTATGATCAAACTTGCAAACAATGATTCGTGTTAAAAACAAAAACCGAAAACAAAAAAACATTTAGAATTTGTGTCAATCAGCTTTGCTCCAATCAGCCCTTAAAAATGGTAAGAACTAATTTGACACTTGTTTCAATGTCATATTTCAAGGAACTTACCATTTGACATCAAAATTTCTTTAGTCCACTGACATTGTTCTCTCTTCTACTCAGCTTCTCTTCTTTCCCTTCTTTTTCGTAATCTTTATGGCAACATATCCCATGTGACTAGCTGCTTGTCGAATTTGAATGGCAACATGAAATTAACTTTCTTCTCCTCCTTCTCCTCTCCGTATCTTCACAAGAAAACTCAGGAAACGAGCCAAATGTTTGATATGACATTTTGTTAAAAAAAAACAAAACAAAAACCCTTTAAATGACAAAGTCCCAGTTCTAGTCGGCCAACACAGGATCAATCAACCAGTTGTAGAAAGCCAGCATTTTAGCCAAAGTGGGATGTAAATTACTAACAAATTATATTTCTCCACAAAGTTTTTTTGCTTGTTTTTTTGGAGATTGCAATGTGGATACCATTTCCAGCCAAGTTTCACACTCATCATTTACCCTAGAGTTATTTTTTTACCCTCTTTCTGCTTTTAGACATTTTTTATTATTTTTTAAATCTATTTTTGTTTATTGCTCATCGGAGGGAAAAGCAACTCTCAGCTATCATGTCTGCTTTCCATTGAGAAAACTTGATGTGCGATGATTGTTGTTAAAAAAATAAAAAGGAAAAAGAGAAACTATTCCACTTTGGTTTATTTTCTAAGAAACATCATGAATATCTGTTCCATTACTTTTGCAGACATTTTAGAGCAAAAGTAATTTTCAGTCCTTCTTAAAATGGTTGTAATTGGAAAAATTATTTCACGCTGACATCTTAGATTAGAATTTGGTATTTCAAGTAAATCTGAAGAAATAAAATAAAAAAATTAAATTAAAATTTAAAAAAGGATCAATTTGTAAATGAATTGTTGATCATTATCTAATCGAAATCCTATTATGTTGTAACTAAGAGTTTAATAAGCATCGTCTTCATCTAATGTATCAGGTGAAGCCTTACATTTCAACAATTTTTTTTTCTTTAATGGATCCCATTAAATGGTTCTCTCCAGACTGACATGAATTTTGCTGGTCTGACTGAAGAACTTAACTGCTAAAGAATCACACTTAACTGCATCCTGTGAGAATATTTGAAAAGGAGATTTGATAGGAGGAAGCAGAAAAGTCAGAACATATATAGTGGTAAGTTTATGAGGAATTACATTCTCAAAGAAAAAGCGATTCTTCACATCCATGTGTATGTTGAAATCCAATCTAATTCAATACAATACAGGATGTTTCTCACTACTGTCGGAGGAATCCCAGCCCGATTGACCATGTCTTCAGGGATTTAGCTGTACTCACCATGCCTGCTCAGTTGTGAACTGGTGAAAATATTTAACCTATAGGGGTGGATGGCTGTTGTCTCTGAGGAGTTAATCCACCCATTAACAGCTTTTTTTTGTATTGCCATAATTCCACTTACCGTCCTTACTAGGCCAGGGTCTGGTAGGTGAACCAGTTTATCTGTCAACCACTCAAAGTTTTCCTTCTCCTAGATTGGTTGCCATGCAAGGCTATAGGACCCAGTGTGTTCTGTTATTTAACCCATAGATGGGGAGAAGAGATAGATTCATACTTTTCCCAAGAGTATTTGCACATAAGTGAATGAAATAAACTCAACTGGAATTTGAACTCAGCGCTCTGATTCATTAGTCCAAGCTGCTATCCATTACTCCACTATATCTCCAAAAATTATATACGTTACATTCCTTTCTATGTCATTGATAATGGTTGGTATGAGTGCATTGTGTATTGGTTAACGATCGAAAGCAAACGCTTTTAACACAACATTGAAAATCTGACTAGCAGCTGCATAAAAAATTACAGAGACTGAAATATCTACACAAAAAACTATATCCTGTCCAGTGGCACCAAGAGTGGCAGTACCACCTTAGCCACCAAAACTGTGTTACCTCCCCTGGTTGGCAGCTGACAAGGACAGGTTATTGCACATGCTTTCACATGTTGTATATAGAAAAAATTTAAAAAATACTTATTTGTTGAGATATGAACACCAAACTTTGAAATATATGGAAATATATACGAAGAGTAGATTTTCAAAGTTAAACTATATATACTAAAACGGGATAGAAACAATGTTCAGTTTTTAAAAATGAAAACTACTATTTTCTACTGAAAAATGGAGATCTAATGATGTAGTAATTAGTAATTCAAAACTGGAAAATGTCTTTATCAACTCATAGCAGGTTAGCTTACCATGCAACATTGTTTCATTCATCATTGTTAAAGTTCGTAGCAAACTCGCTCACATCATGTAACAGTTAATATAAAGAGAAAGAAAATAACTTTTCAGAATGAAACATCATTTTTCGATTTTAAATTTGGTTAGAATATGCAAATTGCAAAGGTAACACATTAATTAATATTACAATCAAGTTTTTTGTCAATAGACTCTAACCTTTGCAGAGGTTAATAACTTCACAAGTCAAAATGCATTAATGATAGGAAGAGATTGAAACAATCAAAGTATGAAAAATATTCATCTGTTGTCGATCATAACTGACTGCAATGGAAACGAATGATTGATGTTGAAAGTTTTGGGGTTTTCAGACGCCATCATTATAAATGGAAAACATTTTGCCTTTTGTTTCAGATTTCGAAGTCATTGGTTTATAGGAAGCAAGAGACTGTCTTTTGAGTCTGAAATTAATTTTAACTACAAGAAAAAATGTGGGAATTTGTTATTTTAATGTATTGCTTGGTTATCTTAAAAAACAGACTAAATCTACCTGTGAGTATATACAAACTACAGTTTAAAAGTCTATCTCTCTCTCTCTCTCTCTATATATATATATATATGGGTAAATAGCAGGAGAGACTGGGTTCTATAGCCTTGGATGGCAACTGGTCTAGGAGAAGGACAACTCTGAATTCAAAACCTGTGGAGGGTCGTTTGGGGACCTTGTGGCATTCGCTGCACCAGGTCCCTGTATTCGTCCCTCCAAAAAGTGTGGATGGCCCTGCACAAAGCCTTCACCACTATAATCAAATCTCATGTGTCTGTGTCGGGCTTTCAGTTTGTGGGAACTGATCTGCCTGACCCTCATACGTCGAGTTCAATGGGAGAGTCCATCATCATATATGTGTGTGTGTGTGTGTGTGTGTGTGATATAACAATGTATAATTTTATATATCAACAAACAGCATTTAGAAGAATATGACAAACTGGAAAGGGCTTTTTGCGACACATTTCATCCGGATGGAAAGCATGACAAAAACACCTTTCCAATTTGTATATATATATATATATATATATATATATATATACACACACACACACATATATATGAAACCTACACATACACAAAGTATTACTGATGAAAGGTTCTCAGCCTAACCAAGAAGGGAACCATCTAGAACCATGAAACATAAATGTTGAAATTTAACACACTTAGCACGTCATTTGTCAAGTTTCATTAACTTCGCCTCCAAAAAAATCTGATGTATGGTCATGGAAGTATTGATTTTGGCAATTGGCTCACATTAAGACCTTTTCACACACATCTTATACAAAGATCTATCAATTTCTTTTTTTTCACTTCAATCAATCCATGAGTATATAGCAAGTCCATTTCATGTGTGTGTGTGTGTGTTTAGCAGTTATTGGCAAATATAATGTGTAGAGGAGGTGAACTGAAGTTGTTCCTTGAAATTCTTCCCATAATCAGAAGACCAGTTTTTTTTAGATTGATTCCAAGTCCAAATTTATCACAAGCAGCAAGAGAGGCAGTCCATCAAGAGCTGACGATCTTTCTCTGTGTGCATAACAAAGTCAGTCATCTCTATAGAATTGGTTACAAATCAGAGACATTAAACTTTTAGAAGCAGTGAGAAATGAACATATGATCGGAAAGGTTTCAGATGTTCCGTAGCAGACAAAAATACGAAGATTCTTTTCATCACAAGCTCTGTGTAGAAATACTACAAAGAATATGTCTGAATAGGTGATTCTAATACTTGGGGCTGTATAGGTCAGTTGTCATGAAATGGGAAAATGTAATCATATATATATATATATATATATATATATATATATTTATTATATATATATATATACACACACAGAGTGTAACAGCATGGGATAATTGTCCATCCCACAAAATGTTTAATATCTAAAAAAAAAAAACACTAAACTAATTGAGTTTCTTTTATCTAGGTTTTCAGATAAGATGTTTAGCCATCTTGACACCATTTGTCACAAGAATCAGTCAAAAACCCTTTGAGTTATTCAGCTAGAAAGAGAACAGGTTAAAATCATTTTCTGTCAGCCCCACTATGACTTCCCAACTGAGCAATGGTCAGAGGAAAAAGATCATTCAGGCCTTCAGTAATGGTACCAACATTTATACTTTGGCTTCCATCTTCAAAGTCCATTCAAGAACCATCATGAGAACAGTGAATAAGTTTTAAAAAAGAAGGAACAGTAGAAATGAAAACTGGATCAGGAGGTCACAACAGCAAGAGTGATCATTATTTCAACTTAGAGCTAAATGCATTCTTATTGTTCCAAGTCGAGTCCATATGTATCATAAAAATCTTGGAGAATTCCCGTAAGATATCTTTAATATTCACAGCTTAATCTAACCATTGGACAATTTTGCTGTTACACCTGGTATATATTACTTAAACATTTTATTTTATTTTTAGTGGATACGCATATTTAAGCAGATACTTTATTTATTCATTAAATAGTATCGTTATTTAATTTTATATACTGGCCTGAATACTTGAGAAATTTTATTAAGAAAATATAAGCTCTCCAACCAAGAGAAAAAATTTGGTTTGACTGTTTATATGATGTCACCTTGGGGGACTTGAAATTGACTCCATCAAATGTGAGAATGCTGGAATTAAAAGCAGTTGAGCAAATACACCCAGAATAATTTGTGAAAACAAATGGAGCAACATTCAAAAGTGCTCAGGAAGAAAATAATATAAAATAAAAATAAATATGAACTTTGACAAATTTACCATTAACACAAAACACCTAAATGGGAAATTTTAAAAATTATATATATATATATATATATATATATATTGTCATCCACAGACAGACTGTTTCGCTGTATCACAGCTCATCAGTGTGGCTAGACGTCCGGTTGCCTCTAGCTAGGACCGAAACCCAACTGAAATGGCGTCAGTTGGGGATTCTATCATTAAGCCGTTGGCACATGGCAGGGATGAAGGTGAATTTAAGCGTATTTATTTTTAGATAAACACACAGTGACTGAGAGAACTTGATTCGATTTACCAGAGAGTCTTGCATTATGAGCTGTAATAGTCACTATATATATGTATATTTAGCTCCCCACGAAAGAATATTACCTGTAGAACAACATTCCCGCCTAGAAAAACATTATTTTAAAAGCTGCGCAAAATTCACTATAATTGAAAAAATAGAAATAGACAGAAAAGATAACCTTAGAAAAAGACTAGAGGAACAAGAAGACAAATGGATTTTGCGCCTCAAAACACTTCGTCCAGATGGGTTTGACCACAAATTTAACAACATGGATAGAGTTGATATATAACCCCATAAATCAAGCCCTACCCACATTTCTCATCCACACAGGACAGACATGCTTGCAGAGGTGTTGAGATCTCACACATATACACACACTCACACAAATATATACACATACACACATCATACACACTCGCAAAAGACTAAAACATAACATACACTTAACACATATATCCCCTTCCCAGCAAGCAATAAAACTGTCAAAATGACCAAGGAGGAAATTCTGAGACTCAGGAATCTCGCAGTGTCTATTTTAAAAAACCACTTGTAAACGGCCGTTTAACCAATGCAAGGACTGACCAAAATTAAGGATAAAAAACAAATGAAAACTACAGATAAATTTCAATTTCTTCAGAGACAGTCATTCACTCCTGTAGTTCACTGCTACTAACAAACAGGAATTTTTTCTACTGATGATGGCCATGCTGGTTGAAACTAGTTGAGGAATCTAATTGAAATAATAAAACAAAAAATATTAACATACACCCCAGTGTGTCTGAAAATTTGAATTTTTTAATATTTTTTATTGTTCAAAACATTATATATATATATATATATATATATATATATAGAGAGAGAGAGAGAGAGAGAGAGAGAGAGAGTGAGAGAGAGAGGCGGAGGAGGAGATTTAAAAAGAGATCTTGCTTTGCTTTTTGTGTATAGTTTGTAGAATTCCTCGTCCATCGCTGAGAATAGAATAAAATGCAGATTCTCATCCCACTGCTTTTAATTAAATCCAAAGTAAGAATTTTGCAATATAGATTAGTAACTAATCTAGTTGAGGATAATCTCCTTGAAAGAGAATTTGACTTTACAGTTTATCCACAGTTTGGCCACAATCAAAATGTTTTTTCTCTTAAAACAAATCTAAGAAAAATGCCATAATCAAAACAAAGATGTCACTTTTGCTGATTTGGCGCCAGAAGTTTGGTTTCTGGGAAAGCTGAGTTGCATCCAAAGTTCTTCACTCTGGTTGTCCAGCTCCATTGGTCAGATAGTGCATTAACTTATCTAAACTTTTCTCCATGGCCAACACTGAAAATCAAAGTTTTATTAGAACAATCTCACATCATCCAAAAGGAATGAATCATGGTCAGGATCATCCAGTCAATGTGAATGATCCTTTTCTTAGCTTCATAGTATATGCTTCACCAGGACTACATAGAGTTTTGAATTCAGAGTTTTCTTTCTCCTAGACCAGTTGCCACCCAAGGCTATAGAACCCAGTCTGTCCTGCTATTTACCCATAGCTGGGAGGAAAAGAGATGGATTCCTACCTTTCTACAGGGTATTAGCACGTAAGTGAATGTAATAAACGACTGAAATACATTTTCTAATTGCCAAGACAAGCAAGGTTTTATGAATCTAACCGCACACAATGCAAAAACTGTTTTCAATATTCTTTTGCATGATGCTGAATCAGACGACAGTGTAAATGGATGATGCAGACAAGATGGATATCTGAATATCTGCACATGATCAATGGAATTTGTTCATTTTGAAGCAATTGCAGACTCCCACCAAAAGTATGTTATAGATGAAAAGAGAATTCATGGGCAGTGCAACCACAGTTGCCGAGGAAAAGGCCACCTGCATCAGGTCATGTCTTTCTTTTTTAAATGGCCAAAAGCAGACATATCAGCCTTCAATTCAGTTATTGTTATCCTTCACCTGCCCGTACGTAAACATCTCATGTCTTCAATCTCCACTGGTCAGTCAAAGCTGGAAAAAGTCCAAGACTCCACCTACCCCTACCTACCTACCTCTCCAATACCTGGCTGGCTGAGGAGATAAACTGAGAAGAAAGAAATGAAAAGTCTTGACGAACATGTCTAGAGACATCTTTTTATATTGATAAGGGTTTAGCTGACAATTTAATTTATAAAGGTCAACCAACAGCCTATTCTGAGCAATTACAGTATCCAGCTCACATATATATATATATATATATATATATGTCCATAAAGTTTGTGTGTACTTTAAAAAATTTATAACTTTATTTGTATTTGCGATAGAAATAATTTGTAAAGAGTATTGGAAAGAAGTCAATCTATATTTTTTAAGGTTTTATTGAAATTCTATTTAAGTTTCCACATGTCCTCCATCATTAGCAATACAAAGGGTAATACGATTTTGCCGTTCACGGAAAACATTTGCCAACTGATTTACAGTAATGCCTGAAATCACATTAGTTATTTTAGCTATACTTAAAACTAGGTACATTAAACTTTATAACATTTTTTACAGATTATTTCTATTGCAAATACAAATAAAGTTTAAACTTTTTTGAAGTGCACACAAACTTTATGGAAACCATATATATATATATATATATATATATATAAGATGGGGCTTTGAAAATCATGCTGCCGGAAGCAGACTGTTAATGGGTAAATAACCAAATAAAATATATATATATATATATATATATATATATATATATATATATATATATATATAGAGAGAGAGAGAGAGAGAGAGAGAGAGAGAGAGAGATGCTTGATGTTAACTTTATCATTTTTATTTTGATAACTTTTCATGTAACATTTGTTGATTGGAAACTTTTGCCTATAATCAAATTTTGGTGTTAAAAGCTGAAATTGAGTTTACAAAATTGTTGAATGTGCCAAAGGTGGGGGGCTTCTTTGAACAGTAAAAACAGGAAAAGGTAAACACATTGTTTTTATTTGCTTTACTTTAAAAAGTACAAAAATCACAAAAGGAGAATTTTGACTCATCATCACTGATAAACAAAAACTGAATTGATGCAAGAGAATTTTAAAAAAAAATCAATGATCAGCTGATCGACTTATAAATTATAATTGAACCATAAAGTTCAAGCAGATGATTTCTCTTTGATCTTTGAAAAAAATATCAAAGTCTGACATAAACCCTATTAATATTTTGGAAGAATTGGAGAAAATAGGTTAAAAAAAGCTGATGAAAAATGAAATTATACAATCTTAATATTAGCCACAAATAGATAATTGGACTCTACAGTTAAATGTTATTCCGTAAAAAGTAGATCAAGAAAGGACTTGGATGAATTGCCATTAACAGAATCAATTATTCAAATAAATGACAATACATTATATCCAGCAGCAAGGCTTGTGATTAGGAGATTGGAACTTTTGATGAGTATCGAAGCACCTCTTAATTCCTGTTGTTCTTTCAGCCTTGTGCCACATCCAAGCCAAACGTCAAAAATCACCTTAATTCCTGTTGTTCTTTCAGCCTCGTGCCACATCTAAGCCAAACTTCAAAAATCACCTTAATTCCTGTTGTTCTTTCAGCCTTGTGCCACATCTAAGCCAAACTTCAAAAATCACCTTAATTCCTGTTGTTCTTTCAGCCTTGTGCCACATCTAAGCCAAACTTCAAAAATCACCTTAATTCCTGTTGTTCTTTCAGCCTTGTGCCACATCCAAGCCAAACTTCAAAAATCACCTTAATTCCTGTTGTTCTTTCAGCCTTGTGCCACATCCAAGCCAAACTTCAAAAATCACCTTAATTCCTGTTGTTCTTTCAGCCTCGTGCCACATCTAAGCCAAACTTCAAAAATCACCTTAATTCCTGTTGTTCTTTCAGCCTTGTGCCACATCTAAGCCAAACTTCAAAAATCACCTTAATTCCTGTTGTTCTTTCAGCCTTGTGCCACATCTAAGCCAAACTTCAAAAATCACCTTAATTCCTGTTGTTCTTTCAGCCTTGTGCCACATCCAAGCCAAACTTCAAAAATCACCTTAATTCCTGTTGTTCTTTCAGCCTTGTGCCACATCCAAGCCAAACTTCAAAAATCACCTTAATTCCTGTTGTTCTTTCAGCCTTGTGCTACATCCAAGCCAAACTTAAAAAATCACCTTAATTCCTGTTGTTCCCAGGTCTACCCTGACCTTGGGTGGTAGCATCTGTCAGAGCCCTAGCTATGGGCAAATAGTGAACTTCCAAACATTATGAAATTATAGAAATACATTTTTATAATAAAAATACCAGCAATATATTTTTAGATAAAAAGAATTTACCAATGATACATATTTATAATAAAATTACTAACAATATATTTTTAAAGCAGAAGTACCAACAATAAATTTTATAGCAAAATGACCAACAATACATTTTATCTTTAGTTGAAGCCATAAAACTATTGAAAATATTTAGATTTCAGCATTAAATAACCCATGGAGTTTGATATGATGCTAAACGAAATCAACCAAATAAACATGATATAAAAATATGTAAGTTAATTTGACGCTCAAATATTTTTGTTTTCAGAGAATTTAAGTGGAGTGACAAAACCAAGACGAAGGTTCATGTGTTATCTTTGCTGACATCATGATGAAGGTGTTTAATGCCATAAGCAGACTAAGACTTTGGAGAATCTCGGTCATGCTTGCTCGGCCATCATTATTTCAGCAGTGCTCATCAAGTCAGATATGATGGCAACTTCTGGAATCTTTTTCTAATTATTAACAGTGTGAAGCAAATTTGTACTTTATTTTCAATAATTCTTCTTCATTTTATTCAAACATGAAGGAGACTGTCTATATTTCTGAGATGAGGTACTATGTACATTATTTACATTATTCGGACTATTGTCTTCATCTTTGTCGCCAAGGGTTCAGGTCAACATTCCAACCACCTGAAGAAGGACGGAGCATACAACGGCCAAAACATTGTAATAAATATGGCGACAAAGATGAGGACAATAGTCCGAATAATGTAAATAGTGTACGTAATACCTCATCTCAGAAATATAGACAGATAGTGAAAGGCCGAAATGTTGTAATAAATATGGCGACAAAGATGAGGACAATAGTCCGAATAATGTAAATAATGTACAAAGGAGACTGATGTTGAGGATGACACACATGTAAAAATGGCAGCCTGTTCAGTCTGAAGTTCATTTTTAGAATTGATCAGAGAGCTTTGGTTTTCAGATGTGCAGTTCCGTTCACTCAAAGAATCAGCTGAGGAATATGCATCCTGCTTTGGTATGGAAATTAGTCATTGTGCATTCCAAGAGGAATATCACTCACCTATCATGACCTTTTACCCAACCTAACTGGGAACAATGCAGGATTTCATCTGCCTGAGATGAGCTATGATGACAAGGGTGACATTGCAGTAAAGAGTAATAAAGCCTTCAGTGCATTCTACCAAATATATCTGTAACAATAAGAACTTAATCTTTTTAATCATTTTATCCGAAGCAAGGTAATAAAGCCACTAAGATACAAGCGGTTACTGAAAATGAAAGAAAGTGAGAAAATGCTGCTGAGAAGAAATGACAATAAAAAGAATAGGATTAGAAGAGACATAAAATGATGATTGACATTGGATTTAAAAGCTTTTAAGATTGTAGTTGACAGGAAATCAGGACATTGGGAGAGATTTCCAAAGCAATTAATTTTTTTTTGAAAAATTAAAAGATTTATTGTTTAACATACTAAATATTCTCACTATTTTAAGGACAATTTAATGATTAAAATAACAAATACTTATTTAATAAAAATGCAATATTTTGTTTTGCATATCTTTCCTTTAAGTTTTTACATACGAGAATCTAGTTTCCAGTTCACTCTGTGTTTGCAAGAACTATAAACAAATCATAAGGCCAAACATTTCAACAAGTTGGAATTTGTCTTGAGAAAGAAATGTTTGCACATGGCCAGTTGTATGTTGCACACTCAAGGGTAAGAAATCCTAAGAATGTATTATTTGCTGTTAAAAAGGGAAAAAAAGAAATTTTCTTAAAAAATATTGTGTAACATGAAATAAAATTAAAGAAATTATTAATCCACAAAGTAAGGGTTTTGACAAAGTATTTTCCCAAACAAATCAGCTTATTTAAATTTCAATGATTATTTTATGAAATTGAACAAAATGTAGAGTTTGTAAATCTCAAAAATAAATGTAAGTGATAGATTGAATACTGTGAAATTTTAGTAGAGTTTATAACCTTCATTTATCTTTTAGTCGCTGATTTTATGAACTTTTCTATCTTTTACTTTACTTTGGTTCCCAGGGAGATCTTCTTTGGTCTTTCACATCTTTTTTCATCAAGGAAATATCTGTAGAGTTTGGGGGACATTTCATCAATTTGGTGTCTTTTAAATTTTCTTGGGAATGTGAGCAATAGTCAGCTTTGCAGAATATGAAGTAACATGGACTTGAAACTCTTAAAACTTCTTCATTATGACTCTGAAAATATCTTGTCCAGGTAGGTACAGACAGTAATTCTTTATATTCAGTTTGATATCATCACCAATTCTGAAAGAATTTTACTGCCAACAATAATAGACCCAAAACATTACAAGTTGTGTTGGTTGATTATTTCCATGAAGAAAACAGCCTTTAGCTCAGCTATCAAGACCATCCAATGTAACTCTATATTCATCAGTAAAAATTACTCTTTTATCTAACTTACACATTTCTCTTTGCAATATTTACCCTTTTTTTTAATTATTTCACACCAAGTAATAAAGCCACTAAGATACTGAGTGTAAAAGTATATGAGAAAAAGGAAAACATTATTAAGGAGAGAACACTAAAACAAGAGGAATTAAGAAGACAAAAAATAACAGAAAGAGTAGCCATTATCAAATGCAAAATAAGTAACAGAACTGTTCAACAAACAGAATCAACAAAGTTTGCAATGAGCACTAACAAGAAAAAGGATAGGTTAAAGAATGATATAAAACAATCAAACAATATCTGCAAAGTAAATTAATAGTAATAAGTCAAAGCAACAGTAATATGGCAAAAAGGTTCACCAACTAAGAATTGGCGTTGACACACAAAAGCAGACAAGCGGATGTAGGCTTCTGACTTTGAGACAAGACAGATTGGGACGGAGTCAGATGAAACTGAGAACCAGCCTATTTTATTGGCTAGGAAAAAATCCCAGCATGCATTTTTGTGTGTCTGCTTACAAAAGGAGGAGGAGAATGTGTTTTGCAGTTATTCCTAATGAGATTGAAACCAACAGATTGACATTGTGTTTAAGCTTTTGACTGTAAAGCAAGAGGTTGGAAGAGAGTTCCAGAAGCGAGAAGTGTGAGAGAAGAGACTGTAAGCATAGAACTTATGATTACATCTCATTCCATTTCAACTGTAAAATGATAAGCATAAATTCAGATGAAGTATTCTGACTTCAAGACAAGACAGACCGAGACTTAGTAAGATGAAACCGAGAACCAAGTTGAAATGTTCTAGGTTTCATGTTTAGCCAAATGTGCTTTATCTTTCCATGTCCATTTGCAACATCAGCTTCAAATATTTTTTGATTGTCAGGTCATTTTTTTTCTTGCATATTTCCCTTTTAAGTTTTCATTTTTTGTAACATTTATAAAAGCAGTTTTCTTTCTTGGTCTTATTTTGCAATGTTTTCAAATTCTTTTTTGAATTTTTTTCTGATCTCTGTTCAACATTTTCAAGATGGGTTCTCTTTTGAACTTTATAACCCAAAACATTCTTTTGGGGCCTAAAATTTAAAAATAAATACCAATAACTATTCTATTATGCATATTTATTCACAATTGAGTTGCAGTATAAAATCTTAGACCAAATAAGTTTGGTCTAAGATTTTTAACAGATTTTTAAGTTGTTCTCAACCGTCCACAGTTACCCAATCTATACACCCTTCTCCAAAAGCACCGACTACTCTGGCTTCGACATTTACAATATATGCCAAGTGGGAGGATTCCAAAATCCTTTTGTACAGAGATCTGGCAACCAGGGTGAGGGCGACCTCATCTTTGCTTCATTGGACATTTGCAAAGGGAGCATGAAGGTGCTGGACATCGAGAGATGGGAAGAGGTCGCCAATGATTGCTGATGTTGGTGATTCTTTACACCAAGAGACGGAGTGAGAAGAGAAGAAATGAAGGCTTGTCACTGGAGAGAAATGGGTTCAATGAAAAGAAAACAACAAAGTCTACATTGGGTCAGAGGAGAGTATCTTCACATGCATTCATTGCAATCAAGACTGTCACTCCCATGTGGGCCTGTACAGACATAACAAATGTCACACTGACATCAGCAACGGAAGCATAACTCTTTGGGTGCGGGTCTCAAGACCGAAAGATGCCACACAAACACAAAAACATTTATCATGTAAATTTAGTCATTTTATAATTTTATTTTGAAGACATTGAATTGAATAATAAAATTTAAGTGAAGAGCAAGCTGGCCAATCATCAAATGTAATGCATAAACAAGAGACAAGTGATCCTTAAGCAGAGAGTTTATGTCATGTGACATGGAGGATAACAAATGAGCAATACAAGTGAATTTAATCTCTAAGGAGACTTTCCTTTTTGAGCAAAACCACAGAAGAAGAGCTGAGTGGAAAAGATTGTAAAAGGAATTTCATCCTGCTATCAGACTTTCTCCAATCAATGTGACAGAATTTGTCGGCCATCACTAAAACAATAACAGATGCAAAAACCAAGTTATGACAACAGTTTGATAATATTTTGTAATTGTAAAAAGATTTAAAAGTAGTACTAAAAATTCATGTACTTGTAAAATTTGTAATATGCATTTGACACAAGCAGCAGCTGATGTATGAAATTTATTGTTGTTAAGAATAAAATTAAGTGAAATGTGCCAAATTCTTTTGTTTACATTTAATGTCCTCATCTTTATTATTATCATTATAACAACGTTGTATATTATATAACATTGTTATATAATAATAACATTGTTATTATGGAATAACAACAAAGATGAGGATATTAATCCAAATGTAAATAATGCTAAGTCCTCATGCCAGAAATTCAGACAGAATTTCTTGGGCCTTGTTTTTGCAACATACCATTTTGGGAAGCATAAATCAATGACTTTAGTTCTCATCTTCAATGAGAAGTCTGTGTAGTTTTATTAGTTCGGACATGGAATCCAGATTGGAATCGGATAGAAAAAGAAATCATTTTTCGTAATGTGTTTCGCACACTGATTGAAATTGATCAGTGATTGAATGAACAAAAGATCAATTTACTGAGTATTGATCTTTTTTCTTCATAAGTCCAGAAATTATTCAACAGGAAATTTGTCACGATAACCTCAAGATCTTTTATATGTGAATCCCTAAAGTCCATTAGCCTTGGGCAGTTTGCACAGCATTCCTATCAATAGAAACAGACAGGCAGGTGAATTTATTAGAGCAGCAGACAGGGTACAGTGAGGTTAGGACAGAAATTCTCCTGCAGGCAAGCATGGAAAGAAAGTTAGCATCAGTAGAGAGAGAAAGAAAATTGTCTATCTTTCTAGAACGTTTGCATAAACTATTTGTCCACATAAATGCATTTGATCAAGTTTCAAAAAGGAAACATTTTGGGGTTAACATAGTTTTCTACCTCCTTTCCCATTTCCTTGGAATCGCCATCTTTAACTCTTGGAGTATTTCTAAGTGTAAATAATAGTCACTGCTCCATCTATAGAAGTCAATAAAATATCACTGATCAACACAAATTTGATTCAAGCTAAAAGAAGATCTGAGTAACTGGTGAAATGGTTTGGCTTACTGCCAAGCTTTATACACTGTCATATTAGGTAGGAATTTATATGGTTCTATTGCTAGCCCTGCCATGAGCTGATCTGGAGATGCACTGACAAAAACTGTCTAGTGACATACATCAAAAATTACCATCAAACAGGAATTGTGCCCGACCCTTAGAAATACTTTAAAAGGAAGTAGAGAATTGCTATAGCAGCAAATTAAGCATATTTGTAAACTTGTAAAATCTGTTGCAGTTCTTGAAGTATCAGCAAACAGAATTCTGATAATGTTTTTTTGCAGAAGTTTAAAAAAATGAGGCAATGTTTCCAGGTTGATCAGGATTTAAAAAATAGAATCGGTAAACAAAGTTCAAATTCCATTTACACCTTTTCTTTTATTCAGTGAAAAAATAAATCTGACTCTTCCTGCCACCTCTCACATCTCCAGTCATCTTGACCAAAACTTAGCCTTGTCGAGGTAAAACAGAATGAGTGATGGGAGAAGATATGTTAAAATGTCCTGTGCAGAGTCTAGCAGCAAAATGGCTTCTATATTCATTGTCACTCATGACAACAGTTACTTTCAGATATAACCAAAAGAAAGGATTTTAAAAGGTTTATATTCTGTGCTGAGTATTCATTACTTGTGAAATTTGCCAATCGCATTCTTGCTCACACAAAGTAAGAAGATAATTACTTAAAAGGTCATTTCTTGAGCTAATTGATCAACTCGACGTAGCTTCATGCCAAGTCATTTATTTTTGCGTCTTTTCTGCGAGAACCATTTTTGCCTAGGAATGGAATTTATTGATTTCAAAAATATCAATAGTCATTACTTTTCTAGAATTAAGCATGTTGAGGTGGCGTGGGTGGAGGGATGGATGGTCAGTAAAAAAAAAATAAGATCAGTGGATGTATTCTTAGGGCAAAAGCTATTTTGCGATTTTCAAAAGCCTCTCATGAGGAGATTCAACTTATACATTTTCAAAATGAGACTTGGTTGAAAATTTTGATTAGGAGAAAAAATTAATTCCAAACATGTCATCGATTCCAGAATTGTCATAAGTCTATAAATTAATCAAATTAAGATTCTCATATTTTTCAGCTTTTATTTTGGCCATCATGTTCTTCAGCTTATAAATGGCAATAGTCAGTCTTTCACACATGTGCTGGTAAAAATTAGCATATCTATTGATCTGTTCAGTATATGTAACCGAAATTTTTAGACTGATGATGAAGTTACCTTTTCATGAAGAAAATGCTGAAGTGTAGATGTCAAATCATCTCCAAGAGAAATAAATCCCTTCCATCTATTTTGGTTGAGGAGTTATCATTATTTACATGCACCCCAAAAACAAAATAACCAAAAAACACTTGAAGTAATATAAAACTTCGACAGCCACTAAGTTTGGCCAGTTAAGAGGACTTTAAACTCATTTCTAAATTAATTCCTTTTTTTTTTTGATTAAATTAAACAAAAAAAATACATGAATTGGTTAGATACAAACAACAATGTCTTTTTTCACTTTTCACTTACGGAACCCTCTTCATGCTTCTTGCTTTCCAGTCAACTTTTATATTCAAAGATTTAAATGCAAAGTCAATCATTATCTTCTGTCTTCTTAATTTCTCTTTTAATCTCTCTTAATGTTTTTTCCTTTTTCTAATTCTTTCATAATCAGTAAACCCTTGCATTTTAGTCTTTTTATTGCCTTGCTTGGTGGCAAGATTTTACAATTCAAGTAACGGCGAGATGCATCCCTAGATTCTATACTAAAAGTTTCTTTTCTTGCACTTCTCATTTATGGGACACTGTCCTCGCTTCTTGCTTTCCAGTTAACTTTGATCTTCAAAATTTTAAATGCAATGTCAATTTTTTTTTTTGCTTAATTCCAGTTCTTTTATTGTTCTCTCTCCTTAATAAGGATTTTCTTTTATTCTTTCACATTCAGTAAACCCAATGCACCTTAGTGGCTTTATTGCCTTGCTTGTAGTGAAATTGTTATCTACTTTCTTCTTGATTATTCTTCTTTTATTCTTTTCGATCCTTATTCTTTTCTTTCGTACTCAGGAACCCATTGTATCTCAGTGGTGCTTGGGGTGAATTTTTTTTTTTTAAGCATTTCACCCCAAGCAAGGCGAGATGCCACTAGCACACAAGGGGTTACAGAGAGTGGGAGCGAGAGTAAAGAGGTATGATGGAGGAAAGGATGAAGAGAAGGACAGGAAATAGATCAAGGCATCTGGAGATGTCGATTGACATTACATCTAAATAGTTGGAGATTATAGCTATCAGGAAAACAAGTAATAGGAAGGGAGTTCCACAGATGGGAAGTGTGAGACATGAAGCTATTGGAGTAGAAGAGATGGCTACATTTAATCATTTTGACAGTGAAAGGATGGGACTGAGATGCCGATCTAGTAGCACGTTTAAATTCATACAGTCTGGGAATTAGTGAAAGTAGCTCATCGGGGCAGTTAACATGAAAGTATCTGTAGAAAAGACAGAGGGAGGCAACGATATGTCTCTGAGAGAGCGACTGTAGACAAGATGCCAGATCAGAGCCAAACACATTGCATATTCATCTCTGGATTTTGTTGAGGGCTCTAAGATGGACAGCAGGGGCTCCAGACCATATATGGCAGCAATATTCCATGCAAGGGCGAATGGTTGATTTATAGATTTGAAGGATGGACTCAGGTGAGAAAAACTTTCTGGCATGAAACATGGAACCAACTTTCCTTGTGGTGAAGGTAGCTATTGATTCAATGTAATTATTCCATCTCCTGTCAGCGGACAGTGTGAGACCAAGCAGTTGCAAAGAGTTGCTCTTCTAGAGTTGAGCATCAGGCATTCTGATAGGAGGCAGGGATGGTTCCCTGTGGTGAGTAATCGAAATCAGTTTTGTTTTTGAGGCATTAAAGTTAACCTGCCAATTCCTGCCCCATTCTACAACTGATTGGAGGTCCCTTTTGAGACTAACGGCCAGGATAGTTTTGTCAGTGATACCAAATTTGCTTTTAAGGCAGGAATAAATAGAAGTGTCATCTGCATAGATGCCTACTTGGAAACTGATGACATCGGGAAGATCGTTAATGAAGATAAGGGACAGAGTAGGGCCTAGGATGGAGCCTTGAGGAACACCTGCATTCTTGGGAAAGGAATTGGAGGAGAATCCGTTAAGGATGACCTTCATTACATGGTTTGACAGGAATAAATCAAACAATCAACCTGAAATTCCGTATCCCTGAAGCTTGCATGCCAAACCCTATCAAACGCTTTAGAGATATCTAGAGCCATGGCACGAGCTTCTCTGTTATTGTGGAGTGCTTGGTAAAAAATTTCAAATATGTCTGTGAGCACATCAGTGGTAGATCGTGCAAAGCGGAACCCATATTGCTTGTCAGAGAGCAGATCATGGGATATAAGCTGCTTAACCACTTTGGCGTTGATTACGGCTTCAAAGACTTTGCTGAAGAATGATGGGAGACTGATAGGGCGGCGCTAGTTGAATGGGCCTGAAGGGTCTACAGCATAGTTCTTAAAGACAGGTACAATAGATGAGGATGTTCAACAGGCTGGAAAGCAAGATTCATTGAAGCAGCAGTTAATTTGGAGAGGGCAGCATCAATTTAGGAGAACATTTCTTCAGGACAATGGCTGGTATCCCATCACCACCTCTAGCCGTATGGGAGTCTAATTTAGAGATGATGCCCAATACAATAGAGCCTCTGTTCTAGGGGGGAAATTGGGTATGGGTACACCAGATGAGTTGAGCGTTGAGTTGGATGTGAATTTCCAAGCAAAGCACTTAGACTTATCAGCTGAGGAGGTCAGGACCTCAAATTGGTTGAACAAAGGAGGTATTGTGAGTTTGCTGTTGTTTCGTATGCTCTTGCAGAGATGCCAATAATCATTGGAGCCGAATCTGCAAGATGTAATACGTTGTTTCATTCTATCAGCAATAGTGACTTTGTTTTATTGAGGACATGCTTGCACATGTTATGGGCTGAGAAAGAGACGTCTGTTGCGATCTGACATAGTACGATATAGGCAGAAGTTATTCCTATGGGCAATGGCTGCTGAGCAAGCAGCAGAGAACCAAAGGGATGAGTGCGATTTAACCATATATTTCCTAGTGGGGATGAAAGCCTCAATTCCAGCTTTTACTCAGGAGACCTCAGAAGCACATTCTTGAACGGGGAGCTTAAAGACCACATCCCAGGGGACATTGCGAAGGAAATTCTGAAACAAGTCCCAATCTGCTCCTTGATAACAGAAAGATGTACTGTTGGTAGGAGCTTCTTTGCTGGGAGTAGAGTAGAAGAAGATGTTGATAGACACTACATTCCTGATCAAAAATTTAAGACCATTTGAATATTTTTTTTTTTTTTTTAATTTTTTCATGGAAAAATTTTAAACATTTCTCACTTAAGGTTACTAATTTTATAATCTAAAAGGTTATGTAGACAAAAAGTTATAATCCGAACATTTTATTGAGAAATTGACATTTTTATAAAATGAGGCGTTTTACACTTGATCAATATTATAAGACCAGAGACAAAAATTCTACGAAAAGTGTATGAAAACAGTCAACAACCAAATTTAATAATGAGTTCTACTTCTACTGGTTTTGATGATTTCAAAAATTATTTGGAGCATGCTAAAAATCAGTGTTTCCATTAAGCTGCGATGAATATTGCTCCAGCTTCTGAAGATAACTTCACGAAGTTCATTTTTTGTTGAATATTGTTTGCCATTTCAATAAAATCTCTTGCCATCCATCCCCAAACATTTTCAATTGGGTTCAAGTCCAGTGAGCATGCAGGATGTCTCAAGAGATGGACCACATTTTTTGTAGAAAGGTCAAGGTGTGGCATGCAACATGGATTGCAGCATTATCCTGTTGGAATAACCATCCATCCCCACACAAATGATGGCCCTCCATCACCAACGATGATTTTTGTAGCATGCTAACATAACCAGCTGCTGTCTGACGACCCTGCACCACCTAAAGCTCCCTCGTCCCTCTGTAAGAAAAGACACCTCATACCATTAGGGACCCTCCACCACTATGACATGTGGAGAAAATTTCAGGAGGCATGTTTTTGTTATGCCAATATAGTTGGAAGCCATCAGGACCATCTAGATTGAATTTTTTCTCATCAGAAAACAGGACTTTCTTCCACTTCTCAATGTCCCATGTTTGATATTCACGACCAAACCTTAAACGGTTCACTTTGTGACGTGGGAGCAGCTGAGGAATTTGTTTGCGCTTTTTATTTACCATGCCTTTTTGTCGTACGTGTCGTCTGATGGTTACTGGACTGCAATCAACACCTGTGGCTGCCTTAATTTGACTAGAAGAAAGTCCACTGGCTTTCACAACAACCCGTCTTATTCTCCTACTGAATGCCGGAGAAATTTTGGGGGGTCTACCAGTAGACTTTGCGTTTCCATAATTCACACTGTCCTTTAGAAAGTTGCAAATCACAGTTTTACTGTGATTTACCTTAGCTGCAATCGCCCGCTGTAACAAATCTTGATTATGGAAATATAGAATTCGAGCACGCTCAAGTTCGGTAAGTTTGTTTGCTTTAGGCATGGTGACACCATTATGCAGTGATTGCTAATCTCTAACTGAACTAAAAACATTGGAATTACCCTAGATCTAACAATTTATACCCCCTGGTCTTATAATTTTGATCAAATGTAAAAAGACTCATTTTATAAAAATATCCATTTCTTAATAAATTGATCGATAGCCTTTTAGATTATAGAATTAGTAACATTGAGTAAGAAAAAGTTTATAATGTATCCATGACAAACAGTCGCTTATAAAATTTTTTCAAGTGGTCTTAAATTTTTGATCAGGTGTGTATAGCATGATCAGAACTGCATGGCGTGACAGGACTTGGGGATGGAGGTAAAACAGATATCAAGAAGGGAAGCCTTACCATCAAGGACATTGGCATAAATGATTAAAAAGAAAAGAGAAAAAATTGCAAATGGACTCTTACACTAAATCTGCAAGTCTCTTACAGTTGGTAAAGTTATTTCAGTGTTTTCAACCTCTGCTGACAGAAGAAAACAATTATACAGTTTTTAATCCATCATGTCTTCTATTTCAATTATAGTCATGACTGGAGATTGGGGTCGGGTTACATTCATAAATAAATAGCCTAGTGGATTAAAGTGTTGGTTTGTGAATATGGTGATATAGTAATTGTGAGTTCAATCCCAGGCCTAGATAGTGCAGATGTAGACTCAGTGGAAACAGGGTGAGCAATGAGCAAGTAGCCCTAAAATGAAAAAGACAAAGTATCTCCGTCAGAGGAGGACACCAGAATTAAGGACAATCCACACCTCCATCAATAAAAGGTTCAGTCCAAAATTCCCTGAGTGACAAACATTGAAAAACTGAAGGTTACCAGGATCAGAAGATCCTGAAGAAGTCCAGAGACCACAATGGCCGAAACGTTGTGATAATAACAAAGATGAGGACATAAGTTGAAATGTAAATCATGTAAATAATAGTCCCTTCAGATAACTAATAATCCTGAGAAAGATCAAAGTATGAATTGGATGAAACAGCAAGAATAATTGCTGGAATAATTCACCTTTCACAATTTAAGACAATATTATTATTCTCACAATTTCTTTGTTGAAATATTTTAGTTTTCATTATTTGTGTTTGTTTTATCTTCCCCCTTTTTTTAACTTAGTCAATATCCACCTGTTAGTATGTCTAAATTCTAGTAAAGTGACCATTTCTCAAATGGTAAATTCTATAGACTTCTGAACTATAACAAATACAATGGCAACATTGTGAAAGTGTTATTGTGCTACACATTCTTCTTGTGTTCACCTGAAACCATCCAGCTCAGTAAATTTCTTATTCCCATTTAAGCAAAGCCAGAAAGGAGAGTCAAACCATTTGTTGATGTGACAATAGCCACCATTTTGTTATTTGCGCTTTTATAGACTTCAATTACATTATTCTATTTATAGAATATCAGCATATTTATGAGCTGAGTGATTCATGTTAAAACGATTTGCATAAATGCCACACATATTATTTGCCCTGGAATTTATTCTGATATAAACCAAGAAGTAGATTTCAACTTGGAAGTTTCTAACGACTTATGAAGTTCAAGTATTTTGGTAATCATTATTTACCTTTTCAGAGGTTTTAACTTTTTTCAGGCAAATGGGGAAATAGGAGAGACCCACTGTTGTTATTAAAATAATGCAATGGAAAATATTCTGTGAGTTTTCATGTGGTAAAAAGATGAAGAAAAGAAAAGGAATAAAAGAAGAGAGGAAGAAAAATAAGAAATAAATAAAATGTTAACAGAGATCATATCTACATTTCAATCTTAGAAAGATGGTTGACATAATCGTTGTAAAAGTCTTGCTCATCACAAAGTTTATGTTGTTCCAAAAAATCTTGCTGCTTTTCAAAATCCTGCTGGTATGAAAAATTCTGTTGGTCCCCAAAACCTTATTGGTCACCAAATTCCTGTTGGTCCCCAAATTCCTGTTGGTCCAAAATTCCTGTTGGTCCCCAAAATCTTATTGGTCACCAAAAGTTTCTTGGTTTATTTCAAGTTAATATATATACATTTGCAGCATATAAAATATATATTAAAAAATTCATTAAATGAATTATCTTTGAATTTTCTGACTTAGTTTTATTTATGAAGTTTAAAAATGCTCATGAGCTACACTGACGACAGTCCAAAGGAAGAGAGTGAGTTTTGCATCAAGATGAAGCACTGGACCAAAGGAAGAGGGTGATGTTTGCATCTCCTAAAGCCAAAGCACTGAGCCAATGGAAGAGGGTGATGTTTGCATCTCCTAAAGCCAAAGCACTGAGCCAATGGAAGAGGGTGAGGTTTGCATCTCCTAAAGCCAAAGCACTGAGCCAAAGGAAGAGGGTGAGGTTTGCATCTCCTAAAGCCAAAGCACTGAGCCAAAGGAAGAGGGTGAGGTTTGCATCTCCTAAAGCCAAAGCACTGAGCCAAAGGAAGAGGGTGATGTTTGCATCTCCTAAAGCCAAAGCACTGAGCCAAAGGAAGAGGGTGAGGTTTGCATCTCCTAAAGCCAAAGCACTGAGCCAAAGGAAGAGGGTGAGGTTTGCATCTCCTAAAGCCAAAGCACTGAGCCAAAGGAAGAGGGTGAGGTTTGCATCTCCTAAAGCCAAAGCACTGAGCCAAAGGAACAGGGTGAGGTTTGCATCTCCTAAAGCCAAAGCACTGAGCCAAAGGAAGAGGGTGATGTTTGCATCTCCTAAAGCCAAAGCACTGGGCCAAAGGAAGAGGGTGAGATTTGCATCTCCTAAAGCCAAAGCACTGAGCCAAAGGAAGAGGGTGAGGTTTGCATCTCCTAAAGCCAAAGAACTGAGCCAAAGGAAGAGGGTGATGTTTGCATCTCCTAAAGCCAAAGCACTGGGCCAAAGGGAGAGGGTGAGGTTTGCATCTCCTAAAGCCAAAGCACTGAGCCAAAGGAAGAGGGTGAGGTTTGCATCTCCTAAAGCCAAAGCACTGAGCCAAAGGAAGTGGGTGAGGTTTGCATCTCCTAAAGCCAAAGCACTGAGCCAAAGGAAGAGGGTGAGGTTTGCATCTCCTAAAGCCAAAGCACTGAGCCAAAGGAAGAGGGTGAGGTTTGCATCTCCTAAAGCCAAAGCACTGAGCCAATGGAAGAGGGTGATGTTTGCATCTCCTAAAGCCAAAGCACTTGGCCAAAGTAAGAGGGTGAGGTTTGCATCTCCTAAAGCGACAGCACTGAGCCAATGGAAGAGGGTGATGTTTGCATCTCCTAAAACCAAAGCACTGAGCCAATGGAAGAGGGTGATGTTTGCATCACCTAAAGACAAAGCACTGAGCCAATGGAAGAGGGTGATGTTTGCATCTCCTAAAGCCAAAGCACTTGGCCAAAGGAAGAGGGTGATGTTTGCATCTCCTAAAGCCAAAGCACTGAGCCAAAGGAAGAGGGTGATGTTTGCATCTCCTAAAGCCAAAGCACTGAGCCAATGGAAGAGGGTGATGTTTGCATCTCCTAAAGCCAAAGCACTGAGCCAATGGAAGAGGGTGATGTTTGCATCTCCTAAAGCCAAAGCACTTGGCCAAAGGAAGAGGGTGATGTTTGCATCTCCTAAAGCCAAAGCACTGAGCCAAAGGAAGTGGGTGAGGTTTGCATCTCCTAAAGCCAAAGCACTGAGCCAAAAGAAGAGGGTGAGGTTTGCATCTCCTAAAGCCAAAGCACTGAGCCAAAGGAAGAGGGTGAGGTTTGCATCTCCTAAAACCAAAGCACTGAGCCAATGGAAGAGGGTGATGTTTGCATCTCCTAAAGCCAAAGCACTGAGCCAAAGGAAGAGGGTGAGGTTTGCATCTCCTAAAGCCAAAGCACTGAGCCAAAGGAAGAGGGTGAGGTTTGCATCTCCTAAAGCCAAAGCACTGAGCCAAAGGAAGAAGGTGATGTTTGCATCTCCTAAAGCCAAAGCACTGAGCCAAAGGAAGAGGGTGAGGTTTGCATCTCCTACAGCCAAAGCACTGAGCCAAAGGAAGAGGGTGAGGTTTGCATCTCCTAAAGCCAAAGCACTGAGCCAAAGGAAGAGGGTGAGGTTTGCATCTCCTAAAGCCAAAGCACTGAGCCAAAGGAACAGGGTGAGGTTTGCATCTCCTAAAGCCAAAGCACTGAGCCAAAGGAAGAGGGTGATGTTTGCATCTCCTAAAGCCAAAGCACTGGGCCAAAGGAAGAGGGTGAGATTTGCATCTCCTAAAGCCAAAGCACTGAGCCAAAGGAAGAGGGTGAGGTTTGCATCTCCTAAAGCCAAAGAACTGAGCCAAAGGAAGAGGGTGATGTTTGCATCTCCTAAAGCCAAAGCACTGGGCCAAAGGGAGAGGGTGAGGTTTGCATCTCCTAAAGCCAAAGCACTGAGCCAAAGGAAGAGGGTGAGGTTTGCATCTCCTAAAGCCAAAGCACTGAGCCAAAGGAAGTGGGTGAGGTTTGCATCTCCTAAAGCCAAAGCACTGAGCCAAAGGAAGAGGGTGAGGTTTGCATCTCCTAAAGCCAAAGCACTGAGCCAAAGGAAGAGGGTGAGGTTTGCATCTCCTAAAGCCAAAGCACTGAGCCAATGGAAGAGGGTGATGTTTGCATCTCCTAAAGCCAAAGCACTTGGCCAAAGTAAGAGGGTGAGGTTTGCATCTCCTAAAGCGACAGCACTGAGCCAATGGAAGAGGGTGATGTTTGCATCTCCTAAAACCAAAGCACTGAGCCAATGGAAGAGGGTGATGTTTGCATCACCTAAAGACAAAGCACTGAGCCAATGGAAGAGGGTGATGTTTGCATCTCCTAAAGCCAAAGCACTTGGCCAAAGGAAGAGGGTGATGTTTGCATCTCCTAAAGCCAAAGCACTGAGCCAAAGGAAGAGGGTGATGTTTGCATCTCCTAAAGCCAAAGCACTGAGCCAATGGAAGAGGGTGATGTTTGCATCTCCTAAAGCCAAAGCACTGAGCCAATGGAAGAGGGTGATGTTTGCATCTCCTAAAGCCAAAGCACTTGGCCAAAGGAAGAGGGTGATGTTTGCATCTCCTAAAGCCAAAGCACTGAGCCAAAGGAAGTGGGTGAGGTTTGCATCTCCTAAAGCCAAAGCACTGAGCCAAAGGAAGAGGGTGAGGTTTGCATCTCCTAAAGCCAAAGCACTGAGCCAAAGGAAGAGGGTGAGGTTTGCATCTCCTAAAACCAAAGCACTGAGCCAATGGAAGAGGGTGATGTTTGCATCTCCTAAAGCCAAAGCACTGAGCCAATGGAAGAGGGTGAGGTTTGCATCTCCTAAAACAAAAGCACTGGGTCAAAGGAAGAGGGTGATGTTTGCATCTCCTAAAACCAAAGCACTGAGCCAATGGAAGAGGGTGAGGTTTGCATCTCCTAAAGCCAAAGCACTGAGCCGAAGGAAGAGGGTGATGTTTGCATCTCCTAAAGCCAAAGCACTGAGCCAAAGGAAGAGGGTGATGTTTGCATCTCCTAAAACCAAAGCACTGAGCCAATGGAAGAGGGTGATGTTTGCATCTCCTAAAGCCAAAGCACTGAGCCAAAGGAAGAGGGTGAGGTTTGCATCTCCTAAAGCCAAAGCACTGAGCCAATGGAAGAGGGTGATGTTTGCATCTCCTAAAGCCAAAGCACTTGGCCAAAGTAAGAGGGTGAGGTTTGCATCTCCTAAAGCGACAGCACTGAGCCAATGGAAGAGGGTGATGTTTGCATCTCCTAAAACCAAAGCACTGAGCCAATGGAAGAGGGTGAGGTTTGCATCTCCTAAAGCCAAAGAACTGAGCCAAAGGAAGAGGGTGAGGTTTGCATCTCCTAAAGCCAAAGCACTGGGCCAAAGGAAGAGGGTGATGTTTGCATCTCCTAAAGCCAAAGCACTGAGCCAAAGGAAGAGGGTGAGGTTTGCATCTCCTAAAGCCAAAGCACTGAGCCAAAGGAAGAGGGTGAGGTTTGCATCTCCTAAAGCCAAAGCACTGAGCCAAACGAAGTGGGTGAGGTTTGCATCTCCTAAAGCCAAAGAACTGAGCCAAAGGAAGAGGGTGAGGTTTGCATCTCCTAAAGCCAAAGCACTGAGCCAATGGAAGAGGGTGATGTTTGCATCTCCTAAAGCCAAAGCACTTGGCCAAAGTAAGAGGGTGAGGTTTGCATCTCCTAAAGCGACAGCACTGAGCCAATGGAAGAGGGTGATGTTTGCATCTCCTAAAACCAAAGCACTGAGCCAATGGAAGAGGGTGATGTTTGCATCACCTAAAGACAAAGCACTGAGCCAAAGGAAGAGGGTGATGTTTGCATCTCCTAAAGCCAAAGCACTGAGCCAATGGAAGAGGGTGATGTTTGCATCTCCTAAAGCCAAAGCACTGAGCCAATGGAAGAGGGTGATGTTTGCATCTCCTAAAGCCAAAGCACTTGGCCAAAGGAAGAGGGTGATGTTTGCATCTCCTAAAGCCAAAGCACTGAGCCAAAGGAAGTGGGTGAGGTTTGCATCTCCTAAAGCCAAAGCACTGAGCCAAAGGAAGAGGGTGAGGTTTGCATCTCCTAAAGCCAAAGCACTGAGCCAAAGGAAGAGGGTGATGTTTGCATCTCCTAAAGCCAAAGCACTGGGCCAAAGGAAGATTGTGAGGTTTGCATCTCCTAAAGCCAAAGCACTGAGCCAAAGGAAGAGGGTGAGGTTTGCATCTCCTAAAGCCAAAGAACTGAGCCAAAGGAAGAGGGTGATGTTTGCATCTCATAAAGCCAAAGCACTGGGCAAAAGGGAGAGGGTGAGGTTTGCATCTCCTAAAGCCAAAGCACTGAGCCAAAGGAAGAGGGTGAGGTTTGCATCTCCTAAAGCCAAAGAACTGAGCCAAAGGAAGAGGGTGAGGTTTGCATCTCCTAAAGCCAAAGCACTGGGCCAAAGGAAGAGGGTGATGTTTGCATCTCCTAAAGCCAAAGCACTGAGCCAAAGGAAGAGGGTGAGGTTTGCATCTCCTAAAGCCAAAGCAGTGAGCCAAAGGAAGAGGGTGAGGTTTGCATCTCCTAAAGCCAAAGCACTGAGCCAAAGGAAGTGGGTGAAATTTGCATCTCCTAAAGCCAAAGCACTGAGCCAAAGGAAGAGGGTGAGGTTTGCATCTCCTAAAGCCAAAGCACTGAGCCAATGGAAGAGGGTGATGTTTGCATCTCCTAAAGCCAAAGCACTTGGCCAAAGTAAGAGGGTGAGGTTTGCATCTCCTAAAGCGACAGCACTGAGCCAATGGAAGAGGGTGATGTTTGCATCTCCTAAAACCAAAGCACTGAGCCAATGGAAGAGGGTGATGTTTGCATCACCTAAAGACAAAGCACTGAGCCAAAGGAAGAGGGTGATGTTTGCATCTCCTAAAGCCAAAGCACTGAGCCAATGGAAGAGGGTGATGTTTGCATCTCCTAAAGCCAAAGCACTGAGCCAATGGA
Organism: Acanthosepion esculentum; assembly: GCA_964036315.1. Lineage (NCBI taxonomy): Eukaryota > Metazoa > Mollusca > Cephalopoda > Sepiida > Sepiidae > Acanthosepion > Acanthosepion esculentum. Next base: position 1,959,136 of record OZ038487.1, on the reverse strand, counting down.
AGAGGGTGATGTTTGCATCTCCTAAAGCCAAAGCACTTGGCCAAAGGAAGAGTGTGATGTTTGCATCTCCTAAAGCCAAAGCACTGAGCCAAAGGAAGTGGGTGAGGTTTGCATCTCCTAAAGCCAAAGCACTGAGCCAAAGGAAGAGGGTGAGGTTTGCATCTCCTAAAGCCAAAGCACTGAGCCAAAGGAAGAGGGTGATGTTTGCATCTCCTAAAGCCAAAGCACTGAGCCAATGGACGAGGGTGATGTTTGCATCTCCTAAAGCCAAAGCACTGAGCCAATGGAAGAGGGTGAGGTTTGCATCTCCTAAAGCCAAAGCACTGGGTCAAAGGAAGAGGGTGATGTTTGCATCTCCTAAAGCCAAAGCACTGAGCCAATGGAAGAGCGTGAGGTTTGCATCTCCTAAAACCAAAGCACTGGGTCAAAGGAAGAGCGTGATGTTTGCATCTCCTAAAACCAAAGCACTGAGCCAATGGAAGAGGGTGAGGTTTGCATCTCCTAAAGCCAAAGCACTGAGCCAAAGGAAGAGGGTGATGTTTGCATCTCCTAAAGCCAAAGCACTGAGCCAAAGGAAGAGGGTGATGTTTGCATCTCCTAAAACCAAAGCACTGAGCCAATGGAAGAGGGTGATGTTTGCATCTCCTAAAGCCAAAGCACTGAGCCAATGGAAGAGGGTGAGGTTTGCATCTCCTAAAGCCAAAGCACTGGGTCAAAGGAAGAGGGTGATGTTTGCATCGCCTAAAGCCAAAGCACTGAGCCAAAGGAAGACTGTGATGTTTGCATCTCCTAAAGCCAAAGCACTGAGCCAAAGGAAGAGGGTGAGGTTTGCATCTCCTAAAGCCAAAGCACTGAGCCAATGGAAGAGGGTGATGTTTGCATCTCCTAAAGCCAAAGCACTAAGCCAATGGAAGAGGGTGAGGTTTGCATCTCCTAAAGCCAAAGCACTGGGCCAAAGGAAGAGGGTGATGTTTGCATCTCCTAAAGCCAAAGCACTGAGCCAATGGAAGAGGGTGAGGTTTGCATTTCCTAAAGCCAAAGCACTGAGCCAAAGGAAGTGGGTGATGTTTGCATCTCCTAAAGCCAAAGCACTGGGCCAAAGGAAGAGGGTGATGTTTGCATCTCCAAATCCAAAGCACTGAGCCAATGGAAGAGGGTGATGTTTGCATCTCCTAAAGCCAAAGCACTTGGCCAAAGTAAGAGGGTGAGGTTTGCATCTCCTAAAGCAACAGCACTGAGCCAATGGAAGAGGGTGATGTTTGCATCTCCTAAAACCAAAGCACTGAGCCAATGGAAGAGGGTGATGTTTGCATCACCTAAAGACAAAGCACTGAGCCAAAGGAAGAGTGTGATGTTTGCATCTCCTAAAGCCAAAGCACTGAGCCAATGGAAGAGGGTGATGTTTGCATCTCCTAAAGCCAAAGCACTGAGCCAATGGAAGAGGGTGATGTTTGCATCTCCTAAAGCCAAAGCACTTGGCCAAAGGAAGAGGGTGATGTTTGCATCTCCTAAAGCCAAAGCACTGAGCCAAAGGAAGTGGGTGAGGTTTGCATCTCCTAAAGCCAAAGCACTGAGCCAAAGGAAGAGGGTGAGGTTTGCATCTCCTAAAGCCAAAGCACTGAGCCAAAGGAAGAGGGTGATGTTTGCATCTCCTAAAGCCAAAGGACTGAGCCAATGGACGAGGGTGATGTGTGCATCTCCTAAAGCCAAAGCACTGAGCCAATGGAAGAGGGTGAGGTTTGCATCTCCTAAAGCCAAAGCACTGGGTCAAAGGAAGAGGGTGATGTTTGCATCTCCTAAAGCCAAAGCACTGAGCCAATGGAAGAGCGTGAGGTTTGCATCTCCTAAAACCAAAGCACTGGGTCAAAGGAAGAGGGTGATGTTTGCATCTCCTAAAACCAAAGCACTGAGCCAATGGAAGAGGGTGAAATTTGCATCTCCTAAAGCCAAAGCACTGAGCCAAAGGAAGAGGGTGATGTTTGCATCTCCTGAAGCCAAAGCACTGAGCCAAATTAAGAGGGTGATGTTTGCATCTCCTAAAACCAAAGCACTGAGCCAATGGAAGAGGGTGATGTTTGCATCTCCTAAAGCCAAAGCACTGAGCCAATGGAAGAGGGTGAGGTTTGCATCTCCTAAAGCCAAAGCACTGGGTCAAAGGAAGAGGGTGATGTTTGCATCGCCTAAAGCCAAAGCACTGAGCCAAAGGAAGACTGTGATGTTTGCATCTCCTAAAGCCAAAGCACTGAGCCAAAGGAAGAGGGTGAGGTTTGCATCTCCTAAAGCCAAAGCACTGAGCCAATGGAAGAGGGTGATGTTTGCATCTCCTAAAGCCAAAGCACTGGGCCAAAGGAAGAGGGTGATGTTTGCATCTAGTAAAGCCAAAGCACTGAGCCAAAGGAAGAGGGTGAGGTTTGCATCTCCTAAACCCAAAGAACTGAGCCAAAGGAAGAGGGTGATGTTTGCATCTCCTAAAGCCAAAGCACTGGGCCAAAGGAAGAGGGTGAGGTTTGCATCTCCTAAACCCAAAGAACTGAGCCAAAGGAAGAGGGTGATGTTTGCATCTCCTAAAGCCAAAGCACTGGGCCAAAGGAAGAGGGTGAGGTTTGCATCTCCTAAACCCAAAGAACTGAGCCAAAGGAAGAGGGTGATGTTTGCATCTCCTAAAGCCAAAGCACTAAGCCAAAGGAAGAGGGTGAGGTTTGCATCTCCTAAAGCCAAAGCACTGAGCCAAAGGAAGAGGGTGAGGTTTGCATCTCCTAAAGCCAAAGCACTGAGCCAAAGGAAGAGGGTGAGGTTTGCATCTCCTAAAGCCAAAGCACTGAGCCAAAGGAAGAGGGTGATGTTTGCATCTCCTAAAGCCAAAGCACTTGGCCAAAGGAAGAGGGTGATGTTTGCATCTCCTAAAGCCAAAGCACTGAGCCAATGGAAGAGGGTGAGGTTTGCATCTCCTAAACCCAAAGAACTGAGCCAAAGGAAGAGGGTGATGTTTGCATCTCCTAAAGCCAAAGCACTGGGCCAAAGGAAGAGGGTGAGGTTTGCATCTCCTAAAGCCAAAGCACTGAGCCAAAGGAAGAGCGTGAGGTTTGCATCTCCTAAAGCCAAAGAACTGAGCGAAAGGAAGACGGCGAGGTGTGCATCTCCTAAAGCCAAAGCACTGAGCCAAAGGAAGAGGGTGATGTTTGCATCTCCTAAAGCCAACGCACTGAGCCAAAGGAAGAGGGTGAGGTTTGCATCTCCTAAAGCCAAAGCACTGAGCCAATGGAAGAGGGTGATGGTTGCATCTCCTAAAGCCAAAGCACTGAGCCAAAGGAAGAGGGTGAGGATGGCTTCTCCTAAAGCCAAAGCACTGAGCCAATGGAAGAGGGTGATGTTTGCATCTCCTAAAGCCAAAGAACTGAGCCAATGGAAGAGGGTGATGTTTGTATCTCCTAAAGCCAAAGCACTGAGCCAAAGGAAGAGGGTGAGGTTTGCATCTCCTAAAGCCAAAGCACTGAGCCAAAGGAAGAGGGTGAGGTTTGCATCTCCTAAAGCCAAAGCACTGAGCCAATGGAAGAGGGTGATGTTTGCATCTCCTAAAGCCAAAGCACTGAGCCAAAGGAAGAGGGTGATGTTTGCATCTCCTAAAGCCAAAGCACTGAGCCAATGGAAGAGGGTGAGGATTGCTTCTCCTAAAGCCAAAGCACTGAGCCAATGGAAGAGGGTGATGTTTGCATCTCCTAAAGCCAAAGCACTGAGCCAAAGGAAGAGGGTGAGGTTTGCATCTCCTAAAGCCAAAGCACTGAGCCAAAGGAAGAGGGTGATGTTTGCATCTCCTAAAGCCAAAGCACTGAGCCAAAGGAAGAGGGTGAGGTTTGCATCTCCTAAAGCCAAAGCACTGAGCCAAAGGAAGAGGGTGAGGTTTGCATCTCCTAAAGCCAAAGCACTGAGCCAAAGGAAGAGGGTGATGTTTGCATCTCCTAAAGCCAAAGCACTTGGCCAAAGGAAGAGGGTGATGTTTGCATCTCCTAAAGCCAAAGCACTGAGCCAAAGGAAGAGGGTGAGGTTTGCATCTCCTAAAGCCAAAGCACTGAGCCAAAGGAAGAGGGTGAGGTTTGCATCTCCTAAAGCCAAAGCACTGAGCCAAAGGAAGAGGGTGAGGTTTGCATCTCCTAAAGCCAAAGCACGGAGCCAAAGGAAGAGGGTGATGTTTGCATCTCCTAAAGCCAAAGCACTTGGCCAAAGGAAGAGGGTGATGTTTGCATCTCCTAAAGCCAAAGCACTGAGCCAAAGGAAGAGGGTGAGGTTTGCATCTCCTAAAGCCAAAGCACTTGGCCAAAGGAAGACGGTGATGTTTGCATCTCCTAAAGCCAAAGCACTGAGCCAAAGGAAGAGGGTGAGGTTTGCATCTCCTAAAGCCAAAGCACTGAGCCAAAGGAAGAGGGTGATGTTTGCATCTCCTAAAGCCAAAGCACTGAGCCAATGGAAGAGGGTGATGTTTGCATCTCCTAAAGCCAAAGCACTTGGCCAAAGGAAGAGGGTGATGTTTGCATCTCCTAAAGCCAAAGCACTGAGCCAAAGGAAGAGGGTGAGGTTTGCATCTCCTAAAGCCAAAGCACTTGGCCAAAGGAAGACGGTGATGTTTGCATCTCCTAAAGCCAAAGCACTGAGCCAAAGGAAGAGGGTGAGGTTTGCATCTCCTAAAGCCAAAGCACTGAGCCAAAGGAAGAGGGTGATGTTTGCATCTCCTAAAGCCAAAGCACTGAGCCAATGGAAGAGGGTGATGTTTGCATCTCCTAAAGCCAAAGCACTTGGCCAAAGGAAGAGGGTGATGTTTGCATCTCCTAAAGCCAAAGCACTGAGCCAAAGGAAGAGGGTGATGTTTGCATCTCCTAAAGCCAAAGCACTGGGCCAAAGGAAGAGGGTGAGGTTTGCATCTAGTAAAGCCAAAGCACTGAGCCAAAGGAAGAGGGTGAGGTTTGCATCTCCTAAACCCAAAGAACTGAGCCAAAGGAAGAGGGTGATGTTTGCATCTCCTAAAGCCAAAGCACTGAGCCAAAGGAAGAGCGTGAGGTTTGCATCTCCTAAAGCCAAAGAACTGAGCCAAAGGAAGAGGGCGAGGTGTGCATCTCCTAAAGCCAAAGCACTGAGCCAAAGGAAGAGGGTGATGTTTGCATCTCCTAAAGCCAACGCACTGAGCCAAAGGAAAAGGGTGAGGTTTGCATCTCCTAAAGCCAAAGCACTGAGCCAATGGAAGAGGGTGATGGTTGCATCTCCTAAAGCCAAAGCACTGAGCCAAAGGAAGAGGGTGAGGATTGCTTCTCCTAAAGCCAAAGCACTGAGCCAATGGAAGAGGGTGATGTTTGCATCTCCTAAAGCCAAAGCACTGGGCCAAAGGAAGAGGGTGATGTTTGCATCTAGTAAAGCCAAAGCACTGAGCCAAAGGAAGAGGGTGAGGTTTGCATCTCCTAAACCCAAAGAACTGAGCCAAAGGAAGAGGGTGATGTTTGCATCTCCTAAAGCCAAAGCACTGGGCCAAAGGAAGAGGGTGAGGTTTGCATCTCCTAAACCCAAAGAACTGAGCCAAAGGAAGAGGGTGATGTTTGCATCTCCTAAAGCCAAAGCACTGGGCCAAAGGAAGAGGGTGAGGTTTGCATCTCCTAAACCCAAAGAACTGAGCCAAAGGAAGAGGGTGATGTTTGCATCTCCTAAAGCCAAAGCACTAAGCCAAAGGAAGAGGGTGAGGTTTGCATCTCCTAAAGCCAAAGCACTGAGCCAAAGGAAGAGGGTGAGGTTTGCATCTCCTAAAGCCAAAGCACTGAGCCAAAGGAAGAGGGTGAGGTTTGCATCTCCTAAAGCCAAAGCACTGAGCCAAAGGAAGAGGGTGATGTTTGCATCTCCTAAAGCCAAAGCACTTGGCCAAAGGAAGAGGGTGATGTTTGCATCTCCTAAAGCCAAAGCACTGAGCCAATGGAAGAGGGTGAGGTTTGCATCTCCTAAACCCAAAGAACTGAGCCAAAGGAAGAGGGTGATGTTTGCATCTCCTAAAGCCAAAGCACTGGGCCAAAGGAAGAGGGTGAGGTTTGCATCTCCTAAAGCCAAAGCACTGAGCCAAAGGAAGAGCGTGAGGTTTGCATCTCCTAAAGCCAAAGAACTGAGCGAAAGGAAGACGGCGAGGTGTGCATCTCCTAAAGCCAAAGCACTGAGCCAAAGGAAGAGGGTGATGTTTGCATCTCCTAAAGCCAACGCACTGAGCCAAAGGAAGAGGGTGAGGTTTGCATCTCCTAAAGCCAAAGCACTGAGCCAATGGAAGAGGGTGATGGTTGCATCTCCTAAAGCCAAAGCACTGAGCCAAAGGAAGAGGGTGAGGATGGCTTCTCCTAAAGCCAAAGCACTGAGCCAATGGAAGAGGGTGATGTTTGCATCTCCTAAAGCCAAAGAACTGAGCCAATGGAAGAGGGTGATGTTTGTATCTCCTAAAGCCAAAGCACTGAGCCAAAGGAAGAGGGTGAGGTTTGCATCTCCTAAAGCCAAAGCACTGAGCCAAAGGAAGAGGGTGAGGTTTGCATCTCCTAAAGCCAAAGCACTGAGCCAATGGAAGAGGGTGATGTTTGCATCTCCTAAAGCCAAAGCACTGAGCCAAAGGAAGAGGGTGATGTTTGCATCTCCTAAAGCCAAAGCACTGAGCCAATGGAAGAGGGTGAGGATTGCTTCTCCTAAAGCCAAAGCACTGAGCCAATGGAAGAGGGTGATGTTTGCATCTCCTAAAGCCAAAGCACTGAGCCAAAGGAAGAGGGTGAGGTTTGCATCTCCTAAAGCCAAAGCACTGAGCCAAAGGAAGAGGGTGATGTTTGCATCTCCTAAAGCCAAAGCACTGAGCCAAAGGAAGAGGGTGAGGTTTGCATCTCCTAAAGCCAAAGCACTGAGCCAAAGGAAGAGGGTGAGGTTTGCATCTCCTAAAGCCAAAGCACTGAGCCAAAGGAAGAGGGTGATGTTTGCATCTCCTAAAGCCAAAGCACTTGGCCAAAGGAAGAGGGTGATGTTTGCATCTCCTAAAGCCAAAGCACTGAGCCAAAGGAAGAGGGTGAGGTTTGCATCTCCTAAAGCCAAAGCACTGAGCCAAAGGAAGAGGGTGAGGTTTGCATCTCCTAAAGCCAAAGCACTGAGCCAAAGGAAGAGGGTGAGGTTTGCATCTCCTAAAGCCAAAGCACGGAGCCAAAGGAAGAGGGTGATGTTTGCATCTCCTAAAGCCAAAGCACTTGGCCAAAGGAAGAGGGTGATGTTTGCATCTCCTAAAGCCAAAGCACTGAGCCAAAGGAAGAGGGTGAGGTTTGCATCTCCTAAAGCCAAAGCACTTGGCCAAAGGAAGACGGTGATGTTTGCATCTCCTAAAGCCAAAGCACTGAGCCAAAGGAAGAGGGTGAGGTTTGCATCTCCTAAAGCCAAAGCACTGAGCCAAAGGAAGAGGGTGATGTTTGCATCTCCTAAAGCCAAAGCACTGAGCCAATGGAAGAGGGTGATGTTTGCATCTCCTAAAGCCAAAGCACTTGGCCAAAGGAAGAGGGTGATGTTTGCATCTCCTAAAGCCAAAGCACTGAGCCAAAGGAAGAGGGTGAGGTTTGCATCTCCTAAAGCCAAAGCACTTGGCCAAAGGAAGACGGTGATGTTTGCATCTCCTAAAGCCAAAGCACTGAGCCAAAGGAAGAGGGTGAGGTTTGCATCTCCTAAAGCCAAAGCACTGAGCCAAAGGAAGAGGGTGATGTTTGCATCTCCTAAAGCCAAAGCACTGAGCCAATGGAAGAGGGTGATGTTTGCATCTCCTAAAGCCAAAGCACTTGGCCAAAGGAAGAGGGTGATGTTTGCATCTCCTAAAGCCAAAGCACTGAGCCAAAGGAAGAGGGTGATGTTTGCATCTCCTAAAGCCAAAGCACTGGGCCAAAGGAAGAGGGTGAGGTTTGCATCTAGTAAAGCCAAAGCACTGAGCCAAAGGAAGAGGGTGAGGTTTGCATCTCCTAAACCCAAAGAACTGAGCCAAAGGAAGAGGGTGATGTTTGCATCTCCTAAAGCCAAAGCACTGAGCCAAAGGAAGAGCGTGAGGTTTGCATCTCCTAAAGCCAAAGAACTGAGCCAAAGGAAGAGGGCGAGGTGTGCATCTCCTAAAGCCAAAGCACTGAGCCAAAGGAAGAGGGTGATGTTTGCATCTCCTAAAGCCAACGCACTGAGCCAAAGGAAAAGGGTGAGGTTTGCATCTCCTAAAGCCAAAGCACTGAGCCAATGGAAGAGGGTGATGGTTGCATCTCCTAAAGCCAAAGCACTGAGCCAAAGGAAGAGGGTGAGGATTGCTTCTCCTAAAGCCAAAGCACTGAGCCAATGGAAGAGGGTGATGTTTGCATCTCCTAAAGCCAAAGAACTGAGCCAATGGAAGAGGGTGATGTTTGTATCTCCTAAAGCCAAAGCACTGAGCCAAAGGAAGAGGGTGAGGTTTGCATCTACTAAAGCCAAAGCACTGAGCCAAAGGAAGAGGGTGAGGTTTGCATCTCCTAAAGCCAAAGCACTGAGCCAATGGAAGAGGGTGATGTTTGCATCTCCTAAAGCCAAAGCACTGAGCCAAAGGAAGAGGGTGATGTTTGCATCTCCTAAAGCCAAAGCACTGAGCCAATGGAAGAGGGTGAGGATTGCTTCTCCTAAAGCCAAAGCACTGAGCCAATGGAAGAGGGTGATGTTTGCATCTCCTAGAGCCAAAGCACTGAGCCAAAGGAAGAGGGTGAGGTTTGCATCTCCTAAAGCCAACGCACTGAGCCAAAGGAAGAGGGTGAGGTTTGCATCTCCTAAAGCCAAAGCATTGAGCCAATGGAAGAGGGTGATGTTTGCATCTCCTAAAGCCAAAGCACTGATCCAAAGGAAGAGGGTGAGGATTGCTTCTCCTAAAGCCAAAGCACTGAGCCAATGGAAGAGGGTGATGTTTGCATCTCGTAAAGCCAAAGAACTGAGCCAATGGAAGAGGGTGATGTTTGTATCTCCTAAAGCCAAAGCACTGAGCCAAAGGAAGAGGGTGAGGTTTGCATCTCCTAAAGCCAACGGACTGAGCCAAAAGAAGAGGGTGAGGTTTGCATCTCCTAAAGCCAAAGCACTGAGCCAATGGAAGAGGGTGATGTTTGCATCTCCTAAAGCCAAAGCACTGAGCCAAAGGAAGAGGGTGAGGTTTGCATCTCCTAAAGCCAACGCACTGAGCCAAAGGAAGAGGGTGAGGTTTGCATCTCCTAAAGCCAAAGCACTGAGCCAAAGGAAGAGGGTGAGGTTTGCATCTCCTAAAGCCAAAGCACTGAGCCAAAGCAAGAGGGTGAGGTTTGCATCTCCTAAAGCCAAAGCACTGAGCCAAAGGAAGAGGGTGAGGTTTGCATCTCCTAAAGCCAACTCACTGAGCCAAAGGAAGAGGGTGAGGTTTGCATCACCTAAAGCCAAAGCACTGAGCCAATGGAAGAGGGTGATGTTTGCATCTCCTAAAGCCAAAGCACTGAGCCAAAGGAAGAGGGTGATGTTTGCATCTCCTAAAGCCAAAGCACTGAGCCAAAGGAAGAGGGTGAGGATTGCTTCTCCTAAAGCCAAAGCACTGAGCCAATGGAAGAGGGTGATGTTTGCATCTCCTAAAGCCAAAGAACTGAGCCAAAGGAAGAGGGTGATGTTTGTATCTCCTAAAGCCAAAGCACTGAGCCAAAGGAAGAGGGTGAGGTTTGCATCTCCTAAAGCCAAAGCACTGAGCCAAAGGAAGAGGGTGATGTTTGCATCTCCTAAAGCCAAAGCACTGAGCCAAAGGAAGAGGGTGAGGTTTGCATCTCCTAAAGCCAAAGCACTGAGCCAAAGGAAGAGGGTGAGGTTTGCATCTCCTAAAGCCAAAGCACTGAGCCAAAGGAAGAGGGTGATGTTTGCATCTCCTAAAGCCAAAGCACTTGGCCAAAGGAAGAGGGTGATGTTTGCATCTCCTAAAGCCAAAGCACTGAGCCAAAGGAAGAGGGTGAGGTTTGCATCTCCTAAAGCCAAAGCACTGAGCCAAAGGAAGAGGGTGAGGTTTGCATCTCCTAAAGCCAAAGCACTGAGCCAAAGGAAGAGGGTGAGGTTTGCATCTCCTAAAGCCAAAGCACTGAGCCAAAGGAAGAGGGTGATGTTTGCATCTCCTAAAGCCAAAGCACTTGGCCAAAGGAAGAGGGTGATGTTTGCATCTCCTAAAGCCAAAGCACTGAGCCAAAGGAAGAGGGTGAGGTTTGCATCTCCTAAAGCCAAAGCACATGGCCAAAGGAAGACGGTGAGGTTTGCATCTAGTAAAACCAAAGCACTGAGCCAAAGGAAGAGGGTGAGGTTTGCATCTCCTAAACCCAAAGAACTGAGCCAAAGGAAGAGGGTGATGTTTGCATCTCCTAAAGCCAAAGCACTGAGCCAAAGGAAGAGAGTGAGGTTTGCATCTCCTAAAGCCAAAGAACTGAGCCAAAGGAAGAGGGCGAGGTGTGCATCTCCTAAAGCCAAAGCACTGAGCCAAAGGAAGAGGGTGATGTTTGCATCTCCTAAAGCCAACGCACTGAGCCAAAGGAAGAGGGTGAGGTTTGCATCTCCTAAAGCCAAAGCACTGAGCCAATGGAAGAGGGTGATGGTTGCATCTCCTAAAGCCAAAGCACTGAGCCAAAGGAAGAGGGTGAGGATTGCTTCTCCTAAAGCCAAAGCACTGAGCCAATGGAAGAGGGTGATGTTTGCATCTCCTAAAGCCAAAGAACTGAGCCAATGGAAGAGGGTGATGTTTGTATCTCCTAAAGCCAAAGCACTGAGCCAAAGGAAGAGGGTGACGTTTGCATCTCCTAAAGCCAAAGCACTGAGCCAAAGGAAGAGGGTGAGGTTTGCATCTCCTAAAGCCAAAGCACTGAGCCAATGGAAGAGGGTGATGTTTGCATCTCCTAAAGCCAAAGCACTGAGCCAAAGGAAGAGGGTGATGTTTGCATCTCCTAAAGCCAAAGCACTGAGCCAATGGAAGAGGGTGAGGATTGCTTCTCCTAAAGCCAAAGCACTGAGCCAATGGAAGAGGGTGATGTTTGCATCTCCTAAAGCCAAAGCACTGAGCCAAAGGAAGAGGGTGAGGTTTGCATCTCCTAAAGCCAAAGCATTGAGCCAATGGAAGAGGGTGATGTTTGCATCTCCTAAAGCCAAAGCACTGATCCAAAGGAAGAGGGTGAGGATTGCTTCTCCTAAAGCCAAAGCACTGAGCCAATGGAAGAGGGTGATGTTTGCATCTCCTAAAGCCAAAGAACTGAGCCAATGGAAGAGGGTGATGTTTGTATCTCCTAAAGCCAAAGCACTGAGCCAAAGGAAGAGGGTGATGTTTGCATCTCCTAAAGCCAACGGACTGAGCCAAAAGAAGAGGGTGAGGTTTGCATCTCCTAAAGCCAAAGCACTGAGCGAATGGAAGAGGGTGATGTTTGCATCTCCTAAAGCCAAAGCACTGAGCCAAAGGAAGAGGGTGAGGTTTGCATCTCCTAAAGCCAACGCACTGAGCCAAAGGAAGAGGGTGAGGTTTGCATCTCCTAAAGCCAAAGCACTGAGCCAAAGGAAGAGGGTGAGGTTTGCATCTCCTAAAGCCAAAGCACTGAGCCAAAGGAAGAGGGTGAGGTTTGCATCTCCTAAAGCCAACTCACTGAGCCAAAGGAAGAGGGTGAGGTTTGCATCACCTAAAGCCAAAGCACTGAGCCAATGGAAGAGGGTGATGTTTGCATCTCCTAAAGCCAAAGCACTGAGCCAAAGGAAGAGGGTGATGTTTGCATCTCCTAAAGCCAAAGCACTTGGCCAAAGGAAGAGGGTGATGTTTGCATCTCCTAAAGCCAACGGACTGAGCCAAAGGAAGAGGGTGAGGATTGCTTCTCCTAAAGCCAAAGCACTGAGCCAATGGAAGAGGGTGATGTTTGCATCTCCTAAAGCCAAAGAACTGAGCCAAAGGAAGAGGGTGATGTTTGTATCTCCTAAAGCCAAAGCACTGAGCCAAAGGAAGAGGGTGAGGTTTGCATCTCCTAAAGCCAAAGCACTGAGCCAAAGGAAGAGGGTGATGTTTGCATCTCCTAAAGCCAAAGCACTTGGCCAAAGGAAGAGGGTGATGTTTGCATCTCCTAAAGCCAAAGCACTGAGCCAAAGGAAGAGGGTGAGGTTTGCATCTCTTAAAGCCAAAGCACTGAGCCAAAGGAAGAGGGTGAGGTTTGCATCTCCTAAAGCCAAAGCACTGAGCCAAAGGAAGAGGGTGAGGTTTGCATCTCCTAAAGCCAAAGCACTGAGCCAAAGGAAGAGGGTGATGTTTGCATCTCCTAAAGCCAAAGCACTTGGCCAAAGGAAGAGGGTGATGTTTGCATCTCCTAAAGCCAAAGCACTGAGCCAAAGGAAGAGGGTGAGGTTTGCATCTCCTGAAGCCAAAGCACTGAGCCAATGGAAGAGGGTGATGTTTGCATCTCCTAAAGCCAAAGCACTGAGCCAAAGGAAGAGGGTGAGGTTTGCATCTCCTAAAGCCAACACACTGAGCCAAAGGAAGAGGGTGAGGTTTGCATCTCCTAAAGCCAAAGCACTGAGCCAAAGGAAGAGGGTGATGTTTGCATCTCCTAAAGCCAAAGCACTGAGCCAAAGGAAGAGGGTGAGGTTTGCATCTCCTCAAGCCAAAGCACTGAGCCAAAGGAAGAGGGTGAGGTTTGCATCTCCTAAAGCCAACTCACTGAGCCAAAGGAAGAGGGTGAGGTTTGCATCACCTAAAGCCAAAGCACTGAGCCAATGGAAGAGGGTGATGTTTGCATCTCCTAAACCCAAAGATCTGAGCCAAAGGAAGAGGGTGATGTTTGCATCTCCTAAAGCCAAAGCACTGGGCCAAAGGAAGAGGGTGAGGTTTGCATATCCTAAAGCCAAAGCACTGAGCCAAAGGAAGAGCGTGAGGTTTGCATCTCCTAAAGCCAAAGAACTGAGCCAAAGGAAGAGGGCGAGGTGTGCATCTCCTAAAGCCAAAGCACTGAGCCAAAGGAAGAGGGTGATGTTTGCATCTCCTAAAGCCAACGCACTGAGCCAAAGGAAGAGGGTGAGGATTGCATCTCCTAAAGCCAAAGCACTGAGCCAATGGAAGAGGGTGATGGTTGCATCTCCTAAAGCCAAAGCACTGAGCCAAAGGAAGAGGGTGAGGATTGCTTCTCCTAAAGCCAAAGCACTGAGCCAATGGAAGAGGGTGATGTTTGCATCTCCTAAAGCCAAAGCACTGAGCCAATGGAAGAGGGTGATGTTTGCATCTCCTAAAGCCAAAGCACTGAGCCAATGGAAGAGGTTGATGTTTGCATCTCCTAAAGCCAAAGCACTGAGCCAAGGGAAGAGGGTGAGGATTGCTTCTCCTAAAGCCAAAGCACTGAGCCAATGGAAGAGGGTGATGTTTGCATCTCCTAAAGCCAAAGAAATGAGCCAATGGAAGAGGGTGATGTTTGTATCTCCTAAAGCCAAAGCACTGAGCCAAAGGAAGAGGGTGAGGTTTGCATCTCCTAAAGCCAACGGACTGAGCCAAAGGAAGAGGGTGAGGTTTGCATCTCCTAAAGCCAAAGCACTGAGCCAATGGAAGAGGGTGATGTTTGCATCTCCTAAAGCCAAAGCACTGAGCCAAAGGAAGAGGGTGAGGTTTGCATCTCCTAAAGCCAACGCACTGAGCCAAAGGAAGAGGGTGAGGTTTGCATCTCCTAAAGCCAAAGCACTGAGCCAAAGGAAGAGGGTGAGGTTTGCATCTCCTAAAGCCAACTCACTGAGCCAAAGGAAGAGGGTGAGGTTTGCATCACCTAAAGCCAAAGCACTGAGCCAATGGAAGAGGGTGATGTTTGCATCTCCTAAAGCCAAAGCACTGAGCCAAAGGAAGAGGGTGATGTTTGCATCTCCTAAAGCCAAAGCACTGAGCCAAAGGAAGAGGGTGAGGATTGCTTCTCCTAAAGCCAAAGCACTGAGCCAATGGAAGAGGGTGATGTTTGCATCTCCTAAAGCCAAAGAACTGAGCCAAAGGAAGAGGGTGATGTTTGTATCTCCTAAAGCCAAAGCACTGAGCCAAAGGAAGAGGGTGAGGTTTGCATCTCCTAAAGCCAAAGCACTGAGCCAAAGGAAGAGGGTGATGTTTGCATCTCCTAAAGCCAAAGCACTTGGCCAAAGGAAGAGGGTGATGTTTGCATCTCCTAAAGCCAAAGCACTGAGCCAAAGGAAGAGGGTGAGGTTTGCATCTCCTAAAGCCAAAGCACTTGGCCAAAGGAAGACGGTGATGTTTGCATCTCCTAAAGCCAAAGCACTGAGCCAAAGGAAGAGGGTGAGGTTTGCATCTCCTAAAGCCAAAGCACTGAGCCAAAGGAAGAGGGTGATGTTTGCATCTCCTAAAGCCAAAGCACTGAGCCAATGGAAGAGGGTGATGTTTGCATCTCCTAAAGCCAAAGCACTTGGCCAAAGGAAGAGGGTGATGTTTGCATCTCCTAAAGCCAAAGCACTGAGCCAAAGGAAGAGGGTGATGTTTGCATCTCCTAAAGCCAAAGGACTTGGCCAAAGGAAGAGGGTGATGTTTGCATCTCCTAAAGCCAAAGCACTGAGCCAAAGGAAGAGTGTGATGTTTGCATCTCCTAAAGCCAAAGCACTGAGCCAAAGGAAGAGGGTGATGTTTGCATCTCCTAAAGCCAAAGCACTGAGCCAAAGGAAGAGGGTGATGTTTGCATCTCCTAAAGCCAAAGCACTGAGGCAAAGGAAGAGGGTGATGTTAGCATCTCCTAAAGCCAAAGCACTGAGCCAAAGGAAGAGGGTGATGTTTGCATCTCCTAAAGCCAAAGCACTGAGCCAATGGAAGAGGGTGATGTTTGCATCTCCTAAAGCCAAAGCACTTGGCCAAAGGAAGAGGGTGATGTTTGCATCTCCTAAAGCCAAAGCACTGAGCCAATGGAAGAGGGTGATGTTTGCATCTCCTAAAGCAAAGCACTTGGCCAAAGGAAGAGGGTGATGTCTGCATCTCCTAAAGCCAAAGCACTGAGCCAAAGGAAGAGGGTGATGTTTGCATCTCCTAAAGCCAAAGCACTTGGCCAAAGGAAGAGGGTGATTTTTGCATCTCCTAAAGCAAAGCACTTGGCCAAAGGAAGAGGGTGAGGTTTGCATCTCCTAAAGCCAAAGCACTGAGCCAATGGAAGAGGGTGATGTTTGCATCTCCTAAAGCCAAAGCACTTGGCCAAAGGAAGAGGGTGATGTTTGCATCTCCTAAAGCCAAAGCACTTGGCCAAAGGAAGAGGGTGATGTTTGCATCTCCTAAAGCCAAAGCACTGAGCCAATGGAAGAGGGTGATGTTTGCATCTCCTAAAGCAAAGCACTTGGCCAAAGGAAGAGGGTGATGTTTGCATCTCCTAAAGCCAAAGCACTGAGACAAAGGAAGAGGGTGAGGTTTGCATCTCCTAAAGCCAAAGCACTGAGCCAAAGGAAGAGGGTGATGTTTGCATCTCCTAAAGCCAAAGCACTTGGCCAAAGGAAGAGGGTGAGGTTTGCATCACCTAAAGCCAAAGCACTGAGCCAATGGAAGAGGGTGAGGTTTGCATCTCCTAAAGCCAAAGCACTTGGCCAAAGGAAGAGGGTGAGGTTTGCATCACCTAAAGACAAAGCACTGAGCCAATGGAAGAGGGTGAGGTTTGCATCTCCTAAAGCCAAAGCACTTGGCCAAAGGAAGAGGGTGATGTTTGCATCTCCTAAACCAAAGCACTTGGCCAAAGGAAGAGGGTGATGTTTGCATCTCCTAAAGCCAAAGCACTGAGCCAAAGGAAGAGGGTGATGTTTGCATCTCCTAAAGCCAAAGCACTGAGCCAAAGGAAGAGGGTGATGTTTGCATCTCCTAAAGCCAAAGCACTGAGCCAATGGAAGAGGGTGATGTTTGCATCTCCTAAAGCCAAAGCACTTGGCCAAAGGAAGAGGGTGATGTTTGCATCTCCTAAAGCCAAAGCACTGAGCCAAAGGAAGAGGGTGAGGTTTGCATCTCCTAAAGCCAAAGCACTGAGCCAAAGGAAGAGGGTGATGTTTGCATCTCCTAAAGCCAAAGCACTTGGCCAAAGGAAGAGGGTGATGTTTGCATCTCCTAAAGCCAAAGCACTGAGCCAGTGGAAGAGGGTGATGTTTGCATCTCCTAAAGCGAAAGCACTTGGCCAAAGGAAGAGGGTGATGTTTGCATCTCCTAAAGCCAAAGCACTGAACCAAAGGAAGAGGGTGAGGTTTGCATCTCCTAAAGCCAAAGCACTGAGCCAAAGGAAGAGGGTGAGGTTTGCATCTCCTAAAGCCAAAGCACTGAGCCAATGGAAGAGGGTGAGGTTTGCATCTCCTAAAGCCAAAGCACTGAGCCAAAGGAAGAGGGTGAGGTTTGCATCTCCTAAAGCCAAAGCACTGAGCCAATGGAAGAGGGTGAGGTTTGCATCTCCTAAAGCCAAAGCACTAGGCCAAAGGAAGAGGGTGAGGTTTGCATCACCTAAAGCCAAAGCACTGAGCCAATGGAAGAGGGTGATGTTTGCATCTCCTAAAGCCAAAGCACTTGGCCAAAGGAAGAGGGTGAGGTTTGCATCACCTAAAGCCAAAGCACTGAGCCAATGGAAGAGGGTGAGGTTTGCATCTCCTAAAGCCAAAGCACTTGGCCAAAGGAAGAGGGTGAGGTTTGCATCACCTAAAGACAAAGCACTGAGCCAATGGAAGAGGGTGAGGTTTGCATCTCCTAAAGCCAAAGCACTTGGCCAAAGGAAGAGGGTGAGGTTTGCATCTCCTAAAGCCAAAGCACTTGGCCAAAGGAAGAGGGTGATGTTTGCATCTCCTAAAGCCAAAGCACTGAGCCAAAGGAAGAGGGTGATGTTTGCATCTCCTAAAGCCAAAGCACTGAGCCAAAGGAAGAGGGTGATGTTTGCATCTCCTAAAGCCAAAGCACTGAGCCAAAGGAAGAGGGTGATGTTTGCATCTCCTAAAGCCAAAGCACTGAGCCAATGGAAGAGGGTGATGTTTGCATCACCTAAAGCCAAAGCACTTGGCCAAAGGAAGAGGGTGATGTTTGCATCTCCTAAAGCCAAAGCACTGAGCCAAAGGAAGAGGGTGAGGTTTGCATCTCCTAAAGCCAAAGCACTGAGCCAAAGGAAGAGGGTGATGTTTGCATCTCCTAAAGCCAAAGCACTGAGCCAATGGAAGACGGTGATGTTTGCATCTCCTAAAGCCAAAGCACTTGGCCAAAGGAAGAGGGTGATGTTTGCATCTCCTAAAGCCAAAGCACTGAGCCAAAGGAAGAGGGTGAGGTTTGCATCTCCTAAAGCCAAAGCACTGAGCCAAAGGAAGAGGGTGATGTTTGCATCTCCTAAAGCCAAAGCACTTGGCCAAAGGAAGAGGGTGATGTTTGCATCTCCTAAAGCCAAAGCACTTGGCCAAAGGAAGAGGGTGATGTTTGCATCTCCTAAAGCCAAAGCACTGAGCCAATGGAAGAGGGTGATGTTTGCATCTCCTAAAGCAAAGCACTTGGCCAAAGGAAGAGGGTGATGTTTGCATCTCCTAAAGCCAAAGCACTGAGCCAAAGGAAGAGGGTGATGTTTGCATCTCCTAAAGCCAAAGCACTGAGCCAATGGAAGAGGGTGATGTTTGCATCTCCTAAAGCCAAAGCACTTGGCCAAAGGAAGAGGGTGAGGTTTGCATCACCTAAAGACAAAGCACTGAGCCAATGGAAGAGGGTGAGGTTTGCATCTCCTAAAGCCAAAGCACTTGGCCAAAGGAAGAGGGTGAGGTTTGCATCACCTAAAGCCAAAGCACTGAGCCAATGGAAGAGGGTGATGTTTGCATCTCCTAAAGCCAAAGCACTTGGCCAAAGGAAGAGGGTGAGGTTTGCATCACCTAAAGCCAAAGCACTGAGCCAATGGAAGAGGGTGAGGTTTGCATCTCCTAAAGCCAAAGCACTTGGCCAAAGGAAGAGGGTGAGGTTTGCATCACCTAAAGACAAAGCACTGAGCCAATGGAAGAGGGTGAGGTTTGCATCTCCTAAAGCCAAAGCACTTGGCCAAAGGAAGAGGGTGAGGTTTGCATCACCTAAAGCCAAAGCACTGAGTCAATGGAAGAGGGTGATGTTTGCATCTCCTAAAGCCAAAGCACTTGGCCAAAGGAAGAGGGTGAGGTTTGCATCACCTAAAGCCAAAGCACTGAGCCAATGGAAGAGGGTGAGGTTTGCATCTCCTAAAGCCAAAGCACTTCGCCAAAGGAAGAGGGTGAGGTTTGCATCTCCTAAAGCCAAAGCACTGAGCCAATGGAAGAGGGTGAGGTTTGCATCTCCTAAAGCCAAAGCACTTCGCCAAAGGAAGAGGGTGAGGTTTGCATCTCCTAAAGCCAAAGCACTGAGCCAATGGAAGAGGGTGATGTTTGCATCTCCTAAAGCCAAAGTACTTGGCCAAAGGAAGAGGGTGATGTTTGCATCTCCTAAAGCCAAAGCACTGAGCCAAAGGAGGAGGGTGAGGTTTGCATCTCCTAAAGCCAAAGCACTGAGCCAAAGGAAGAGGGTGATGTTTGCATCTCCTAAAGCCAAAGCACTTGGCCAAAGGAAGAGGGTGATGTTTGCATCTCCTAAAGCCAAAGCACTGAGCCAAAGGAGGAGGGTGAGGTTTGCATCTCCTAAAGCCAAAGCACTGAGCCAAAGGAAGAGGGTGATGTTTGCATCTCCTAAAGCCAAAGCACTTGGCCAAAGGAAGAGGGTGATGTTTGCATCACCTAAAGCCAAAGCACTGAGCCAATGGAAGAGGGTGATGTTTGCATCTCCTAAAGCCAAAGCACTTGGCCAAAGGAAGAGGGTGAGGTTTGCATCACCTAAAGCCAAAGCACTGAGCCAATGGAAGAGGGTGAGGTTTGCATCTCCTAAAGCCAAAGCACTTGGCCAAAGGAAGAGGGTGAGGTTTGCATCTCCTAAAGCCAAAGCACTTGGCCAAAGGAAGAGGGTGATGTTTGCATCTCCTAAAGCCAAAGCACTGAGCCAAAGGAAGAGGGTGATGTTTGCATCTCCTAAAGCCAAAGCACTGAGCCAAAGGAAGAGGGTGATGTTTGCATCTCCTAAAGCCAAAGCACTGAGCCAAAGGAAGAGGGTGATGTTTGCATCTCCTAAAGCCAAAGCACTGAGCCAATGGAAGAGGGTGATGTTTGCATCACCTAAAGCCAAAGCACTTGGCCAAAGGAAGAGGGTGATGTTTGCATCTCCTAAAGCCAAAGCACTGAGCCAAAGGAAGAGGGTGAGGTTTGCATCTCCTAAAGCCAAAGCACTGAGCCAAAGGAAGAGGGTGATGTTTGCATCTCCTAAAGCCAAAGCACTGAGCCAATGGAAGACGGTGATGTTTGCATCTCCTAAAGCCAAAGCACTTGGCCAAAGGAAGAGGGTGATGTTTGCATCTCCTAAAGCCAAAGCACTGAGCCAAAGGAAGAGGGTGAGGTTTGCATCTCCTAAAGCCAAAGCACTGAGCCAAAGGAAGAGGGTGATGTTTGCATCTCCTAAAGCCAAAGCACTTGGCCAAAGGAAGAGGGTGATGTTTGCATCTCCTAAAGCCAAAGCACTTGGCCAAAGGAAGAGGGTGATGTTTGCATCTCCTAAAGCCAAAGCACTGAGCCAATGGAAGAGGGTGATGTTTGCATCTCCTAAAGCAAAGCACTTGGCCAAAGGAAGAGGGTGATGTTTGCATCTCCTAAAGCCAAAGCACTGAGCCAAAGGAAGA
Source organism: Acanthosepion esculentum (assembly GCA_964036315.1). Taxonomy (NCBI): domain Eukaryota; kingdom Metazoa; phylum Mollusca; class Cephalopoda; order Sepiida; family Sepiidae; genus Acanthosepion; species Acanthosepion esculentum. The sequence continues at coordinate 1,939,412 of OZ038487.1, read as the reverse complement.
GGGTGATGTTTGCATCTCCTAAAGCCAAAGCACTGAGCCAATGGAAGAGGGTGATGTTTGCATCTCCTAAAGCCAAAGCACTTGGCCAAAGGAAGAGGGTGAGGTTTGCATCACCTAAAGACAAAGCACTGAGCCAATGGAAGAGGGTGAGGTTTGCATCTCCTAAAGCCAAAGCACTTGGCCAAAGGAAGAGGGTGAGGTTTGCATCACCTAAAGCCAAAGCACTGAGCCAATGGAAGAGGGTGATGTTTGCATCTCCTAAAGCCAAAGCACTTGGCCAAAGGAAGAGGGTGAGGTTTGCATCACCTAAAGCCAAAGCACTGAGCCAATGGAAGAGGGTGAGGTTTGCATCTCCTAAAGCCAAAGCACTTGGCCAAAGGAAGAGGGTGAGGTTTGCATCACCTAAAGACAAAGCACTGAGCCAATGGAAGAGGGTGAGGTTTGCATCTCCTAAAGCCAAAGCACTTGGCCAAAGGAAGAGGGTGAGGTTTGCATCACCTAAAGCCAAAGCACTGAGTCAATGGAAGAGGGTGATGTTTGCATCTCCTAAAGCCAAAGCACTTGGCCAAAGGAAGAGGGTGAGGTTTGCATCACCTAAAGCCAAAGCACTGAGCCAATGGAAGAGGGTGAGGTTTGCATCTCCTAAAGCCAAAGCACTTCGCCAAAGGAAGAGGGTGAGGTTTGCATCTCCTAAAGCCAAAGCACTGAGCCAATGGAAGAGGGTGAGGTTTGCATCTCCTAAAGCCAAAGCACTTCGCCAAAGGAAGAGGGTGAGGTTTGCATCTCCTAAAGCCAAAGCACTGAGCCAATGGAAGAGGGTGATGTTTGCATCTCCTAAAGCCAAAGTACTTGGCCAAAGGAAGAGGGTGATGTTTGCATCTCCTAAAGCCAAAGCACTGAGCCAAAGGAGGAGGGTGAGGTTTGCATCTCCTAAAGCCAAAGCACTGAGCCAAAGGAAGAGGGTGATGTTTGCATCTCCTAAAGCCAAAGCACTTGGCCAAAGGAAGAGGGTGATGTTTGCATCTCCTAAAGCCAAAGCACTTGGCCAAAGGAAGTGGGTGATGTTTGCATCTCCTAAAGCCAAAGCACTTGGCCAATGGAAGAGGGTGATGTTTGCATCTCCGAAAGCCAAAGCACTGAGCCAAAGGAAGAGGGTGAGGTTTGCATCTCCTAAAGCCAAAGCACTGAGCCAAAGGAAGAGGGTGATGTTTGCATCTCCTAAAGCCAAAGCACTTGGCCAAAGGAAGAGGGTGATGTTTGCATCTCCTAAAGCCAAAGCACTGAGCCAAAGGAAGAGGGTGAGGTTTGCATCTCCTAAAGCCAAAGCACTGAGCCAAAGGAAGAGGGTGCTGTTTGCATCTCCTAAAGCCAAAGCACTTGGCGAAAGGAAGAGGGTGATGTTTGCATCTCCTAAAGCCAAAGCACTTGGCCAAAGGAAGAGGGTGATGTTTGCATCTCCTAAAGCCAAAGGACTGAGCCAAAGGAAGAGGGTGAGGTTTGCATCTCCTAAAGCCAAAGCACTGAGCCAGAGGAAGAGGGTGATGTTTGCATCTCCTAAAGCCAAAGCACTTGGCCAAAGGAAGAGGGTGATGTTTGCATCTCCTAAAGCCAAAGCACTTGGCCAATGGAAGAGGGTGATGTTTGCATCTCCTAAAGCCAAAGCACTGAGCCAAAGGAAGAGGGGGAGGTTTGCATCTCCTAAAGCCAAAGCACTGAGCCAAAGGAAGAGGGTGATGTTTGCATCTCCTAAAGCCAAAGCACTTGGCCAAAGGAAGAGGGTGATGTTTGCATCTCCTCAAGCCAAAGCACTGAGCCAAAGGAAGAGGGTGAGGTTTGCATCTCCTAAAGCCAAAGCACTGAGCCAATGGAAGAGGGTGATGTTTGCATCTCCTAAAGCCAAAGCACTTGGCCAAAGGAAGAGGGTGATGTTTGCATCTCCTAAAGCCAAAGCACTGAGCCAAAGGAAGAGGGTGAGGTTTGCATCTCCTAAAGCCAAAGCACTGAGCCAAAGGAAGAGGGTGATGTTTGCATCTCCTAAAGCCAAAGCACTTGGCCAAAGGAAGAGGGTGATGTTTGCATCTCCTAAAGCCAAAGCACTTGGCCAAAGGAAGAGGGTGATGTTTGCATCTCCTAAAGCCAAAGCACTGAGCCAAAGGAAGAGGGTGAGGTTTGCATCTCCTAAAGCCAAAGCACTTGGCCAAAGGAAGAGGGTGATGTTTGCATCTCCTAAAGCCAAAGCACTGAGCCAAAGGAAGAGGGTGAAGTTTGCATCTCCTAAAGCCAAAGCACTGAGCCAAAGGAAGAGGGTGATGTTTGCATCTCCTAAAGCCAAAGCACTGAACCAATGGAAGAGGGTGATGTTTGCATCTCCTAAAGCCAAAGCACTTGTCCAAAGGAAGAGGGTGATGTTTGCATCTCCTAAAGCCAAAGCACTTGGCCAAAGGAAGAGGGTGATGTTTGCATCTCCTAAAGCCAAAGCACTGAGCCAAAGGAAGAGGGTGAGGTTTGCATCTCCTAAAGCCAAAGCACTGAGCCAAAGGAAGAGGGTGATGTTTGCATCTCCTAAAGCCAAAGCACTTGGCCAAAGGAAGAGGGTGATGTTTGCATCTCCTAAAGCCAAAGCACTGAGCCAAAGGAAGAGGGTGAGGTTTGCATCTCCTAAAGCCAAAGCACTGAGCCAAAGGAGGAGGGTGAGGTTTGCATCTCCTAAAGCCAAAGCACTGAGCCAAAGGAAGAGGGTGATGTTTGCATCTCCTAAAGCCAAAGCACTTGGCCAAAGGAAGAGGGTGATGTTTGCATCTCCTAAAGCCAAAGCACTTGGCCAAAGGAAGAGGGTGATGTTTGCATCTCCTAAAGCCAAAGCACTTGGCCAATGGAAGAGGGTGATGTTTGCATCTCCTAAAGCCAAAGCACTGAGCCAAAGGAAGAGGGTGAGGTTTGCATCTCCTAAAGCCAAAGCACTGAGCCAAAGGAAGAGGGTGATGTTTGCATCTCCTAAAGCCAAAGCACTTGGTCAAAGGAAGAGGGTGATGTTTGCATCTCCTAAAGCCAAAGCACTGAGCCAAAGGAAGAGGGTGAGGTTTGCATCTCCTAAAGCCAAAGCACTGAGCCAAAGGAAGAGTGTGATGTTTGCATCTCCTAAAGCCAAAGCACTTGGCGAAAGGAAGAGGGTGATGTTTGCATCTCCTAAAGCCAAAGCACTTGGCCAATGGAAGAGGGTGATGTTTGCATCTCCTAAAGCCAAAGCACTGAGCCAAAGGAAGAGGGTGAGGTTTGCATCTCCTAAAGCCAAAGCACTGAGCCAAAGGAAGAGGGTGATGTTTGCATCTCCTAAAGCCAAAGCACTTGGCCAAAGGAAGAGGGTGATGTTTGCATCTCCTAAAGCCAAAGCACTTGGCCAATGGAAGAGGGTGATGTTTGCATCTCCTAAAGCCAAAGCACTGAGCCAAAGGAAGAGGGGGAGGTTTGCATCTCCTAAAGCCAAAGCACTGAGCCAAAGGAAGAGGGTGATGTTTGCATCTCCTAAAGCCAAAGCACTTGGCCAAAGGAAGAGGGTGATGTTTGCATCTCCTAAAGCCAAAGCACTGAGCCAAAGGAAGAGGGTGAGGTTTGCATCTCCTAAAGCCAAAGCACTGAGCCAAAGGAAGAGGGTGATGTTTGCATCTCCTAAAGCCAAAGCACTGAGCCAATGGAAGAGGGTGATGTTTGCATCTCCTAAAGCCAAAGCACTTGGCCAAAGGAAGAGGGTGATGTTTGCATCTCCTAAAGCCAAAGCACTTGGCCAAAGGAAGAGGGTGATGTTTGCATCTCCTAAAGCCAAAGCACTGAGCCAAAGGAAGAGGGTGAGGTTTGCATCTCCTAAAGCCAAAGCACTGAGCCAAAGGAAGAGGGTGATGTTTGCATCTCCTAAAGCCAAAGCACTTGGCCAAAGGAAGAGGGTGATGTTTGCATCTCCTAAAGCCAAAGCACTTGGCCAATGGAAGAGGGTGATGTTTGCATCTCCTAAAGCCAAAGCACTGAGCCAATGGAAGAGGGTGATGTTTGCATCTCCTAAAGCCAAAGCACTGAGCCAATGGAAGAGGGTGATGTTTGCATCTCCTAAAGCCAAAGCACTTGGCCAAAGGAAGAGGGTGATGTTTGCATCTCCTAAAGCCAAAGCACTGAGCCAAAGGAAGAGGGTGAGGTTTGCATCTCCTAAAGCCAAAGCACTGAGCCAAAGGAAGAGGGTGATGTTTGCATCTCCTAAAGCCAAAGCACTTGGCGAAAGGAAGAGGGTGATGTTTGCATCTCCTAAAGCCAAAGCACTTGGCCAAAGGAAGAGGGTGATGTTTGCATCTCCCAAAGCCAAAGCACTTGGCCAAAGGAAGAGGTGATGTTTGCATCTCCTAAAGCCAAAGCACTGAGCCAAAGGAAGAGGGTGAGGTTTGCATCTCCTAAAGCCAAAGCACTGAGCCAAAGGAAGAGGGTGATGTTTGCATCTCCTAAAGCCAAAGCACTGAGCCAATGGAAGAGGGTGATGTTTGCATCTCCTAAAGCCAAAGCACTTGGCCAAAGGAAGAGGGTGATGTTTGCATCTCCTAAAGCCAAAGCACTGAGCCAAAGGAAGAGGGTGAGGTTTGCATCTTCTAAAGCCAAAGCACTGAGCCAAAGGAAGAGGTTGATGTTTGCATCTCCTAAAGCCAAAGCACTGGGTCAAAGGAAGAGTGTGATGTTTGCATCTCCTAAAGCCAAAGCACTGAGCCAAAGGAAGACTGTGATGTTTGCATCTCCTAAAGCCAAAGCACTGAGCCAAAGGAAGAGGGTGAGGTTTGCATCTCCTAAAGCCAAAGCACTGAGCCAATGGAAGAGGGTGATGTTTGCATCTCCTAAAGCCAAAGCACTGGGCCAAAGGAAGAGGGTGATGTTTGCATCTCCTAAAGCCAAAGCACTGAGCCAATGGAAGAGGGTGAGGTTTGCATTTCCTAAAGCCAAAGTACTGAGCCAAAGGAAGTGGGTGATGTTTGCATCTCCTAAAGCCAAAGCACTGGGCCAAAGGAAGAGGGTGATGTTTGCATCTCCAAATCCAAAGCACTGAGCCAAAGGAAGAGGGTGAGGTTTGCATCTCCTAAAGCCAAAGCACTGAGCCAAAGGAAGAGGGTGAGGTTTGCATCTCCTAAAGCCAAAGCACTGAGCCAATGGAAGAGGGTGATGTTTGCATCTCCTAAAGCCAAAGCACTGAGCCAAAGGAAGAGGGTGATGTTTGCATCTCCTAAAGCCAAAGCACTTGGCCAAAGGAAGAGGGTGATGTTTGCATCTCCTAAGGCCAAAGCACTTGGCCAATGGAAGAGGGTGATGTTTGCATCTCCTAAAGCCAAAGCACTGAGCCAAAGGAAGAGGGTGATGTTTGCATCTCCTAAAGCCAAAGCACTGAGCCAATGGAAGAGGGTGATGTTTGCATCTCCTAAAGCCAAAGCACTTGGCCAAAGGAAGAGGGTGATGTTTGCATCTCCTAAAGCCAAAGCACTGAGCCAAAGGAAGAGGGTGAGGTTTGCATCTCCTAAAGCCAAAGCACTGAGCCAAAGGAAGAGGGTGATGTTTGCATCTCCTAAAGCCAAAGCACTTGGCGAAAGGAAGAGGGTGATGTTTGCATCTCCTAAAGCCAAAGCACTTGGCCAAAGGAAGAGGGTGATGTTTGCATCTCCTAAAGCCAAAGCACTGAGCCAAAGGAAGAGGGTGAGGTTTGCATCTCCTAAAGCCAAAGCACTGAGCCAGAGGAAGAGGGTGATGTTTGCATCTCCTAAAGCCAAAGCACTTGGCCAAAGGAAGAGGGTGATGTTTGCATCTCCTAAAGCCAAAGCACTTGGCTAATGGAAGAGGGTGATGTTTGCATCTCCTAAAGCCAAAGCACTGAGCCAAAGGAAGAGGTGAGGTTTGCATCTCCTAAAGCCAAAGCACTGAGCCAAAGGAAGAGGGTGATGTTTGCATCTCCTAAAGCCAAAGCACTTGGCCAAAGGAAGAGGGTGATGTTTGCATCTCCTAAAGCCAAAGCACTGAGCCAAAGGAAGAGGGTGAGGTTTGCATCTCCTAAAGCCAAAGCACTGAGCCAAAGGAAGAGGGTGAGGTTTGCATCTCCTAAAGCCAAAGCACTGAGCCAATGGAAGAGGGTGATGTTTGCATCTCCTAAAGCCAAAGCACTGAGCCAATGGAAGAGGGTGATGTTTGCATCTCCTAAAGCCAAAGCACTTGGCCAAAGGAAGAGGTGATGTTTGCATCTCCTAAAGCCAAAGCACTGAGCCAAAGGAAGAGGGTGAGGTTTGCATCTCCTAAAGCCAAAGCACTGAGCCAAAGGAAGAGGGTGATGTTTGCATCTCCTAAAGCCAAAGCACTGAGCCAATGGAAGTGGGTGATGTTTGCATCTCCTAAAGCCAAAGCACTTGGCCAAAGGAAGAGGGTGATGTTTGCATCTCCTAAAGCCAAAGCACTGAGCCAAAGGAAGAGGGTGAGGTTTGCATCTTCTAAAGCCAAAGCACTGAGCCAAAGGAAGAGGTTGATGTTTGCATCTCCTAAAGCCAAAGCACTTGGCCAAAGGAAGAGGGTGATGTTTGCATCTCCTAAAGCCAAAGCACTTGGCCAAAGGAAGAGGGTGATGTTTGCATCTCCTAAAGCCAAAGCACTGAGCCAAAGGAAGAGGGTGAGGTTTGCATCTCCTAAAGCCAAAGCACTGAGCCAAAGGAAGAGGGTGATGTTTGCATCTCCTAAAGCCAAAGCACTGAGCCAATGGAAGAGGGTGAGGTTTGCATCTCCTAAAGCCAAAGCACTGGGTCAAAGGAAGAGTGTGATGTTTGCATCTCCTAAAGCCAAAGCACTGAGCCAAAGGAAGACTGTGATGTTTGCATCTCCTAAAGCCAAAGCACTGAGCCAAAGGAAGAGGGTGAGGTTTGCATCTCCTAAAGCCAAAGCACTGAGCCAATGGAAGAGGGTGATGTTTGCATCTCCTAAAGCCAAAGCACTGGGCCAAAGGAAGAGGGTGATGTTTGCATCTCCTAAAGCCAAAGCACTGAGCCAATGGAAGAGGGTGAGGTTTGCATTTCCTAAAGCCAAAGTACTGAGCCAAAGGAAGTGGGTGATGTTTGCATCTCCTAAAGCCAAAGCACTGGGCCAAAGGAAGAGGGTGATGTTTGCATCTCCAAATCCAAAGCACTGAGCCAAAGGAAGAGGGTGATGTTTGCATCTCCTAAAGCCAAAGCACTGAGCCAAAGGAAGAGGGTGAGGTTTGCATCTCCTAAAGCCAAAGCACTGAGCCAATGGAAGAGGGTGATGTTTGCATCTCCTAAAGCCAAAGCACTGAGCCAAAGGAAGAGGGTGATGTTTGCATCTCCTAAAGCCAAAGCACTGAGCCAATGGAAGAGGGTGATGTTTGCATCTCCTAAAGCCAAAGCACTTGGCCAAAGGAAGAGGGTGATGTTTGCATCTCCTAAAGCCAAAGCACTGAGCCAAAGGAAGAGGGTGAGGTTAGCATCTTCTAAAGCCAAAGCACTGAGCCAAAGGAAGAGGTTGATGTTTGCATCTCCTAAAGCCAAAGCACTTGGCCAAAGGAAGAGGGTGATGTTTGCATCTCCTAAAGCCAAAGCACTTGGCCAAAGGAAGAGGGTGATGTTTGCATCTCCTAAAGCCAAAGCACTGAGCCAAAGGAAGAGGGTGAGGTTTGCATCTCCTAAAGCCAAAGCACTGAGCCAAAGGAAGAGGGTGATGTTTGCATCTCCTAAGGCCAAAGCACTGAGCCAATGGAAGAGGGTGAGGTTTGCATCTCCTAAAGCCAAAGCACTGGGTCAAAGGAAGAGGGTGATGTTTGCATCTCCTAAAGCCAAAGCACTGAGCCAAAGGAAGACTGTGATGTTTGCATCTCCTAAAGCCAAAGCACTGGGCCAAAGGAAGAGGGTGATGTTTGCATCTCCTAAAGCCAAAGCACTGAGCCAATGGAAGAGGGTGAGGTTTGCATTTCCTAAAGCCAAAGTACTGAGCCAAAGGAAGTGGGTGATGTTTGCATCTCCTAAAGCCAAAGCACTGAGCCAATGGAAGAGGGTGATGTTTGCATCTCCTAAAGCCAAAGCACTTGGCCAAAGGAAGAGGGTGATGTTTGCATCTCCTAAAGCCAAAGCACTGAGCCAAAGGAAGAGGGTGAGGTTAGCATCTTCTAAAGCCAAAGCACTGAGCCAAAGGAAGAGGTTGATGTTTGCATCTCCTAAAGCCAAAGCACTTGGCCAAAGGAAGAGGGTGATGTTTGCATCTCCTAAAGCCAAAGCACTTGGCCAAAGGAAGAGGGTGATGTTTGCATCTCCTAAAGCCAAAGCACTGAGCCAAAGGAAGAGGGTGAGGTTTGCATCTCCTAAAGCCAAAGCACTGAGCCAAAGGAAGAGGGTGATGTTTGCATCTCCTAAGGCCAAAGCACTGAGCCAATGGAAGAGGGTGAGGTTTGCATCTCCTAAAGCCAAAGCACTGGGTCAAAGGAAGAGGGTGATGTTTGCATCTCCTAAAGCCAAAGCACTGAGCCAAAGGAAGACTGTGATGTTTGCATCTCCTAAAGCCAAAGCACTGAGCCAATGGAAGAGGGTGAGGTTTGCATTTCCTAAAGCCAAAGCACTGAGCCAAAGGAAGTGGATGATGTTTGCATCTCCTAAAGCCAAAGCACTGGGCCAAAGGAAGAGGGTGATGTTTGCATCTCCAAATCCAAAGCACTGAGCCAATGGAAGAGGGTGAGGTTTGCATTTCCTAAAGCCAAACCACTGAGCCAAAGGAAGAGGGTGATGTTTGCATTTCCTAAAGCCAAAGCACTGAGGCAAAGGAAGAGGGTGAGGTTTGCATCTTCATATATTCTCCCTGACCCTGTGTCACATCTGTCATCATGGAAAGACTGATAAATACAAATATGTCAAGAAAACATTTTTGACATTTATTGACATCTCACACCTTATGAAATCTAAAAGACTGAGCTATTTTCTTCCCTATTTCAACTTGATTGAAGCTATGATTATTTCATGTATTTGCAGCTTCAAATTTCTTTTAAACTGTACATACTAAAAGATTACTTATTGATTTTTATCCTTTAAAAAATTCATTATGATTTAATCCTGATCAATAAGTTTATAAAATCAAAATCAGGTAGAAAATACCCATTAACATGCATGTTGCATTTCATATTTTATAAAATGAAAAAATCCAGTGAAAAAACTGTTGTCATTATTTTTGATGAAGAGAAGAGAGAGGATGCAACAAAGAAAAGTCGCACTTGAAGAACAGGGAAATGCTATGAGATGCTGAGATAATATAATGAATAAAAACAATAGGCAATTAGGACTCAGTAATTTATGCAAGGTTAAAAAAAAAACAATTCTGAAAAAAAAATACTTAAGAGCCATTGGTGATTCTACAATTCATAAGTTTTCAGTTATTCCCTTTTTGAAAAACATAACTGAAAGTGAACAAATTTATCTTTTATTCTGAAGTTTAAAGAGAAGCAGATCGATAGATAGAAGCAGAGACAGACAGACAGACAAATAGATATGAACAGACTGAGATAAACAGATATGAAAAGAGCAAGATAGATTGATTGATTGATAAATAGATATGAGCAAGAGATACAAACAGATAAAGGTAGCTAGGTAGAATTTGATAATTTAACTTTGGCACAGAATCAGAATAAAAAGCATATCCCATAAAACATTGACCTGTGGATGGCCAGAGAACTGACTGGCTAAACTGCAGTATTTGAAAGTACAGCAAAAATGATTCAACTGATTCTTTAAATAATGACACTATTTCACCTTAAATTGACACCAGGTGTCTGCTTATAAAATCAAAATGTTATTAATACCAAGGGAAAGGGAGGCGGAAATTGATTCAGACATCGATTACATAAAGTTAAGTTAATTTTTTTGAGCTTTGCACCCAAGAATGTGGATTAAGAAGAAGTAAAATTCACTTCTAATGGAAAAAAAGTCTTTATTGTATCATTGTGGGCTTTCTTGTCTCTGATAAATTGGGAGACAAATGGTGGGGGCATGTTAGGTGCTGATGGGGTTTAGATTTGGAGAAAGTTCACAGTTGGAGACAGTTTTTCATGATGCAATGAAAGCTGTTTCTACTTTGGAAGAACAAAAGTCAATTTGTCATTGTACATATTCATTACCCCTATTTTGTCTTGGGAATTCACATTGAACAAGAAAAGCAAAATAATGGCAAAGGAATCACATCATGAAATTGCTTTACTTTATGGAAATATCTACATTGAATTGGATGCATTGTTTTCATTTACTTATGAATAAGGAAATTTATACATACATATATATATATATATATATATATATATATATATGTGTGTGTGTGTGTATGTGTGTGTGTGTGTGTATTTAGGCAGCATATCTTCATTCAAGCATGTTTCATTAAATAATATAGATATATTATGCCTATTTATTTTTTTATAATAATTCTTTCTAATTCTCTAATTATCTTTTTGATGTTAAGTTGAAGTTCATCAAGGACATTTATCCCAACATTGCACTTTATCATCTTTGGTTACCTCCCTTTCTTTGTGAATGCTTGTTTACAAAACATCATAACCCCAATGGTTCATTTTTAAATAATTATAACGAAGTGCATTCATGCATATTCACAAAAATTACCATCACAACATTTACAGTTACATTATGTTTGTCTTCCCAATTCACTCACTGAGGATGATGTCAGAGGAGATTGAAAGTACTTGGGTTAACAAAAAATACAGCATCTTCCTTGATGAATTTCAATTTAGCATCAAGAAGCTAATTAGAGAACTAGAAAGGATTATGATAAAAATAAATAGACATAATACATATATGGTCGACTCTTCTAGTGCGAAGGATAAATGAGGGTCAGCATTAGATGGTGCCTTTTGTTTTACACTTATGCATACTAGCAGGGGCTATTGTGGAGAAAACCAGGTAAGGGAAAGACATATTTCATTTGTGCTTTCTTAAGTGTGATACTAGCCCAGACTTATATATATATATATATATATATATATATATATATAGGTATCCAGTATCCAGTAAAAATAAAAGTTAAAGTAATGATATATGTTGGATTAATATATATATATATATATATATATATATATATATATATATATATATATATATATATCTTATAATAAAGAGAAAGAACAGTAAGATATATAATCCAGTGTTCTTATTAATATTTTTACAAAACAGTGCTCAAATATTATAAATTTACTTATTTAAAAATATGGTTCCATCGCTACACAGGAATTACCACGTTTCAAAAACAGTAACTAAAAACTTCAAATTCAATTATAAAATTAAATCACACCAAAAACTAATTGACATGATATGTCTAAATTATTTAACCAAACCTGTTTGAAGAAAAAAAAACTATGCATATATACATCCAAATACAAATCTAAAAAACAAAACGTATCATGGTGAGTATACAAACATTATCAATAATAAACGTATCAGTCCCTGAAATGTTCAAACTATTTTTGCCCTCATCATTTACACACTCCTCTTTATCTACAAAACAAATTTATTATAATAAATATTATGAAAATCAAAATATTAAAAATGATTTTAATGAATGAAATGAATCCTAGAACCAGTATTATAATACTGGGGTGAATATGTGCCCATTGTAAGTATTTAATATTGTTTTTTGATTATTAGTGTTGGAGATGCCATCTCGGGGGGGGGGGGGTCATGAGAATTCATAGACTACAATATTTTTACTTAAGGGAGATAAGACACACATTGGATACACATGTACCACACTCTCTGTAAGTTTGACTTGTCACCTGTCGAAACTCAGTGCAATATGTGCACACATCGATCAGCTCATCATGAACGACCAAAGTAGAACTATCTAAACATAAGAGAAACACCAAATAACTCTACAGCATCCAATGCAAGGAAAGAGTGAAAACTATAGAAGCCATTGTGATGCAAAATAAAGAGCCGACATTCAATAAAATACCATTTACCACAGGAGAAGGTATCTTGAAGTGCATATGATATCATTAATGTGTGCCCATATTTTATCAGTATTATAATAAAAAATAAAAATAAATAAATCACATTCTTTTTGTGCAGCCTCGCTCCCAATAGCCACTACACATGACATCATGCTAGACCATTCCAAACGTCCATGTTTCCAAAGAATACCAGGAAGCAGACAAAATAATTCTAACTACTACACAGACACCACATCAGTTGTTGATAATGACTGCAAAAGTCAAAAGTTCTTGAACAAAAATCACAAAATATGAAAACTTCAAACAGTTTATCATTGAGCACAATACCTAACACCTTATCCAAAAATTGGGAAAATGCAATAAAACATTAAACAGACAGACAGTTTCTTGTCAGTTCATTTTAATCAAACTTGTTTGGATGAATACTTGCTGCCTAAGTATACCTCATTCATATATATATATATATATATATAATTATTTATTTGAATATTACAACATAAATATGTTATAAAATCACGACAAAAGTAGCCATTTTGTTTCAACACTTCTTGTGTCTTGTCAAGTGATGATATAGAATATAGAATAAATGGTTTTAAAAGTTTCAAATTAATCAACGATCCTTAGCTAGGAGTAAACACTGTTACATAAGCTAGAGTAGCCAATCAAGATACAAGTATAGGGTGATTCGAAAAATTTGACAACTAAGCAAGGTTATCATAGATATTAAAAGATTTATAAAATTTGAAATTAAAATTAAAAGTAAAAAATTAAAATTACCTATTTAGAAATCTAAATCAAATTTCTATTAAGTTTTAAATTGTAGAATTACCAAGGAGAAAAAATATAAAAATAAAAATAAAAGATATATATGCTATTTAATATTATATATATATATATATATATATATATATATATAGCATAATGAAATAATTGGGAATTTTAAATCTGTATAAATATTTCAATAGTTAAAAAAAATTTTTTTTAGATATAGTTAAAAAAACCTTTTTAAACAACATCTAAAATATTATCATTAGATTTACGTTAGAAATATTCAAACACAGTTTCTTTCCACATCACATGACGTCCGCATCTTGCGACGGACGCTACTTGAAAACAAACTTCTGAATACAGTTATTTAATTTATTTCTGACGAAAGATCGGGGCAGATCTGAAATATCAAATATATATATATATAAAAAAATATAAATAAATACTTTCACAAAAAAAAAGATTCAATTTTTTTAATTTGCTACTTTTCAGTTGTTTTTTCCATATTATATATATATATATATATATATATATATATATATATGTGTGTGATGCAAATTGTTACCCAGGGTATGCAGTTGTTCAAACTTTATGATGTAAATTGTCTTTGCAAATCTAATCACTATAAAAACATTAAATAACAGAGTAGTCTGGGTTTTCTAATCTTGGTTGTCAACTAGTTTAAATGAAGGAAATCACTGAATTCTAAACTGTGGAGAAGACAAGGAAACCACTGCAATAACTGTATTTTAATCTACCTGCCTGAATATTTGAGAAATTTTGCTAACAAAGGATTCCCTCTGGCCAGAAGAAGCAGGTTTGAGTCCTGTTGGAGAGCACATGTTTTTCTTAAATAAGATTTCTTAAATATTCAGATGAAAATAAAAACTAGAATACTTAGATAAAATCAAGACAGATAACAACTAGCATAAGCATAGAAAACACATTTTTTATTTAATAAAGTTGTTCAATATCCTTTAGACAGAATCATATACAATGTAAATATTGTCTGTCTTGATCTTTTTAAAAATGGACCCAGCATATACATTACTGAAAACATATGTCAGATGCTTAGAATATAAAACAATAGGATTTGATTTTCAGGGGCTGTGCCAAAAACAATTATAAATTCGTATGCAAAAAAAAAATAAAAAAAATGACTGTATTTTTTCTATTTTTTTAAGAAGCAAAATGAATTTAAAAAATTAAAATAAAATGTGTTACTTTCTTTCTTACTTTTTTCCTTCCTTCTTTTTTCTATCACGTTTTTATTTAAAATTTTCTCTTCTTTTTTATTATTAAATATTTTCAACATTGTTTCTAAAATGTGATTTTTACCTGACACAGATCAATTATTGATGGAATCCCTTCTTAACTGTAGACTAATTAATCTTCTGAGTAATAATTGATTGCTACTTAACTGAGAAAGCAACAATAAGAAGACACAAGCCAAAGAAGAATTAAGTGGATTAGAACAACTGGTATAACGTCTTCAACAATTCACAACAGCAAATAAAATTCATGTTTATTATTTCTAATTATTTTTTTGTTAGCTTTTAAATGGCACTCCAGATTTCGTGTTTCTCTCTTGTCTTAATTAAGTGATCATTTTCTCATGTTTCTTAACTAAGAGATCAAAGACCAGGTTTCATTAGTCCTACGTGAGGGGTGGGGGTGGGATGGGTTGATGTGAAGAACTCAAGTTGTCCTGATTATCAGTTTGTCAGAAAAAAAATGTTGACCTCTCATTCATAGAAAAAACAAAAGTTGATTTCAGATTTTTATTCATTACTAATTGCCATTCACTTTAACAATCTTTTCCTCTTGTGTTTCCTGTGCAATGCTGACCATTGATTTCTGAGGTGATAGGAGAGAAAAACTGACTTTTACAAATGGTCTAAATCATTGCATGATCGTAATCAGATGAGAAACATGACCCCCCTGTCGGAGGGTCATTCAATGCATTGTTTAAAGTCAGCCAAAGAATACAAAATATTTGAAAATTTCTTTCAGAGAACATTTTTGCATCATAAGATGACATATCAAATCAAAAAGCTTTCGTGTTTGCATGAGCTTCATGTTTTAGTTGTGCCAGTTTAGAACTTTACAGCTGACAGACATCCATGCTACATCCATGGAATCAAATCACCCTCATTTACCCTGTATTCCAAATTAAAGAAAAAAAATTCTATTCAGCTTTTTCCAATATTTTATGGAACCAACTCCTATATGGATGCTTTCTTGAATGCTTCAATCTTAACCCCTTCATGTCAAGGGTCAATTGTTATCTATCCTCCTTATAATCATCACTTTGTACGACCTTCTCTTACATTCTGATCGCACGCTTCATTCACCAGAACTACTTTACTAGTAGCCATCTAGATTGGTGTGGCTCTTGAGGCTTGTAAAGTTTGAATTTCAAAATTGAAAAAAATAATTTCTTTGTGGAGGCATGTTGGAGTAATGGATAGCAAAATTGGATTGACGAATCGGAGAGCTGAGTTCGAATTCCAGTCGAATCCATTACATTCACTTACGTGCTAATTACGTTCTATAGCCTTGGATGGCAACTAGTCTACCACAGAAAGGAATGGCAACCTACTGTAGAAAAATCTGCCTCACCAGTCATGTATCAAAAGATACATGATCGCCTAGTTGTGTATCATGTATGGCACATAACTAATATTTTCTTCATTTACCATCACTGAAAATGCATGGTGTGTTTAGTAAATTCTGAGTTCAGGTTTTGTGAATATCTCTGATGTAAGTTACATTAATTTAATAAAAAAAAACATTTTCATATTTGGCAGTTTTAATTTATCATAAAAATATGACTCAAGAAAAGTTTCTTGTCTGCATGACATATTTCACAGCCTGCACAGATCCTATACTGACTATACACCTACTTTGTGGTGGAGAGATACTGTCCAAGAGTAGAAATCCTCAGGACCAGAGTTGCCTCATTTTTTGCTGTACTACATGAAGAAAAAAACATGGCACTCTGTCCCACCAGAAGATGAAGATACAGCTTAGGAAGAAGAACAGATAATACACTTGTATTCCAGTTGAAAGAGTTAGGAAGCTGTGCTCTGACCCTTAGCATAAGTGCTCATCCATATTGTGATGATATGAATGTGTGTTTTCACATTACTAAGCATAATGTGGCAGAATGAAGAAGAAACATTGAAAATTTAAACTAATAAACAATTATTTACATTGTTTGAACTATCATCCTCATCTTTGTTGCCATATTTATTACATTTCAGCCATTGTATGCCCCGGCCTTCTTCAGGTGGTTGGAATGTCGAACTGAACCCTTTATTTCACTCGCTGTGGTAGACTGTTCTAGTTCCACGTGCCATGTCTAATAGATGTCAGTTATCACAACACCGAGCAAAAATAATGTGGCAACCCAGAGACATTAAATAAAGAATTGGTCAGTATAAGTAGTACCCTACAACATAACAACTACCCTGAGTACATGGCAGCAGCCCCAATAAACTGGGATAGGTGGGTACAAGAGGAGGACAACAACACTGAGAAAATAGTCTGCCTGCCTTATGTGAAGAGATTATCGGAGAAAATACAAAGGATCTACAGTCCATATAACATCAGGACAAGCTTCAAAAGCTGGATGACACTTTGCAGATATCTCTCTCAAGTAAGACCCCTACCCCCACCATAGAGGATAACATGATTAAAGACTGTGTGTACACCATCCTGTGCAGCTGCAGAAAGAAATATAAAGGGGAGACAGGCCGACCCCTTAAGGTAAGGTTTCAAGAACAACAAAAAAGCTTTAAGATGAGGGGAGGTGGAAAAATCATGCATAGCTGACCACATTTGGAGGGTAAAGGGAAATCACCGCCCTCTGTGGGATCAAGTTGAAATCTTACACAAAGATCATCATTGGAAAATTCATAAACTTAAGGAATCAGCACATATGCCAGGCCACAAAAATCTCCTGAGCCGACCAAGCATAGAAATAAATACAATATGGGAACCAGTAATAAGGAGTGCCAGAGAAAAGCAATAATAACAACAAAAATTGCAATATGAGCTCTGGTAAAAAACATGCAATGATAACAGCAAAAATTGCAATAAAATAAAAAAATGATGGCTGAAAACATTAGGTTTATAATACCCAGAAATTCATACACAGATGTCCTTAAGGACACATGGCACAGTGGTTAAAGGCGTTAGTTAGATCCAGTGTGAGTTCAATACCTGGTTATGGTGGTGGAGAACTTGGAGACAGGAAATAACTGATAACTGACATCCATTAGACATGGCACATGGAACTAGAACAGTCTACCTCAGCGAGTAAAATAAAGGGCTCAGTTTGACATTTCAACCACCTGAAGAAGGCCGGAGTGTACAACAGCCGAAACATTGTGATGAATATAACAACAAAGATGAGGACGATAGTCCAAACACTGTAAATAGTGTACATAATACCTCTTCTCGGAAATAGAGACAATAAACAATTGTATTAACATAAAAAAAAAAGAACAAATTCAAAATCAGGGCCGATGTGTCTTGTGTGAAAAAAGAGATAAGTGGTCGTAAAGGCACCCAGTGGGTCATACGGAAGGAAAGGGGGAGGATAAGACTTACTGGGGGTGATGGCATTGGCAAGCCGGTCGAATCTGATTTCTCTGGAGATGAGAGGTCGCTTTTTGACAAGTGGGTGAACTCTGACCAAAATGCCGTCATTTTATGTGCTTTTTTGAGGCTCAAATCGGCTCCAGTTTTCATTTTGTTTCTTTAGGCAGGAGTGGATGCTACTGGGTAGAAATTCTGGATTCTATTGCTTTTTCTTAAGTAAACGAAAGATATGTGCAGTTTTAGTTGAGTTTTGGGCATTTGGAGTGTTCACATTCAGCTAATGATGAAAATTAGTGTTGTGTGAATCAGAAGAAGATCTGATTTTGGGAAGGGAATGTAACAATATGATGAATACAATATCACTCATGCAATAAATTATCTTCACCTTAGTCAAGAAAATAGGCTTTCAATAATGACAGCATATTTTCTTAAATCCTCATTATGATTATTATTATTATGATTATTATTATTATTAAATGTGAGTCTTTCAATCTATTTTACTAATCATTATTATTATCATACTCTCATCTTAGAAACAAAGAAAAAAGAGCTTGACTATTATGCAATCTTTATACTAAGAAACTTCCTTCACAGATGAAGAAGAGATTTCAAACAATGGAGATATGATTCTATTTCTGAATGCTGAGAATACCATAGGCAGCACATGTGAAAAATGTGGAAGTTTCAAGAACAAGCACTACAAACTATTGCTAACCATCAGAAAACAACATCTGAAATTTTTTGAATATATAATGAGAAAAAAGATCTTCGAGAATTTAACATTAACAGGACATAGTGAAGGCAAGAGGAGCCGGGGAGTGGGGGAGTGGATAGACTGAGTAATCTAGTTAATGTGTCTGATTGTATGGGTGACAGAATAAGGACCAGAAAACCAAACAAGGGTGATAAGATAAAGAATTACTTTGCATAACAAAGGACAGGATGTTGTGGAGAGCCATCATTGCCAAGGTTCTGAAAGAACCTGGTACATGAAAGAAGATTCTCTTCTTTCATGTAGCTGGTCTTTTCTCATTCCTGTTTCATAAACATTTTAGACTGGTCTTTCATTATCATAAGAAAAACACCATCTAATGCCACAAGTGAAAGGGAGATAACTCTAGTAAAGCAAAACGAAAAGAACATTTGACATATTATCTCCATAAGGTAATTTAATGTTTATCTTTCACTTTCTTGTCTTGAAAATCTATTTAACATAGAGGTGGACAGCAATAAATTTGTGCTTTCTAATGAAGAGTCCAATTTCAGTGAACTCTTGAAAGGTTGCAAAGTAGGCAGACTGAGTTCAGTTTCTGTGTCTGGCTAATATGAATGGGGAAGAGTTAATGCGGCTTAATTAAAGAAAAGAAGAGATGAATCAGATATCAAGGTCAACCAGGAGATCTGTCAAGATGTAATTGTGTGGTGTCCAGCATTGGTCAAACTACTGGCCAACACATTGGCTATTAATTCAATCTGGCTAGTGAGCACCCATCCATTTATATTGACAAAGTGATGATGTTATCTGATGTTGCAGACATCCAGAGAAATAGGATTATGAAACCCAGCCTGATTGATTTTGGAAAGACCGAAAGCTACTCAAAACTGCAAAGGGCAAATAATTCTATTTATTAATTCATCTTTGCTTCATTTCAGTTAATTAGATTGATATTTGTAATACAGTATGTTAAGTAAAGACTGGGTGCTTATGATTAGAGATTAAATGTATGGGAGGTTATAAGAGAAAAAGAAACTTTAGATGGCAGGATAAGAAAAGGAAGATGATGAGAATCAGTTGATAATGGAAAGTGATTTTAAAGTTTATAGAACAGAAAATGATGGTGAGTCTCTTTAACATTGCTAAAAACAAATGATACTGTCATACAAAAAGAAAAGAAATCAGCAATACCCTCGAGGCCTTTGTGCGTGTTGCACTTCATATTTCAGATCAGTTAACATTCTCAAATACAGTAAAAGTAGATGTTGCTTTACATTGGATAAAGAGATAACAGTTTACAAGTAGCAGTCAATATTGACAGTCATAATGAGTAGTTTGCATTAGTTCAAATTCAAATTCAGTCAGAGAAAACCATTTTCATGTGTCGAGGTCATTTGATGTGACAAAACCAAGAGATGATGGGTGACTTTGTCTTGTCACAAGAAGTGAGGCATTCATTTACAATTTTTAGCACTATTCATATTTATACAAACACACACATACAACTAAAATGTTGTGCAGCAATTATCTTGCCCTTAAAAGACTGTGTTTTGTAGATAATAAACAAACATTAAATGTTGGTTAAACAACAGTATTTCTCTCAAGTATCATATAACACAAATTCACGGTGCTTATTCTAAATCCTGTCATATTTTGATTGACAATAAAACAGTACTAGTTCCCTCCTACTATAAAAAAAGATTACAAGTCTTGGAAGCACTTTACATGAAAAGACAGCAACCCACTATAAATAAAATTAGTTTCTCTCTTGGCTTGCATATGTTAAAAGGTCATATTTACAACTATGAACAGTCATGGCATATGAACCCATGTTCATTTCAAACTATTATCAAACACTGAACTGGGTAGCTCTCAGGATTTTACTTTCCTTGAAAATGACTAATAATGGTTGATAGTACAAGGAACATGCTGCATAATTTCAGCAATTTCTTTTATAACTTACCACCTGACATCAAGTGTTGACACAAGGAGAAACTTACCAAAATTTGATGGAATATATTTAAATAAAGGATTACTAATATACATATAGTACAGGCAGCAAGAACTCACTAAAACAAGTTGTATTAAATTCAGCCAAAAGGTCTTTTTTTTTTACTAATTTTTGAATAAGTTGTTGCCCACCCAAATCAGAATTGTGGATAAATGTCCAAAGTTCATGTTTTTATCCAAATAAGTTTTTTTAGAAATGTCTCCATCAAAGAGAAACTATACATACAGTAATAAAGACATGTCTAAACATTCTTTGCTTCCACCACTTTTAATATTAGACCAACAATTCCAGTCCTGGGTAAGACGACCAACTACGTTCAACAGTAAATCCTCTCATCAGAAGGTTTGAAGAGCATGGAACCACCTCTTAATTGCTAGTGTTTCCTGCTCCACCCTGACCCGGGGTGGTAGCACCTGTTAGGGTCCCAGGTATGGGTAAACAGTTAACCCACAAACTGGGCCAAAACACTATGAAAGTGTAAAAATAGGTTTTAATACCAGAAATACTTTGTAAAAGAATTATTACCAGCAATATATTATTACCAGTAATACATTTTTGGAAAAAAAAATATTACCATCAATAAAAATTTTGTTGGCATTAAATAACCCATTGAGGTTGATATGCTGTAAAACAAAACAAAAAACAAAGAAAGAAAGAGCAATGAATTTTTGAGGAAAAAAATTATTATTTTTGAAAATAAATATTACCAGCAATAAAAATCTTGTCAGTATTAAATAACCCATTATGGTTGATTTGCCATAAAACAAAACAAACCAACAATTCTATATAATTATTTTATATCCTGTATGAATTGTAGGCGAAAACATTGATAAAATAAATTAAAATAACCTTCAAGGGAAACTTTATTTACAAACTTAACATTTTAATAATAAAATAAGCTTTCCTCTGTGTTATAGTCATCAGTAAAACTCACAAATTTTACTATTTTACTATTTTAGTGTATAAAAAACCCACAAACAAATTTTTTTTTCTTAATTAAAAAAAAGTGACCATCCTGATAGCTGTTATAAAACTGGCATTTGAATCTTTCAGCAAAAGATCGGTTGGAAGACCTCATCACACCTACATTGACCAAATGACTCTGGATGCAATCTGGAGGACCTGCCGACAGCGATGTCTGACATAGATGGTTGGAGGGAACGAGTCAGGAAAATCTGAGAAAAATTCTCAATCTGATGATGATGTTCTAAAAACATAAGTGAGCAAAAAATGTTTTTCTTCACCCACATTATTTTATAAAGAACTGAGAAACAGAAAACAAAAAACTTCTCAACTATTTCATCTATCATTTTAATTCCACAGCCGTGTTATCAAAAAACAAATAAAATTAACCTTAAAGAATTTCTGAAAAATGTAATGCAAGCAATCATTTTAACACAAAGATAAATAGACAGATTATTAGCTTTGATCTATCTTAACCAGTTGCACGTTAACTATAAAAAGAATGAAACACTATTAAAATTATAATTTGTCAGTACATGTCACTAAATTATTCCCTGGCTCCATGAATTCAAGCGTCCTACGAGGCTGGCATGCTGGTCACACCCTTTCACTGTTGAAACTGTTAAATGTAGACGTCTCTTCTACTCCAATAGCTTCATATCTCGCACCTCACGCCTATGGAACTCCCTTCCTCATTCCTGTTTCCCTGATGACTATGATCTCCAACTATTCAAGTGTAACGTCAATCGACATCTTCATTTGCCTTGATCTATCCGCTATCCTTCTCCACATCCTTTCCTCTAACACTCCTATTTGCTCTCGCTCCAAATCCTCTGTAACCCCTTGCGTGCTAGTGGCTTCCAGCCTTGCCTGGGGTGAAAAGCTTTAACACCCCCCACCCCCCCCCCAAAACCCACTTTAGATTAATTATTTATTATATGTTTAAAACATTTAACCTAACACTTATCAATAATGACTTGGAGCAGCAAAAATCTTTCCTTCGTAAGAGCAATGTTGTTCATGAATTCTCATGTCCTTTGGGAGATTGTATCACTAATATCTATAATGAAAAAAATTCTTACATTGGCCGCATAATTTCTTCTTGGTTAACTTGTCAATTATCAAAACTTAATTAAATGTATATATCGATCGGCACATCACAAACGAGCAAAATGCAACCAGCAACATAAAACAAATTACAGTAGATAATAGCAAAATATTATCAAAATGTAGAGAAAAATACAAAAGCTTTTATTCTGCAAAAGAAAGAATCCATATTAAATATCTTTCACCACAGGAGACACTATCTTGATGCGTGCATAAATATCTATATGTATATGATATTCATATATAATATATATATGCATATATCTATATGTATAGGATATTCATATATAATATATATATGCATATATTTAAATTTGAATGTAACGTTTTCAAAAATGGCTAACAAAACTCTTGTCAATCATATTGAGTTCATGATAATATTGCCAAAGTCATTGGAAGTATTTAATGATCAAAGGGGGGGGGGACAAAAACGCAAAACTTTGGCCAGTTTATCCTCAATTTTTATCCAAATGTGCAACGTCTTCAAAAATTGAGAATATTCAATAAAAAAATTAAACAAACAGACCTTTTGGTTGAATTTAATACAAGTTGTTCATATATATATATATATATATATATATATATATATATATATATAAATCCAAATGAGAGAAAGAAGAGATGGAGTAAAATTCTCCTGTTCATAACATTTACTTTTAAAAAAGAGTTCAATACAAAGAAGAGCAATATATTGTTATTATTTTCATTATAAGAGATTATAACAAAGAGATAAAGATTATAATACCATTTTTATTATAAGAGATTATAATAAAAACATTTTGTAATCGCTACACAAAAGCTTTCATGTTTCAATACTTTGATTGTACTTCTTCAGGTAATGGTAAGTAACTGATGATTAAATGATTTTTAAGGAAAATGAAAAACAAAGTGTTACCTCATTTCCAAAAGTTAAAGCAGGGAGGGAACATAAGGTCAGAATTAAAAATAGACTTGTGGGTGTGTCTTGATTAACCAATTAAATGTCAGATCTACGCTAAATAGAAAAGTAAGCTCAGAGGGTGGAGGTGGGTGAGTTACTTTTTCATGTCATGATAAACTGGAACATAGACAGGCCATTATTGTTGATTGCAGAAAATTTGTTACGATTTTGTGTAGCTATTTCAACAGTTTTTATTATAAGCTCTTATAATAAAAATAATATATATATATATATATATATATATATATATATATATATATATATATATAATTTTAACAGTGGATAATTTG
Organism: Acanthosepion esculentum; assembly: GCA_964036315.1. Classification (NCBI taxonomy): domain Eukaryota; kingdom Metazoa; phylum Mollusca; class Cephalopoda; order Sepiida; family Sepiidae; genus Acanthosepion; species Acanthosepion esculentum. Next base: position 1,916,009 of record OZ038487.1, on the reverse strand, counting down.
ATATTTGAAATGGTTAGATGTAACCATAAGTTCTATGCTAATATAATAGTTTCTTCTGTCACATTTCTCACTTGTGGAACTCTCTTTTAGCTTCTTACTCTCCAGCCAACTTTGATCTTCAAAAATTTAAATGCAATGTCAATCGTTATCTTCTGTCTTCTTAAATCTTGTTCTTTTATTGTTCGTTTTCCTTAATATTGTTTTTTCTCATATTCTCTCACACTCAGTGACCTCTTGTATCTTAATGGCTTTATTGCCTTGCTTGAATGTAATGATTAAAAAAGATTATCTATGGCAGATGATATTTAAATATATTTGTACTTTTGTGTGAATAATATATATATAAATATATAAGCAAACACACATATGCATGCATCTATATATATATATATATATATATATATATATATATATGAAGAAATATAGTCTTAAGATGTGTTATATTTATGGGATAAAGTGCTCAATATCAGAGATAGAGCATGTGTAAATATAAAAGTGAACATAGAAGTCAACACTTAGAGGTGACAGTCTGTTTCATGCTAGATGCAATCGTCAGGCCACCTGACAATTGCATCTAGCATGAAACAGACTGTCGCCTCTAAGTGTTGACTTCTATGTTCACTTATATTATATATATATATATATATATATATATATATATATATATATATACATACACATACAAACACATATATGCACACACACAAATATATATATATATATATATATATTTATATATATATATATATATATATATATATTTATATATATATATACACACACACACACATCTATATATATATATATAGATATATATATATATATAGTCTGAAGATTGCAAGAGTTACAATTAGGGTCATCCTTTCAAGAACCTTACATTGTTCAATATATATATATATATATATATATATATATATATATAAAAAGACAGGATAGGTCAGTACATATAATGTATACCCACTGACGAGTGGATGGATGGGTTCATCTATGAAACTCTCGAGTTGGAATGTTAAAGGTAAAAACAAATAGCAAAGTGACAAACTGTTACTTTTAATAATTATATATATATATATATATATATATATATATATATATATATATATATAAAAGGTTAATGGCCAGTGTTGAACTGAACCAGGAAACAGTAGTATTAAAAAGTCCTCAATACATGTGTGAAAAAAATAACAAATAACATTTAGAGTTTTTAACTTTAAAAATAAAAAATAACATGTAGAACTTTTAACTTTGAAAAGCCTTGGCTTTGAAATAGAAGTCAAAATGAATAAAAAATTGTCATTTATCTTGACATAGAATTAAATTTTCAAACTGGCAGTGTCTCCCCGTACATGAAACCCAATGCAAAATTAATATATGTAAATATTAGATCTAACCACCGTCCAAACATAATAAAGCACACCTGTAAAGGAATAGAGTATACGTTATCCAGAAACTCTTCTAGTAAAATAATTTTTGAGTAAGAATATGAGATTTTAAATGAGAGGGTCATAAAATGAAACTAGAACCTGAAAGTAAGCAACATATGACGAACAATTTAAGGAAAAGAAAAAATATCATTTGGTTTAACACCCCTTTTAACTTAAAAAATACACAGTTAAATTAAGCTACAACTGCACAAGTAATTTAGAAATAATAATAGACAAAACACCAGAAATTTCAAAACTAACGTGCAGCAAAATATAGTTAACACTAGTAATTTATGCAACTGTAGAAATAAGAATAGATGTCCATTAAATAGAGCTTGTAAAACCTATAATCTATAAAGCAGAAGTTACAGATACTAATGGTCAGAATAAAATGTACATCGGATGTACTGAATGTAATTTCAAACATAGATGGTACAATCATAGGTTGTCCTTCAAGCTAGTACATCTTAGGAGCTCTACCAAACGAGCTAACCATGGATGGAATTTCAAAGAAAAAAGAGCAGGGATCCAATTGTAAGATGGAAATTTAAAAAAAGACAAAGCTTTACAACAACCATAATAACATTTGCAACCTCTGCCAACAGGAAAATTTAGTAATAATGGCATTTCCGGATCCAAAAAACCTTTTTAAACCAGAGTTCTGAAGTCATGAGCTGTGGCAACATACAATAAAATTCCCCTTAAGCTCATATGAGCCTGGTTAAAAAGTATGTGCATTTCAATTAACCCCCTCCCCACTGATATATTTATAATACCCTTGCTTTTCTCTGCCTCTTGATCTTCTTCTTTCTTCTTCTTCACACTCTCCTCTCCTTTTCTATCACACCCAACCTCATGTGTTCATTTAAGATGATATAGCGTTCATTTTTTTTGGGGTTTTAAATAAAGAGGTCACATGATAAAAATTTTCTGAGGATACTGTAAGGTTGAAACCAAGGTAGCAAATGAACTGATCACCTAATTTTTAAAGTATATATATATATATATATATATATATATATATATATATATATATATATATTGCTTCAAAATTTATTTTTTGTGGATACCTATATGAGTAGATGCTTTTTTTTAACAGTGTTTATTTTGTTTACTTGCCTGTACCCTTGAATAGAATTTGAAACTGTGTCCCACTTTGTCGAAGGAACTACTGATTCAGCATGCTTTGACCATTCAGCTACTGTCAAGGTTCTGTTTGCCTTCAAGCATATCCGCTTGTTCAGATTTTCTCAAAAGCAATATCTGCTAAGTTTCCGATAAGTAAAAAAGTTTTTTCATCCAACATATTTTTATTATTTCAAAGATTATTTTTTAGTGGATAGTGATATTTAGTGGTTTCTTCTTCACAGGGGGGTCACAGATTCAAATTCTTCCAGACGGCACATTTCCTTTATTCAGTCAGTGTTTAAAAAATGGATGTCTACTCAAATATGGGTATCCCTTAAAGAAATAACCTTTGTAGTAATAAAAATATGCCAGATCAAAATATAAAACACCTACACACACACACACATATATATATATATAGAGAGAGAGAGGGGGAGAGTGAGAGAGAGAAAGATGTCATTCTGCTTTGGGTTCTGAGAAAAAAATTTCCTTTAAGTATCCATCCATCTGAAGAATGACATCTAAGTATATAAATATATAGACAAAACAAGAAATCGATATATAAAGGAGAAGAAGAGATTAATATATCGATGCTTTGGTACATAGAAATTCATTCAAAAGCAGAGAACAATCCATTTCTTTTTTCCTGTTCACTGAACAGATAAGTTCCCTGTACCATAAAGAATTGACACTTACCATAATCTCCCTTCCAAATGTTGTTTTCCATTAAAAACTCGTGGAATTCAATGGATGCATTATGAATCGAAATGGACCTGTTTCCAGTGTCAAGCAGAGGCACTTATCACTACTATAAGGCACAAATATTCAGCTCTCAAATCAGACACAGATATGCACATACATGTGTCAGTATATATATATATATATATATATATATATATATATGTACACACGCACACACACGGTATCCCTCAAAATATATATTCCCTTTGTTAATAACTATTCTTATATGAATCAATATTTTCCCAAGAAAGTTGATATTAACCGACTGCTTTTGTGAAACTTTTCAGGATATTTTTATTTTCAACTTTTTCTGCTTTTATCAGAAATATTTACAATAACTTATTTTGTGGCCTGAGATTTTATTTCTAATTTATGAATTGTTTATAATATTGTAAATAAATATGGACACATTGATCACGTTATTACATTTACTCCGACTAGCACCAGGTTGGTCTCCCTTTTTATCTTCAGAACGAAATCAATTCTTCTTGGCTTGGATTTGACAATGTTCTGGAATTTGCATCCATCTCTTAATGTGACATCCTGCAATTCGTTGAGATTGGTTTGATTCCACATCCAGAATTCAAATCTCACTTTCTACCATATCCAATTAGTGGTTTACTGGGGCAAGGAATGGCTTGTAAATCTTAAAACCTCCAAAACAAAACTACTTTCATTTAATCATCGCAGAATCTTTTCTGCCTGTCATCAGTATGACTGATGCTAAACTCCAGGATAGCAACACTTTGTGCCTTCTTAGGCTCACATTTTCCACTGTCATGAAGTGGAGTAATTATATTGAATCAATTGCTACATCCCCTGCCAGGAAAGCTCCAATGACATGAAGTGGAATGATTATATTGAATCAATTGCTAGGTCTACTGTTAGGAAAGTTGGTTCACTGTGTCGTGCTAGACAATTTTTCTTGTCAGAATCCATCTGGCACATTTATAAATCTACTATTTGTCTGTCCACTGAATATTGCTGCCATATCTAGTTTGGTGCTCCTGCTATATATCTTGAGAATCTTGACAAACATTCAAAGAAAGATCAGTAATATAACTGATCCTGACCTGGCATCTTGACTTCAGTCACTTTCCAACTGACAAGACTTGGCTTCTTTCTATCGTTTCTATTTCTGATTAACTTTTTATTTAGTGACTAGACTGCATGAATTTAAGCATGCTACTAGATTGGCAATTAGGTCTCACCATTTTACTGTTGAACTAGTTAGATTCAACTGGCTGTTCTATTCTAATAGTTTCTTTTCTTGCATTTCTTGCCTGTGGAAAAATACATTTCTCGCCTGTGCCAAATGCAATCTTTAAAAAGTTAAACACAATGCCAACTGCTGCCTTCTTTCTGAATCCTGTTCATTTATTGCCGTTTTCCTCACTTCCTCTCATTAAAGTCTTTGCATCCACTCTCACTCACTTTATAAATCAATTCCTACACTGGTAAATACTGACACAGGTCACTGAAGTTGGCCGTTCTAGTCTGCACCCTGCTCCACCCCACGTTGTGTTTTCTTATTATGGATCTGTCAAATACTGAGTTGTTATCAGCAACTGCTGTGTTGGTTTGAATCACAGTGAAGTTATGCCACAAAGGAAAAACTAAAAAGTGTTCTTTGCAGACGAAATAAAGAAAAGACAGGAATTTCTTCAGGGTCTATTTTCTATGTTGTTTATATTGTTCTTTTTACAGAAATGTTAACCCTTCCACTTTGGATTCTATTGTGACACTTTGCCCTATTTAGCTAAGTCTGAAACAAGGCCTAGTCTTATTCATACAATCAGAAATTTACCAGCTGTTTTCTCCAGCAGCTATCTCCATATCTCGCCAACTCAATTGCACTTATGAACCCTGGGCTGGGTTTTTACATAAAGAAATTCTGTTTTTTTATTTGCTTACAATTCTACTTTTAGAAATGTGGAATAAATCAGTTTCTCAACTCTGCTTTGTCCTTAAATATTACCAAATATTATCTTCTCAATCGATTTTATTTTCTGGTTGGTCCTTAGGAGATGTTATTGTAACTTCCACTTTAAGGCAGTACCATCAATCAATTGTCAGCTTGGCTTTTTCCAGATGGCCTCTGTGGTAATATCTTTTCCCAAAATAACAAAGTCATTTTTTCAAGCTGTCTCTGTTTAAAAATAAATTTTCAAAATTAAAAGCAATTTTGCTTATTTTTCTCAGTTTATCTATCATTAAAACAATTCTTTAAACCATTTTGTCTTGTTCCAAGTTATATTTTAACTTAAGCCTTTTTTTCATTCACCAGTGTCACACTGTGTTACAACTGTAACCACTTGCATCCTAGTGGCATCGTCTCCCTGCTTGGAGTGAAATTATTAAAAAGAAATCCCAGTAGTGCTCTATAGAATTGAAATCTAATGTCTCTGGAAGCCACTTTAACACAGGATACTCATTGCTGTATTCAATGAACAAATTGACCACTATTTTTGGTTTGTAACATGGTGCATTGTCCTGTTGGAAGCAGCCACCAGAACTTTTATTGGTACCAAGAATCCCAATGTATGCCAAGAAGACATTTCTCGTACCATTATACCACCAGAACTAGCCTGAACCATTGACACAAGGCTGGATAGATTCATACTTTCATGTTGCTTAAACCTAATTTTGTCCCTCCACCTAATTCCGACCCATCACCCAATTCTGGCCTCCACCCAATTCCCTCTCTTCACCCAATTCCAACCCTTCACCTAATTTTAGTTCTCCACCCAATTCCAACCCTTCACCCAATTCTGCCTCTCCACCCAATTCCCTCTCTTCACCCAATTTTAGTTCTCCACCCAATTCTGGCTCTCCACCCAATTCCCCGTGTGGTCTTCTGCTGCTGTAGCCCATCTGCTTCAAAGTTTAAAGCTTCACTTCTATGATCTCAATTGTAAAGAGTGGTTATTTGAGTTACAATCAATCCACTTTAAAGTCTGGCCACTGACCTCTGACATTTTTTGTCAAAAAGGAATTGCCACCCACAATTGCTGATCAATGGAATTTTTTTTCTTTTTCTGACCATTCTCTGCAATGACTTGAGATGGTTGTATACAAAAAATCCTAGTATCTTAGATCCACCACATGTGGCAGCAGTGACCATGCCATACTCAAAGTCACATAAATCACCTTTCTTTCCCATACTAATGCATGAAATGAAATTCAGTAGGTTGCCATCACTATGTATAAATGCATATATCGATTAAATTCCTGGCTGATTAGAAATATGTATAAAAGAGCATTTGGTCATGTGTACTTCATTTAGTGGCCGGTGAGTGTGTATAATAGTACAGTTACTGATATTTATTCTTTAATTTCAGGTAAATAAAAATTGCCATGAGTCATAGGTAATCTATAAACATCAAAAGAGAAACCAGATACTGAGAAATGATTAACTGATGAGAATGTAATGTTGTCGATTTTGAAAAGGTTGAACTGTGATTAAAGAAGAAAATAAAATAAAATAAATTGCAAACATCACAATAACAAGAAAGTCTGTCTATATCTCTGAGATGAGGTATTATGATTACTTACATTATTCAGACTGTTATCCTCATCTTCATTGTACAATGGCCGAAACACTGTGAATATAGCAATGAAGATGAGGATAATAGTCTGAATAATGTAAATATCGCAATGACAAGAAAGAAACTGTCTTTAAAACTGTGACAGAAAGTGGAAAATTAAATAGGACAAATAAACTGACCAACAAGAAAATATTTCAAGAAGCTTTGCTTTTGCAAATGTAAATTCAAAGATTCAGAATAGTTAGAACACTGGTTAAACCAAGTCAAAATCATAACAAGAAATGTGTAAGGTAGGTAAAGAAGGAAATGAAAACTGATTTCTCAATAGTAATTTTGACTGATGAATGTAGAGCTACATTGGATTGACCTGATGGTGGGACAAGAGTTTGGGTCTTTCATGGAAACAGTCAAAACAACTTAGAAGACAACAATGGTGAGAGGCGTAGTGATATTTTGGGCTAGAATTTTAGACAGCATTTATTATAAGTCCCTTCAGAATTCATAATTAATACAGGCCACATTAAAAAATAGAAAAAACTATAAGCTAAAATCTATTATCATGAAAGAATATGCTCCTTCATATTCTACAAAGATGACCATTGTCCACAAAAAGCATCTTCAATGACACTAAATTAACAAAATGGCTTCCCCCTCACCAGATTATCTGTACAACACAAAACTTGTGATATATATGAGAATCTTTAGGAATTCATAAACTTTTGTTGTATATTCTTTATGTAATAAATCCTGACATCCAAAAACAATTTATTATTAATATTTTTTCTAATGATAGATATTACGAAATCTGACTTGCATGAAACCTTCATCATATAAATATTAGAATATCATGGAAATTTCACCAACATTAGATTGTCAAAGCAATTTTATTGTGAAAATAAAATACGACATAAAAGTAAATAAACATAATTTTGGCATACATTTATTTCCACACATGCAACATGAACACATACACATACATACACACACACACACACACACACACACACACACACACACACACACACACACACATATCTTTTGTATTCTTGGAAAAATTTTAAGTATTAAATCTGTATTGGTTGAGACATTTGCTAACTCCAAATTGTCTCAGATAATAAATTTTACAGGGATGGTTTTATGTCTAAATTTTAGAAATTCTTTTCCAAAATGAAAAGAACAATTCAAAGATATCAGATAAACTAAATCAAATGAAATCAAAGATATTTCTTCCTCTAGCATAAATGGTTCTAAGTTAAACTGACACACACACTATATATATATATATATATATATATATATATATATATATATATATATTTATATATATCCATGGTAATGAGAAAATATGATATTGTCGTTGTTAGCAGAACTCATTGCAGAGTATTGAGGGTGCTCATTGACATTTCCTTCTGTGTGAAATGTCGGATCTGAAGAGATGTCCGCACCCACCAGGCAGTAGGGTAGGAGGAGTCATGGGATGGTGAGTTTTGGCATTTCTTTGGGCTCTCTTCATCTCGTCTATTTGGTTTCTGGTGTTTTCAAATGATGTTGTTTTTTCGTGGGCTTATCTTCTCAAATCAGTTCTTTAAATGTGAGAAAAAGAAGTCTTTGAACCTGAAAGCCTTGACTGCGAATTGTTCAAGGTGGTCCTTATATCAGACGAATGGGGGGGGGGTAACTGAATGTCGAAATGGAAAAAACAATTGTGCATCTAGACACACTGGATACCTGTAAGCGATCTGGGATTGCAAAGGAAATATTTGTTGCAGATTATTTCCACAACGCAGAGAATAAATCACTAAGTCCAGACTCGAACATCGGGGGCAGAAAGAAATGCCGAAAACTCGATTCACAGGTACTATCTCACGAATCACAATGCACGCAACCAGTCAGAAAAATAACTCACTCTCCAACAAACGTGGTAGCCAAAATACCCGAATTTTTCTCCCGATTCGAGAACACCAACTGCTTTTATCAGCCGAGCATTTTTTCCATTCATCAACAGCTGGGAGAGGACGCTCAATTTTTGCATATCAAAATACTTTTATAGCGACTCCTGTGACGGACTTGTTTTTAATTTAAATATTCCATCTTCAGTATGTCATGCGGAATACGTGCCCTTTTTTTGGGTAAGTCATTTTCTTTTTCACCACATTTTCTGTTGCTCGGTTTGATGAGGTAAGTCGCCATTTTCTTTGCTATAATACAGTGTAACCCGGATATGAGAGAGTTGTTGGGACCGGAGAAGAAGTCACTTATATCCGGGTTTGGTCTATTTTGTTTAGGTAAGTATGGCTCTAATTTGGGACCAGAGAAAATCTATCTTATATCCGGGTTTCTCTTATATCCGGGTTACACTGTACCAGAAATTAAAATTCAAAGTTAAGCCTATCTGTATTTACAGTGTTTTTGTCAATGTCTAATTATAGCCTACATTCCTTTCTTTCTTCCCCACTACACGTATAGGAATGTCACATAAGACTTTTTTCTGTTTTGTCATTCAATTACCAACATGCTCTTGTGTGTATATATAAATAAACACACAATACCTGTATTAAAATTGTATAAATGCATAGAGTAATATACAGCACAGGGTAGACTCGTGGTCACCTTGACATGGGGTAATAATTAGCAAGCTCGTCTAGCTGACCATTAATGCTGAGTACTGGGTTCCATCCTTCTCAGGGGATGCCTCAAACTTGTAGATTTAATGCCAAACAAAATAAACAACATTGTTGCTTTGAAGCCGCAGTTGGGGTCTTAATTATGTTGGCAATCCCACAGTCACCCAAAGCTGAATCTCCTATTTCCAGTCTTTTTTTCTCTAACTTTTGACCCTTTACCATACATTTTTGACTCTGTTCTGCCATCCATTTGCACTGTGAGTATAAATTCTCTAGGCCTCTTTCCTCATTGTGTCTTAGAAATTTCAACTGTCTCTTTCTGATAGTAATTATCATGTTCCTATTTTCCTTAAGATTTCTTCTTTGCCTACATGTTCTTTCTATGCTATTTTTAGTGTTTGTCAATAGAACCACATCTGTCATTTCAAATCTCTTCATCATCTGTGAGGAGATTACCTAGCATTTCACTGCCACATAGGAGATTAAATATTACATAGCAATTCAGTACACTTTGATTCTAACATTTTCATGTCTTTATTCTTTGTTTAGTTTGTGAAAAGCACAAGGAGGTTGTCCTGCATTCACTGCCATATAGATTAGATATTAGGTCGTCACACATGACATGATGCATTTTTTGGTTGTTTGTTGATCTGGTTGTCTAACTAAGTAACTGCCTTAGTATATAAAAACCTGCACTTATTCTTGATTCTTTTTCTTTCAAGATATTGTAACTCATAAGCCCAATGAAAATGATGAAAATGAAATAATGTCAAGAAATCTTACTGTATGAGTAGAACTGGCACAAAGAACGATTTTTGCATCGAATCATTACATGCGATGGGAAACAGATACTATTTGACAACAGTAAGAGAATAAGCCAGTAGTTAGATGTAAGTGAATCACCGAAAGCAATACGCAAAACCTCCACAGCACCCTAAAAAGTAAATAATTACAGTATGGTGGTCTTTCAAAGGGGTTGTTCCTTATTGCCTCAAGGTAAAACAATAAAAGCAACCTCATATGTTGGAGAAATTGAGTCTCTGCCTGAAAAATTGGAAAAGAAACATTTGAAACTTGTGACTAGAGATGTCCCAATTTTGCTGTCCGACAACTCACGACCAAACTGTCCAGAAGCTGCAGAGCGTGAATTGTGAATTTTTTCTCATTCTTCACATTCACCTGATTATCTCTCCTACTGATTATCACTGATTTAAGCATTTTGAGCTTTTTATACGCAATAAAACATTCTTCAATAAGGAAACGGTAATTGAAGCATTTGAAATGTTTGTCATATCAAAGGAGGAGAATGTTTTTATAGATGTGATCATGATTTTAGAGGTTTATTGGAGAACAGTCATTCAATAACATGGTGCCTATTTCAAGTAAATAAATTATTTAACATTTCAGAAGCGTTTTATTCATTTCCTATAAATTGTGTCATTTCATGTGTGACAACCGAATAGCAGTTCAGTACTCACCATTTTTTTTTGTTTCTAACAAGATTTTCCTAAGGTCTTTATGCTTTGCTTAGTTTTTGGAAGATGTCATTCATTGTATGCATGCATCTTCAGTTTTCTGTGTCACATTATTTCATTGATACTACACTGAAATGTAGCCGTTTGATTTGACATGCCCAGTATGTAGATCACACCTTAGGCTACCTC